>VZRR01013231.1:496273-587963 GCA_013398015.1 Oreocharis arfaki | reverse complement strand
CGGGCCGCTCGGCGGGGAGAAGGGCTTGGCGGCGGCGGAGCGGCCTCCGGGCGGCAGGACGGGCGGGCGGCCTCCCCCGGCGTCTGCGGACACAGGAGAGGGAGCATCAGCACCGTCGCACCGGGGCTGCGGTTCCGACCGGGCCGCGTCCCGAGGCTCTGCGAGCGGCCAGGGCGCAGCCCCCCCGGCCTTGTGGCTCAGCCCCAACCCCGGTACCACTTGGGAACCACTCCGGAGTAGCAGGTGACATCCTGATATTGCTTATGAGGGACAAGTTAAGTGTCCACAAAGTAACACAAGTGGTGCAGCCGTCACACAGCAAGCAATAAAACAGGGAGGGAAGAAATGGTGAAGAACAAGTACTGAAAACCATCAACATGAGAGCAAAGAAATCTTAGCTTTAAAATTACGTATAACAACAGAAGTCCAGCAAAAGGCTCTTTTCAGCCCTTTCTAGTAGCTGTGATCTAAGGATGGAGTTGTGCACATCAGGAAGAAGGCATCCGGCCCTGCAGTTCAGAAGTACTGTTCTGCGATGCCAGGAACTTTTGTATCAATACAAGTTCCCAAAATAGACTGTGACACAATAGAAAATACCAGCTCTGAGAGACTGTTTTGTACACATGTGCTGAAAAATTATGTTAGGCTATAAAATATGTAATATTTGTAACACTCTACAACTCCCATTGCATAGTCCTTCTTCAACAAACATGAAATCCTATGTCCCTAAACTTAAAAAACTCAGTAGCCCCAGACGTTCTTCATTTAAAGGGACATGAGGCTTCGGGCAGCTGTTTTGTCAGCCAGAAGCACACTGCCTGCTCCAGACAAGCTTCCATCTGCAGTGTGCATACCAGCCAGCTGGGATGCCTCATGCAATCCCTAAGCAGCAAATCATGCTATTGTGGAGCTGACACAGAAGTACTTTCCATTTGGAAAGTAGATCCTTTTTCCTGGTCCACAAGAAAGAATTAGCCTGGATCCTCCTGTGTTCCCCTCTGGTCCTGTACACCAACAGCAAAGACAGGATGTAATCTGCCTGACTGTACTTTGCAGGTAGCAATTCAACACTACCAAGATCTTTAGTTTTCATCAATAACGAGGAGGATGAGTTGAAAGGGAGTCTTGCTTCTCCCTCATAAAACCTAACAGTAAGAATAAAACAGGATTCAAGCTGAAAATTACGTTTCCTAAGAGCTTACAATTTTTGACAGCTTTTTCAATCCCAGAAGGTAATTTATTGCAGTGCTGTGAAGGTTTAAAGCAATGTCATTTCTTCACACTGGAAATTCAAAGTCTTTCTTACCAGCATCTCGACTCGCAGCAGATCTGAGCTTCGGCATTCCTGCTTGAAAAAGGCCTCCAAGGCCAGGTGGTCCACCGCCACTGAAGCCACCACTGCCACCACCAAAACCCCCGCCGCTGCCACCGCCACCTCCTCCAAAGCCACCGCCACCTCCTCCACCAGATCCTTTGGGTTCTGTTGGGAAAAAAAATCTCCCATATTAGTGAAGCAAGACTGATCCTGCAAAGTCACCTCTTTCATTAGAGTAATGCTTGTAGCTGGGGAAAAATGGATGAACTTTCAAAACACAGAAGGTTTGGATCATCACATCACCACCGTATCGTGGAGGAGGTGGTGCAGTAACCATAATCACCATAGCCTCTCTGTTTTATTAAGCCATCACTTTAGCCTGCTCTAGACTTTAGAGCAGAGCAAATTGCTGCAGAGAATTTGGAACTGAGCATGGATGGGACTTCTGAGACTATCATGTAGTCTTTGTTAGTATCTTAGTTGCTTATTCCCGTTTCTTCCTACTTTTGCTCTCTTATCCTTCCCCTCCACTTCTCCATAAGAAGACACAGGGCAATCTCATGGGAAAAAGGGAAGGAAGGCAGAGAGTCCTTCCTCTTGAAGGTGTCTCTGGGGATCACTACTGGGAATGCACAGAACTCTCTCATTATTGATGACATTGCAACATATCTACTTATTTAAACAAAGGCTAGTAGGGAAGGAGATGCCGTTTCTGTAGGTTCAGAATTGCAGTGACAAGATTATTAGCTGTTAATGGTTCCAATAGGCAGGAATTATTTTATCAGCCCTTCCCCTTTCTCTCCCATTTCTCTCTAATATCAATATTTCTGCTGTGACAGCTGAGTTGCCAAAAGTAAAATGAAAGTGTTTCCACAACTACAATACAGAGAAGAGCCCTATTCAGAGCATCACTGCAAAATGAGCAGGTGCACAGGTTGGGATATCTGCGGAGATCAGCTCTCAGATGCTGGGCTACATGGGCTAAGATCAATTGCTTAATTTCTTGGAATCTTGATTTCCACAACTTTGGGTGGGTAAAAATTTCACTGACTCCGAAATAATTAAAACCTGTGGATGAAAAGCACTTCTAAAAATTTCCCAAAGAAAAAAGGAAGAGTGTATCCATGGAGGAATGTTTCACATCATCCTTCTCCTTCTTAAGCATGTCAGCTCAGTTCAGCTCTGACTCAGACAGGGTGTGAACCTCTGGAGAAATGCTGTTTAGTCTTTCATCATGATTTGTTAATTCATGAAAACAAGATAATAGGCTGCATCATTTTCATCTTACTGTTTACCCCCTCCTTTAATCCCCTCCAGCTCACTACAATAGCTAGAACATGTAACTTGGCATTCAGAGATAATTTTTAAAAACTGTAGCTGGCTGATTGCAGGACTGTATCTAATTTTTTTTAAAATTGTTTTTATTTAGTCACACTCCTCTGAGCATTTCTTTCTTTCCTCATCATGTTCCTTTCACAGTCCAGCCTTTAATTGCATGGCCAAACCTAGACTGAAGCATATCACGTTTTCTAATCAGTCTGTAGAAGAGTCTTTTCTCCTTAGGTAATGAATTCTGTTCCTCTGTCAGCACAGGCCTGTGTTCCTCACTCTTCTCCTGTTTCTGTTCTGTCTTCCCAATACTTCTGCTCCATGGGCTTCCCCAGCCTCCTCTCGGCACCTACCAAGATGTGGTAGGTAGCTGTGTAGCAGCACAGCTGGACAGACACCTTATTTCCGTTCAGGTAAGGAGAGTCACTGCCTTGTGCAGTACTGCTGGGCAGGCTGAGCAGCAAGGCTCAGCCAAAAAGATAACACCCCTGAATCACTCCAGGAGTGGCACATCTGCATGCAGCAGTGACACACAGGTAGAGCTGTGGCTTCTAGCTCTGGTTTTGCTCTAAGTGGTACTGGAGCCAATGGTGTCATGCCAGGCACGCATTTATTCTTATATTGTTTATGCAAAAGTAGAGTCTGAAATTCCACTTTATTCTCTGCCCTCTCTTCAGTCCTTATGGGGGTTTTGTCTGCCTGATCTGCTGCAGGTCCTCAGAACTCCTGGTAGGGCTTGCATAGTTTTCTGATACAGGCAAACAGGAAAATAAACCACTTTATGAGAATTAGCAAACAAATTAGTATTCACATTTCATAAGTGTACTTGATTTCTCAGCTGACGGTTCATTCATGATGAACAGAATTTATTTTTATGCACACCAATTTCTGGCAATTCCTTTTATCTACTCTCATGGCAATTCATATGATGATATATAAAATAATTTTCTGCTTTCAGATACGTAGAACCATTCCTGCCTACAGAAATTCCAACATGCAGAATCATACTTACTGTCTAGAATTGGAGCACTTCTGTCATTAGTAACAGTCTTCTTGAGCTTTTTTCCTTTGGTAATATCAGACAATAGAGCATTTCGCCCTGCTTGTTCAGACCTGCTTAGGGATGGCTTTTCAGTATTTGCCTGTAAAACAAAGATTAAAAATGAGAAGGCAAAATAAACCTCAACTACTAGATAGAAAGTTCTGCTCAAATAGGGTACTTACTTGAGACTTCAGTGTCTGTTTTAACAGCATTGGAGTAGGTAGGGAGCATGCCATGTCTAGTTTTGTGAATGATATTAAAGGTAGCTAGCCTTGTTTCTGACTCAGTCCCCAACACTGCTGCTATTCTAACCCACATTATTCATTAGAAACAGAACACTTCTATGTGAATTCACCTTTTCTGAACTCATGATTTATAGTCTCTGCTTTTTAAAGCCAAAGCATATCTGTGGCAAATTGCCATTTTGGAGACTGAACAAGAACAGACTACACACATAACTTAATTATACAAGAAGGTGGACATTCTTCAAAGTTGTAGTGAAATACAAATTCTAGAGAAGTCAGAGCAAAGATGGACCTTTGTCTACTATTTTAGCTTTGACAGAAATACTTCAAAATGGCAATCACCACTTCAATAATACTGACCTCTTCATATAGACTAAATAAAACCTTTGGATGTAAGAGGTTTGTCTCAATGGTCCTCTCTTCTCACTTTATGTTTTGGTCACACAGTTTTTCAAGAAAGAACAAAAAACCTCCAAACAATACACTTATATGCACATATACATGCACATATATATGGCTCTTTCTTCTAGGAAATGGTTCCCGAATCACTTTCTAGCTTATCAGATCAGTGTTATGGAGATTTCCTGAAAGGTGGGGAGAGCTGTCATGGAGAAACCAAGCAGAGTCCGTATCCTGGTTGTGGTGGAAAATGAGAGAAAGACTCTTGAGAGACACAGCCCATTCTGTGTAATCAGCTAGGGTTTTGCACTGAAAATATCTGGGTACTTTAAAATGGCATTTCAAGAAGCCTCTTCCTTCTTGTCAGTAAGGTGACTGACTGTTGGGAGGGCAAGTACAGCACAAGCTCTGTTCCAGTTTAAGCTTAAGTCAAGTCCGGTGTAGTTTCACCCACCATGTTGTGCCAACAGTGGATCCTGTGCTCTGATACCACAGGCTGGCTGAGGGAGCTATGCGAGCTAAGAGCTATCCTTACCAAATTAAACAATAGGATTGAGTTTTTCCAGCTCAAGTCACATTAGTACTGGAGTAGAACAAGGGACAAGGTGGGAGTACAGGTCTGGAGAAAGGCAAGAGGATAGCAAGACTTCAACTCCTCTGACTTAGACAAGCTGTTGTCTCTCTACCAGCTCAGCCACCAGTGTGGGAGGAATAAAAAGATAGAGAGTTAGAGTGGATAGTGACATCCACACGAGCACTGGAAGGCAGTGGAAGTGACGGTCCTTCTCACAGGATCAATGATCAACCATAAACAAAAAATTGGAGAGCTTTCCCCAAATATCATGGATACCCTCACCTACATCTCAGTACCTCTGGACATCCTATTCAATGTGACAAGCAGCAGCAGAGAACAGTGCATAGGGTACGTTTACCTCCTGTAAAACTTACCAAGGCCAATGTTGGGGGTGGAGGGGGAGCTGGAGGTGGAGGCACAGGCATGGTGGAAGGCTGAGTTCTGTCTGCTCTTGCTAAGAAACCTGCACAGCAAAACACAAACACACAAGGTCCAGAGAATAATATGTCTTAATAAATAAATTTCTACTCAGCTAAAAAACATCCTTGCAGCTAGCAGGTTTATCTTCTACATTTTTGAAGTCTAAATAATCTGTAAAAAGTACTTTATATATAGTTGTATGAAAACCAGCTGCATCTTTAAACAGGGGCTCCCTACATGATCCCCACTGCCATAAAAACTCATAGATACACACATCCAGTTTTGAACACTTACACGATCCACGCATTGCTATGGCAGTGCACAAAATGCAGTAACCAAATTGAACTCCATTAAATCCAACAATCTTGTTCCCATGGAAGTGCTTCAGGATAGTCCCATAGCTACGCCATCAACCCTTACTTCAAGAAGGCATCATACTTCAAGATCATACTCAGAAAGAGATGCTGACCTGTTAAATCCCTACAGATGCTAAAATATTCCCACACCTACACTGTTATGGGTAGAGTGGAACAGCAGAGCTCTAAGATGGACTCATGCTTCTTCCTCTCTCCCTGCTTGCTCTGAAGACCCCAAGCTCCATCATCATGTCTGAATGCATCTTCCTCCTCCTCAGAAGCAGCACACACAGTCATGTTCTGGGTATTCTCCCCGAGGAGGAGGAGCAAGCAGGCAGCCTGGCCTCTCAGCTGCAAGCTGCTGCAGACAGAAAAGCCTGGCTGCTAAAGCTCAGCCTTTCACAAGCTTCCCTGCCAGAGACCAGGCTCCCACTTTTCCCCACCCCAAACTGAACTTTCAGCCTTGGGCAATCCTAGGAGGGTCACACCTGAGATACAGAACTTTATTGCAACAAAATTATGGAACAACAACAACAAAAAAGTCCAAGTGTCAAGAGCTATTTTTTGAAGTCACAAGGGCCTTTTGTGGCATTTTGGCGCACAGCCCCTATCAGGGACTTTGGGGCATTTCTAATGGTGCTATGACATTTCAGCATGTGCTTTATTCTTTTATCTGAGCTGTCACCTGTGCTGGCCATTCACCTGAGCCACCTCCAGTAACAATGATTTGCCACAACTTTTATAATGTTTGCATAAGACAGGTAAACACAGTGGGAATAGGAATAAGGGTAATTCTCCAGACAACCCCAGGCTGATGGCTGAGGTCCCCAGGGCAGTTATTTACAAGAATACACAGCTCTTACTTTTTAAAGTAACTGAATTGTTTTTGATGAAACCAAGGGGAAGTGCAATAGCATAGTATCTGTCATATCAACATCATGCTAGGTACAGTACCCTTTACAGTTAAAATAAACATTAGGAAAATGGGCTGAATGAAACAAAATGGCATTTGCAGTGAGTCACCACTTATGAATTCTGTAATGGCTCTGACATGACCCATGCTGCGTCAGAAAAAACTGGTTAGAAGTACAGATTTATCTCATCAGATGCTCATGCTTCAAAAGAATTAAAATACAGCTATAACTCCACCCCCACCCCAGAAAAAAAATTGCTGAGTTACCTTCCTCAGAAGAAATATTTTCTGAAATAAGACTTTAATGGATTTTGTGTCAAGTCTTTAGGGAGGAAGGAGTCAGACGCATCACCCATAGCTCTGTCTGATTATCGAGAAAAATCATGGAGTTCAAAGTGGTGTGAAACACTAGTGCTGTCTCTGGTGTCTGCAGGTTTTCTTCTCCCGTACTGCAGAAACTGTTTCCAGTTACTGCAAAAGAGCGAGCAGAGCAGAGAGGAAGCTGGCGGATAGAGAGACTGACTGACAAAGAGGAAACTGTGTGAAGCCAAGCCTACACAGTGCTGTGCAAATGCACGCGTTCAAAGTCCAGCAGACAGACCAGCCTGCTCTCATCAGTCCACTGCTGCATTACTGAACAACTTAAGCTCCTCCAGAGAAACAACAGCTTCATATTCAGAGGATCTGCTTGAATTTAGTTATATTCCCATCTTCCAAATTTCCAGCTCTCAGTTGTTGCATAAAACTCTGCACAAAGCCCTATCCTTTCCCAATCAGCATATTCTAAATGCAATATTTGAAATCTGAAACCTATTAAAAGCACCAAGACTAATGCTGCTTTGTTCTTCAGCTTCCTGTTTAAAAAAACAGTCAACAGGAAAATTATTTCTTACAGTAGACCACAATCATCCTGTTTCTTAACACAGTCTTTTCACAGCTGCAGTTGTCTCTAGCTTAACTGTGCCATGAGGATATTTCACCAAGCTTTTAACTGCTTCATCTGGTTAAAAAGAGAAATTCTGCTCTCCTGCACTGCTTTGCTAAGAGGTCAAAGCAGTCTAGATAATGTACCATGAGTCTCTTTGGCACTCCATGTGTCACAGGAAAGTTTCTGGAGCAGGCAGAATACAGTTTGGTTTGATATCAGACTTTTAAATGAATCCCTTAAGGCAGCTCAGACCTGAATGCAGCCAGCCAGGTGGTCTGTGAAGTGATTCTTGTAAAATACCGTAACTTGTCTGCCTCCCTGTCAGTTAGAGATTGTATTCTGCTTGGGCTGCTCTGTTTTACTTTTCTGTCCTTTTAACTGGGTTGGTTTAGACCAGCTTCTTAAGGTATTGGTGGCATAAAGAGGAAGTAAGGTGATGCTTGAAGCCTGAGATCTCTAAGGGGAAGCCACAACCCACAGACACATCCAGCTTCTCCAAAACCCTCCCTACACACATTATTTGCACGGGGGCAGTGGGGAGAAAGGCACTAGGTGTTCCCTCCTTCCCTATCCCATCTTACATGTAACCTGTAGTCAACTGCTGCACACTACCTAGTATTTCTGGTACTGAAGGGCTCTGTCAAGAGAACTGCCATGGAAATTAGGTACACACTGGTGAGCTTAGCATTTTGCTTCTGTTGAACAAGCCCTATAGCCCTCAGAGACAGGTGGGAAAATAGCATTTTGAAAGCACAGGACAAGCTTCTGTAATAAACCAAACTCTGGCAAAACTGGCCTGAAGTTTTAACATGAGTACCCTGCAGGGTTGTTTACTCATGGTATTCTAGAGCACACACTTCCTATAGGAGCCATCAGAAAAGAGATCACGTGGCATGACTGAGAAACATGTGTGCCCATACAAAAACGTATAATGTGTACACTTACAGAGCCAGTAAAACACCCTAGATAGTCAAATTTTAGTTTAAAACCAAAGCTACAATACTGCTTCACTTTTACTTTTGTCACTCTGATTCTGCTTCTGCTGATGAAAAAGAAATTTTTAGAAACTCAAGGCAAAACTTTGCAGGAAAAAACAGCACCTCTGTCTTTGAACAGCACCTCTGTCTAACTCACCTTTGCTGTTCGGTTGTTAAGGTTTCATACAATCTATTTCTTTGCCTGACTTACTGTAAGCAAAAATAAAAGAGGTACTCTCTGGATTTTAAAATTTGATCACTATAAGCTTATATGAAGAATAATAATGTTCTGAAGAGATGCAGCAACCTGATGACTTGCTGCCGCAGCACAGGCCAGTGCTGGGGGTGGCCCTTGGGATGAGCAGCACCTCTTGGGCTGCAGAACCAAAGCAGCTGAGTCAGCACAGTGCTGAACTCCAACTCTGCAGCTGCTTTGTTCAGCACCAATTCACAGGATCACTGTTTCTCATGGAGCATAGTGATGTCCTGAGATGTTACGTGTAACTCTGCGAGTAGAGGAAAGCTTTGGTTACTGTTCTACACTTCTGCAATGGACTCAGATCATTACTTGCCCTTGGTCAGTGAGAAAGAGCTGAATTTAAGAAACAGACATTATGTTAAATTGCTAACGGCTGACACTATAAAATACCTGAAATAGTAACCAATCCACCTGGTGATAAATTTTACCCACCAAATCTGTTAACGACCAAGTTTCTTATAATGCTTGGTGCCGCAGGGCATTGAAAAGGAACTGGTTCCAAAAGACCAAGGCTGAAGATGTATTTGTACTTGGAAACCCAGGACACGTGTCCTAGCATATTTTCTAGGCAGCAGTGTAAATTTTCACAGGTTTTAAGAAGCTCTATGGAAACATTATGTCTAGGTGAGTGTTGGAGGTGCGGCAGAAAGGAGTGCAGTAACTAACCTGCGGACGTACACCGCAGCATCGGCCACTGAGCCTCAAGCACAGAGGTCTCTATTGTCAGCAAAGAGAAGGATTTCCACAGCTGGCAGCAGCAGCTGCTCTCCCACTGCGTGGCGGGCGCCGGCAGCACCGTGCCCAGCGCCGGTTCCCCCGGAGATGCAGCCCGCTCGCTCTGGGCTGCCAGTGCCAGGAGCAGGCACCAGCACTGCAACCCGCACCCTCCCTGCCCCGCCTCGGCCGCAACCCCGGGGCTGCGGCAGCCTCCCTTCCCGAGAGGGGAGCGCACAGAGCCCGCGTCTGCTCCCTTTGAAGAAGGCCGCCCTTGCCGCTAGCAAACGAGATGCTCCAAAGCTGCCTAAGTAAAAAATACCTGCATAAGAAAACTCTAATTTCTGCAAACTACCAGGCACACGCAGCAATTGCCATCAGGGACGATATTAAAATGCTATGCTATGCATCATGATAAAGACTCCTTTCATTTAAAAACCAAAATAGAGGAGAGAGGAAGTAGCATACATTACATTCTGCAAAGAGCCCCTTGCTCTGCAGAGTAGTCCATAAAGAGCAATGAGCAAAAATGGCACTACACTGAATCTTGTGAAACACAAATTTTGGGCACTTCAGATTTAATTTGGTATTTCAGAAATAATTTCAGGAGCATTACAAATGCTATGAAGAAACGTGACCTTTATTGTGGGATGGACAGTGTGAACAACCAGAATGCAAGTGCATGGTTTGTATCTGGCCAGCCGTTTTGAGCTGCTTGAAGGCCCTCCCTCTTAAACGTTGAGTCAGAGGCAGACAGACACTGTGGTTAATCACTTCCTGCATGATTAATTTCCAAGCAAAAAAAAGAGGAAGGAACAAACAACTGTAGAATTAAATAGAATTGATAAATTTAAGGGGAAAAAACTCTGAAGTTGCTAATTAAAATGCTGATTGCTCCCCTATGCAAAAGGACCCAACTTCCAAACCAGTGTTGATTTGGTTCTTTCAAAATACATTACTTTCTCCTAATGAAAGAAGGGGTTTTGGTTTTTTTTACATGTGAATTTGAGGAAATTGGGCTGCATTAGCATGGATTTTACTAAGATAGTTCTTGAAACAAAAAGGTCAACTAACTGTAAACACATTACAAAGTAGTTGGAAAATCACTTACAGTTTCATACAGACCACAATATTTTTTCATGAATCATTTTTTTAACAGAGTACTGAGCTATTGATTCTTTTTGCCAAAAACAGTTACAGTGACGTAATGAAATTTGAGCCCCCCTGCTCCCACTTTCCTTGGCAGACCTGAGTCATTAGGAAGTCCATACGTCCCACGTTCCACCACCACGTCCTCTCAAGGCCAGAGGGGCTGCCTGCCCCAAGAGTCAGTCCAGGAGTGTGGTACAGTGTGAATGAGAACTTCAGAGGATGCTGAAGGTGCTCCTCCCATGCAACACCATGCCAGTAAATCCCCCCTGAAAAAATCAGGTATTTTTCTTCTTCTCTTTTTATTAAAGTTTCGAAATATATAGAAATCTATAAACAAATCATGCAGATAGATGAGTTTAAGTCCCTAAAGAGTTCGACAAAGGTACCAAACCAAATTCAGTTGAGCACGAAGTTACCGGAAGATACTGAAGAAGAATTCCCTTACAGGGTGAAGCAAGAATATTTAGGAGACCCTTTGGCCTCATACACTTGCACATGGAGGAGTGAAAAGCCTGTCTGGCACTAAAGTAGCCTGATACAAGTTTTAATTGAGACACTGGGGACTGCTGCATAACAAGCCTATACTCAGCAGGAGAGCCTGGATTTTCATTCTCCTAACTGAGATAAAACTTCTGAATCTGAGGAGCTCCAGGGGAACAAAGTGACATCTAAAATGTTACTGTCAGTATTTTGGGATCCTTTAACACCAGTGACTGGTCTTTTAAGCAAAGTTTTTGGCTGAGAAGACAATCCTTTTGGTGCAAGGATCACAAGACTTTGTGGCCTGAGACAGGACATTACAAGGGTGTGAGAATGTAAATTGTCCTGTCCTGTCTGGAGGAAGCTGTGGTAGCGGAAGGAGGCACTAACTTTTCACCCTTAAAAGCACTTGCAAAGATCTGGACAGCCAAAAGAGAGACCAACAGAGGAGAAGTTACTCTGGATGTCTGAGACCCAGGGAAATTCTGGGGACCTGCTTCTGCCAGAGAGAGGAAGCCTACTTTATTGGGGACTTTTGGCATTTCAAGGAAACTCTCCGCAGTACCCGAAATGAGTGGTTAGAGTATGACTTTCCATCACACTGAGAAACACCACCCCTTACGCAAAATGCCAGGGCAGAGGAGCTGTACCAGCCAGTGATAGAGAGCTCTTGCCTAGACCCAGAACCAGAGTTGCCTTTCTTTTTCCACAAACTGCCATTGGAGGGATGATGGATGATAAGCTTTACTCACAGGCACCTGTGAAAGTGGATTAGGTCTATGTGGCCCTGAAATAGGACTGGCCCAAGCTGAACAACACACAGGAGGATCTCTCATAGGGAAGCACACCTTTCCCAATTCGGCAGTGATTGATGTGGGGGATGCAGCACCATCCTGCTGCAGGCAGGGACCAAAAAGGGGAGAGGTAGAAGGCAAGAGCCTGGAGGTTTCCGACAGAAGTGCATGGGTTAGTTCTTGGGAAAGAAACAGATTTCAAGCCAGTCTCACACTGAGCATTTTTTCTGCCCTATTCAGGCTGTAGAGAGGATATATTTTTTTGTTTTGTTTTGGACATACCTATTTCAATAAACTGCAGAGGTAGTTTAGCTCAGTTACACCACTGTAAGAGGTGTGTGAAAGGTGCAGGTGGTGGGGAGCTAGTGAGGACCAGTAAAGATAAATAACAACAAGAGCAAACAAAGGATACAACTAGTTAGGAAAAACAAAGTGAGCATGCTGTGAGGCGCTTTCACACCACTACGCATGTTATCCCAGGCCCTTGTGCTCTGCCAACCCTACAGCATCTCCATCCTCCTCCACACCCCTCATGCTCACCACCTCCCTCATCCCAGCGCATCCAGCCAAGCACAGTGATCCTCCAAGGCAGCATGGTCAGCAGCTCACACTGGGGAATTCCCCAGAGACCTAAAACCCCCTAAACACTTTGCATCTACTTCCTACCACCACAGGAATACAGTAACAGAGCAGGTTGCTGTGTGTGTCAGTGACAAGTGAGTCAACAGACCCCTGAGCCAGCACATGACTATGGGGTGCCAAGAGCAGTAATAGCCAGATGCACCTATGGTCCACAGCAAATTGCATCCCAAAAACCTCATCTGTCCAACACCATCAACAGTTATATGGAGAAAATCCAGAGGTGCTGCATCCATGGAAAATTACAGCTAAGAAATAGGCTACTATGGTGTCAGAATGCTGTTTTAATCCAAGTATTTTAAAAAGATTTTTATTTTCAGTGAAATATTTTTCAAGATATGCAGAGGATCACAGGCAGGAGGACTGCCTCTAGTAACCAATATAGTCCCTGTTTGGAAGAAACAGCTAAGCTTTTGGTCAGTTTAAGTGTTTGGATGTTGACTTGAGAAAAGCTGGTAATGTAAGAGCAAACACACTATAGCAGAAAGTATCTGACTCGCTGAAAACAGAAATTGCTTACATCTAATCCATACTCCTATAATTTCTTTCAGCCAGTGTGCTCAGAGGACTTGAACAAAAATATTCCTGTTTGCTCAGACAACAAGTGTTGGGTCACATTCCCCACCACAGAGACTTGGTCCTGTGGTCCTGGGGAACAGGACCTCAGCCCTGCAAAGGACACCTAGAGCAAAGCCCCTGCACCCACCACCTCGGCAGGGAGTCTCCACAGTGTTTTAAAACAGGCACATGTGTCATTCCTCAGCAGGAGGCCAGGACCAAATACAGCAGGAAAATCTAGTTATTGGGCTGTATCCCAGCCCTCAGGACAGGAGGACACATGTTTGGCCATTGTAACCTCTGACAGCTCCATCTCCACCCCCACTGGTGCCCCCATACCAAAAAATGAAGAGCCCTTCCTCTAACCACTCTGCAAAAAGCCCTCCAGCAAAATGCTTCACCCTCTCTCCCAGACATCATTCCATCTCCCAGACAGATGGTTAAGAACGAGCTGTTTGTGCCTGAACTCTTCTTTGGCTCTCCAGAGCAGAGGTGCCTGCAACACTCCACCATCTATCAGCCACAGCAGCCCTTAGTAAAGCTGAGTGTTGGAAACAACACACGAGGCTGTTATCCAGGCACACTGCCCCAGCACAGCCAAGGAGGATTCACCTGGGCTGGAGCCAACCAGCATCAGACCCAAAGAAAGGGACATTTGGCTCCCAGTGCTCTGGAGAGGCCACAGGGACAACTTTTCCACACAGGGACAACATACTTGTGGTAATGAAGGACCTGATGTCTCTCTCCAGCTTATTCCCTCATCTGTTCCTCCTCGTGAACATTTTGTGTTCACAAAATAGTGTTCCTAACACATAGCCCAAGAGCTTCTCTGCAATGGGGCTGCTTTTTCCAGTGTCTCATCACTGTAGCAGTGATCACTCATTGTCATGTTGCTGCTCAGCACTGCACAGCTTTCTCCCCAAAACATGAGCCACTTTAAGCTTGAGGAGCCCTTGGTAGGATGAACAGGCTAGTTCAGAAATTAAGGATTTCTGACTACTGCATCTAGATCATTCAGTCCTAAATCAGAACAAAAATAATTGCACTTAAGAACAGGACTTTTTACACCATCTTATCCTCACAACATGGTACCACTCATCTCTGACCAGACAGGGTCACTCATGGCCTGGCAGTGGCAGGCAGCAAACAGCGAGGGGAAGGAACACCTGGTGACCCAGAGGCAGAAAGGCATGGTCTGGCCCTTGGAATCCCCAGCTTGTTACCACGGGTAAACAGCTTTTGTTCACACGAGCATATCCACCTTTTGCCTTTCCACCTATTGCTCCACTTTTATTTCTAGGTTATTACAGCTCTGTCCACTGTTTGCTTTGAGTAACATAACAGCAATCCTGCTATTTGAATGAAATTGACAGAGATCTGGAAGATTTTTTCCTTTCTATCCACTTTTTTGTGGCACAACAGGCCAAAAGTACCATAAATCAGTCTGAATGGAGACTTTTTTTTGACATTTGTGCTGTTGCAACTTCCAGTATGCACAGAAAAAAGTCAAAAAAGCAATCAAATATGGAGAGCAAGCACTGGGATTTTGTTGGTGGACTTCTGCTGCCCACAACTGCTGACTTGTGTGCTGCAGTCCCCTTCAGAGCAGTAGTTCTAAGGAGAGGGGCTTCTCTCTGCAAGTCCTGAGGCTGGGATGAAAAGAGCCTGTTTGGAGCCATAGGTTATATCGTGAGAGCTATGGGACACCCCACACCACATCCTCTCCATGCCCAGGGCACTAAATTAATAATGATGTGACCTGCACAACACCATTGCTGATGGTGCCTTCATTCATCTTTCTCTTATCAACAGGATGACACGAAGCTGCAGTCAAAAACATTTTACAATAATGGATACTTACAGAAAAGGATCAAGGATCTCCCACACTGTCAGATTGTTTTATTTCTCAGTAGGTGTAGGTTTAGAATTCAATTGGCTTCCGCATTCAAATAGGCTTTTCTAACATAAAGCATTTTCTTCATCACAATCAACTAAGCCTTACTAAACATGCAGTGAATTGTGGCTGGTCTACTAAAGGCAGCATCTATAAAACGATATTAAAATAGTAACTGCCTCTAAAGGGGAAATCTGAGGCATATAAGGGCCAGACATGTGGAATGAATTTAAAGTACCATTTTCCAATCCCTGTCTCTTATAAATATTGCAATATTCTTATAAGAATGTTGAAAAACTACAGTGCACAGAGATCAGTTCAGATTTCACATCAAAAGCCCAAACAAAAAGCTAAGTGGCCTGGGCAGTCATCAGGGAAAGACCAACTGCACAGGCAAGAGTGCATTAGAGTTTTTACAGCCCAGGTGTTGACGTAAATTAGAGTAACTTGAATACCTGTCATTAGAGGAGCAATCAAAGACTGATCTGCCTGGAGTGTGGGGAAAAAAAAAACAAACAACCAAAAGCCAGCCCCAGACCTGCATAATGTAAGGGAGCCTGCTCCACCATAGACAGTGCAGAAAAAACACCACCTCAGAGCCAGGTTACTGTCAATAAAAGCCTCGGTTCAGCGCAGAAAGACCCATAAATCGGTTTTGTGAGAAACATGCAACCAGGTCTGGTAGAGATTTTATTTTTCAAAAAAATCTAATTTTCCGTTCTGAAAGTTAATTTTGAATGATTTGAGGCTGCAAAGTGCTGAGAAACCTCCACTAGACTGTGTGGAGATGGAGAGCCTGAATTTATTCTCATTACAGTTCATGGAAAGGCTCAGGTCAGTTTTCAGAGGAGACTGGATGAGACTCATTGTACCTTCTGACTTTGCTGAAGCATTTGAACTTTCTGAGATCAGACTTAGAGATTAAGAAGAGCGCATCCCATGAAGTCCCTTGATGTTCTCTCCTGCGCAGGGACTTGCACTGTAGCTCGGGGTTAGCCATTAAACCAGATCATTAGTGAGGCATCACATCCTATTTACACGTAAGTAATGAATTTGAAAAATGTCACAGTCAGCAAGCAAGGCTGGCATCGACTCTCACAACACCATCCTTTGGACCAGGAGGGCTGGTGGAGCAAGGACCACAGCCATAGCCTGCACAGAGATGCCATCCCTTGTGTTCAGCGCTGCTGGTACCTTGCTCCATGAACCTGGGGAGAGCAACCAGCAAGAGATGCTGTCATTGGTCTGCAAAGACCACAACCTACTGAGAAACTTCCCATAACTTACCCTCTGTGCCCTGCTCACAGACCACAAACCGAACAGAAACTCACATCACATCTTACTGACTGACTAGGTACTAAATGAGAACTCATTCTGCGTATGACTTGTATCCCCTGTGTTCACAAACCGTCTCTGAACTCCACTGCAAAAAGCTGTAAAACAGCATTTGATCTGCAGTTTAAATGCTTATTTCAGTAAGGTAGCTAGGAAAAGTTAAGTTTTTTGTAGACTCTGCTGGGCTGCTACAAAACAGTTACTTTTTTACAATTCACATTCCCTAAGGAATTAGTAAATTTGCAAATAAAGCAATTGAAAATTTTCAGTTTACTGAGTTATAAATGAATATACACAAAATATACCATTACTTTGCATACTTTTAGTATTTACCAAGGCAGGTATTTTATCTTAGATCCTCCTCTGAGAACAGCTACAAAATGAAACTCTCTCTTAAAAATTTTACATGCTAGATTACAGTAATTAAAAATTACTACCACTTTCAACTCCCCAAAATGCGGACATACATGAAGATGGGCAATGTATGCTGGGCATCCACACATGCAGAAGCTGGACAACAAAGCACCCATTTCCACAAACATCCAAAGAAACTCTCAGTATCCATTTTCCCTTGCTTGGAAAAGAGCCTCTGCCCTCTGAGGTTTGGCCTGCTCTGTAGTTCATACTGTGTCTCGGAAAGCTTTCAGATGGGCTGCTATGGTTTCAGTAATTATTTTTAAAGGTTCTCAGCAATATAAAAACAAATCTGTGGAAGAGACTTTAAAATCAGGATGGAAATAATAAAGGGGAGGGAAGAGAGGGGACAAAAAGTAATCTGAAGCAAAGAGAGGGTTTTCTTGAGCAAACAACTCCTCCCCAGACTCTGGGACTTGAATCACCCCTTCTTCACATTGGAGACAACCTTAGCTCACCCCAAACTACTCAAGATACTGCGGGCAAAAGTTCATCATCTGTTCTAACAGGTCTACAGAACTTTAGAAACTGCATCCAAAGCAATAAAAAACCCAACCAAAAGATAAGTCAAAGATAAGAGATTAATCTTAAATGTCTTACCATACACATTTTGGTTTGAAAAGGATTAATTTAAAACCAACAAACAAAAGCAATAATATTACTGAAAACACATTACTGCCCATGTGAAATTACATGATCATCTAATATCCCGGCAGTACTGGCAAATAATGCTTTGTCCTAATCCATATTAAAAACAAAGCCAAAACGTTATGTTCCTGCACCACCAAATCATCTGCCTGATTGGAATCCAGCAGTAAACTTCTCCTGCAACTCCAGAGATATAGAGGAAGCAATACATTACTGCTATTAAAAAATGTTCAATAACACAACTCAAAAACTATCTTTAGATTGGTTGTTCAGAACTAA
Organism: Oreocharis arfaki; assembly: GCA_013398015.1. Lineage (NCBI taxonomy): Eukaryota > Metazoa > Chordata > Aves > Passeriformes > Paramythiidae > Oreocharis > Oreocharis arfaki. Next base: position 570,299 of record VZRR01013231.1, on the reverse strand, counting down.
CAAACCAGATAACCATTAAGGAACTATTAGGTAAGGTAGACTGAAGGCTGCCATTATCTCTACGCTGTCTGGTTCTTTGTATCATATATAAAAATCTACTACAGCTGACCACCATTTTCTCTATTTTAAAAAACTGATTTTATACTCATATTAATTGTGTTGGAACTACAACAAGAAAAGCTTAATTTTAAAAGTCTAATTTTTTAATTAAAAAAAAGAAAGTATTAGCTGTCCTTAGCTGATAAGAACTCCTCTTGTTTCATTCCAGACCTAAGAAGTCTTTTACCAGAAGAAGATATGATCCAAAAGTAGTAATGAGAATCTGTATGATAAATGATGAGGGCTGACAGTTGAAGCTCTAGGGCTAAAGCAGACTTACAGCAGGGACAATAAAGACTTATCTTTTCCTCTTGAGTACTGAACTGCTGAATCCATCATATGTCTTATTCTGAGTTGACCAGCACTTCCCTGCCTCCAACACCAGTTCCTGGACAAAAAGAACTGCTACCTAATGGAAATATGTATAGAAACCCTGCAGAGGATCTCCTGCTCTAGATTCACTCCTTGGGAAGAGCAGCTCCAAAGCAAATTAGTGGCCTGGTGAGTGCCCTGCAGAAGGTCAGCTCCAGCCCAGGGGCTTTTGGAACCTGTCCACTGGCGTTTAGGGAGATCCTCAGGCAAGGAGTCAGACACCCTAGGGGCTGCTTGCTCAGATTCCCATCCACAGCTGAAGCAGTGAAAAGACTAACCTGAAATTCTTCTTCCTCTGGATTTAGTTTGTCTCTTTGCAAAGCAGTCAAAATCTAACCCAGAGCACACTGAACACCTCTCCATGGGTAATAGGAGAGACCTGAGCTTTCAGCATCTAAGTTTGCATGTGTGCAATCACCAACAATACTCATGTGCTGTTCCTATCACTGGCAATTTCCATTTGGTCCAATCTGGAAAACATCCTGAGTAATACAAGGATGAGTTTTTCTGTTAAGTATTTCCAACACTGCCTTTTGGCAAGAAAAAAATGTCAAGAGTCACTTGGAAAAGAAAGGTACAGCTAAGAGACGTTTCAATTATTACATAAATAAGCTGCCAAAATGCAAAGAACAAAATCCAGGCAATACTAATATTCTTCATATTTATATCATCATAAGCCAAGCTGAGATCAAAGTATTGACCAACCACAATTGCACTTCGTTTCATTCACTAGAACAGAGCTACAATAAAAATTTTACTCAAAAAAACTTTGTAAAGCCATTTTTACATAAATCCTTTCATCTACTTTTGCAGCAGGACTTGCTATTCATGCAAAATAGACATTTATGAAATATAGGTGAGATAACATTGAATCAGAGGTTTCAGATTATACACCTGGGCCTTTAGCTGAATACTCAGTGATATTGTGACCATGAAATTTGCACATATGCATCCAAGTACACAGCACACATCTGCAGCACGTGATGCCAATTTAAACACCTACAGTAAGGGAACACAGTTGAGTTGTGTATAACCAATCTAAGGTTTCATTGTTCAGTTGGAAACTCTATAAGTAAAGATACCTTCTGAAGATTTCATTTATGAAATAGGCTGCTGTACTTGTTTTGGCAATTATCTAATAGATGGCAAGGTACCAGTTCTGTTTTTCATCAGTCTGTGGTTCTTTCAAACTCAAAGGAATTCTAATGTTACATGAAAGATAACGCAGGAATTTAAATTCCCTGATCTACCTGGAGAGGCACTAAAATTTGTGTGTGTTTAATAATGTGGGGAAAAAGAGAGAGAGAGGGAAACTATTTTTATGTCTTGTCAAAGTCTGAGACTTGAAGAGATTTCTATCTTAGTAAGGAATTAAAAAACAACCCAATCATCTTGTTGTTGGAAGTCCAAATTTTAGCAGATCCTATATTTGGCTTCAGCTATCCTGAATTTATTTTAAAAGTTCATTTTAGAATTTTTTATTTATGAAATATAAATTTTGTGCCAAATTCACCTTTGATCTCAGGGGGGAAAAAAGGTTTTCATAAACTGATGGTTTTAATTAGAAAATATTTTCAATAAAAATGCTCAGAAAAACTGTAACTACCAGCCAATAACTTTGGTATCCAAACTAAATATTCCAACTCAGGCACCTAAATCCAATTGCTAGATGCTTATGTTTTCCAAGCTTCCCTAATGTATTGACATGGCACTGCTGAGAGCTCAGGGCTCTCTGACTGATGCTGACCGCCCCAATTATCCCCTGGTCCCACGAGGGACATGAGCGAATTGGTGCTGCCCCAGCTAAGACTGGCAGGACACAGATGCAGACAAGCAAGGGGGCACACAGTCCTGTAAAGGGCTCTAGTGCAAAGCATGGCACAAATCAAACGAAAAGCAACCAAGGACAACAAATTGAAAACGCCTTTCTGCTTTCCTCTCCATCTCCAGTTACAGAAGTTTTTGCTCCAATTTATCTCTCTTTGGAAACAACTTCTTACAGCTGCACATGGCAAGTACTTAGCTAGTGAGCAAAGAGAAGCTGGAAAGAATGATTATTAATGGATTCTGCCAAAAAAACAGGCAGGGCAAAGTCTTTCACAGTTCAGGATACAAACTAGTTGATTTTCCCCTACTCAAAGAGGAGGCATGTCCTGCACTGCCTTCCTGAGAGGGAAAACAGCACAGTTCCATTGCCTACTGCAGCTACCCAGGCTGGAAACACACAGCACCCCCCCACAAAATAGTTATGAAGCTGGTTCAGTCAACACCTGTTAAAAGAGAGTGTTTGGCCAAGTCATGGTGAGTAAAACCAAGAGGTTCCATTCAGTTATCTGCATTTTATTTTAAATATTTATATCTCTAACTGTTTTCGACAACCTTCAACAACCAAATGTTTCCATGCGGCAAGTGTAGCCAAAGGCAGTGTGCCATGAGGGTGCCTGCCCTGGAGGGCATGGGTTTGCCAGGGGGCTCAGGCCACTGTAGTGACATCCCACATGAGGCCACATCTAGTGAGTGCATGGCTCAGACCCAGGCAGATGTGCCAGGAACGTGAATATGCCAAGAGGGACAAATCCACACCTTGCCTGAACTCAGTAGGAGCCACAAGCCATTGCTTGAGAAGAGACAAGGTGCCTCATCCAGCTGCTCCAGGGTCAGCAGTGGCTCCTGGCTCTTGCCAGTGTTTTGGAAGTGGTGCCCAGGCAGCATGGCACCTCCGTGTTAGCTGGCAGCTCTGAGGCAGCGTGCCGCACGGGTGGCACAGGAACTCACTGGGACCCAGGCAACAGCTGGGTTTGGAGGTTATTGGCCTCCATTCAAGATAACAAGTCTAGCTGAGCTCCTGCTGGTATTCCAAATGCAGGTCTATTGCATAAAAGTAGTAGTTTAGTGTAGTTCAAGCCAAAAAAAGTATGTATGACATACCACTGCCATGCAAACATACCCACAAAACCAAAAGCAGCCACATACCATCATTCAGCACTTGCATTTCCTCTTCAGAACATTCAACAAATCCTCTTACTCCACAGAACTGCTCTAATTTGTCCTTGCTAGTGCCAATCTACCAGCAGTTCAGAAGAGAAAACAAATTGGTCCCTACAGGCTGTAGTGCTCTGTGCAGGTGCCCTGAAACAGCAGGTACTGGAGGGTGGCAACCCATTTCCCCTTAAATTTATTTGTAGAGTGGCTGTCACAGTTGTTGAACCCTAGCTAAAGTTATCATCACATCTGCTGAATCCTGTAAATATGGCCGAAACCCTGGTCAAACTGGCTGAACGATTTTGTTAGCTTGCAGGGGCAAAACCAAACTTTATTTTAAGTAAATTTGAAGGCTAAGTTTAGCATATGGCAGACTGACATATAACTCCTAACATCTTTGCTTTCAAAACCAGAACTTGTAATTAGACGGAGAGTTAAGAGTCACTTCAAATCTGAGGTCACAAGAATAAAAAGATACTTTTTCCCAGATAAAAAGAAATTTTTTTCCAAACTCAGAGCGCTGTAGTATCTGGATCAAACTCACAGCTGAAAGGAAGCTTTGTATTGGTTTTATCAGGTCATAAGACATGATTACTCTCATGAAGTCTACTTTCTCTTTTAAACTGCAGCCCTAATGACTGGCAGTCCTCAAAAAATGATGGTGCAGGGATCGTTGTTTTCTTCCACATCTGCCAAGGCCCTTGTGAGCAGGCAGGCTCACAGGAGGCTGGCTTACAGGGAGTGCCAGTGCAGGCAGCACCACACAGAGAAAAAGCCCTGCTTCTGCACAGAATGGGTACAGCAGCATCAGGGCTGCTGTGTGAACAAAGCCTGAGCTCTGCAGCCAAATGCTTCCTCAGGTGAGCCTTGATCCATCAAAACTTGCTATTAGGGAATGCTGTTCAATGCAGACCAAGCCGGTATTGTGCAGCCAGCATGAATTTGAAGTTTGTCATTAGTACCAGACTTTTGAGATCTGTGATACAAATGAGCAGTTTTCTGGCTTCCCACAACTGTTCACCTAAGAAAGCAGCAGGGCCTGCCTTTTCAGGTCTCCCTCTCACACCAGGAGCAGACCTGGTCGCTACCTTGCCAGCTGCTAATGATAACTCAATACTTTCCCAACAGTGCAGAGTATAATGCACTCATTTTATCTGTTTACTTCCGAGAGGAAAATCAGAAACAGCATTTTCCATTTCCTCCCTGAAAAGTGGAGTATGAAATACACTGTACCGTCCATATGGAAATGTTTATTGCCTTTAAAATAACTATTCAGCTTTCATCAATAACCAGAAAAATTCAAAGTCACTGTCAACAAGGAGACTGAAATACAGAACAACAGACAGCAGGGCTGGAAGAGGGCATCTACCCTTCCCCTGAGTCACTATGGATTATATCATTCCTGGCAGTATCCATCTCTTTTTTCTCTAAAAATCTCCACTGATGGAAATTCTGCAATATCCCTCAGCCATCTATCTTGTTATCCTAACAGCTAATGAAGCTTTTCCCAGTACTTTATTTAGATGTCTGTTTGCTGTGATATCATTTACTATTTTTCATACTATTTACAAGTGATGCATAGAATTAATTCCTTTCCTCTTCATGGCTATTTGAAAACTGGTTACATGTCTCTTTGAACTTCTCCTCTTTAGGCTAAGCAATCATATTTGCTCCAGTCTTTCCTCACAGGTGGTATTTGTGCTGTCTGTCATCCTTACTGCTGTTCCTGGAACCTTACATAATCCCATATCATATGTGAAATGGGTGAGAGTGACACAACGCACCATCTTTATCTCAGTATGGAACTGTAAATTTATAAACATCAGTTTAAAAATACTCATATTTTCCTTATCTGCATGTCTCCCTTCTCTGAACAGGCCATCCCTTCCTACCCAAACAAGTCTGTTTGGCTACTGACCACACAGCAGTACCATCTTTTTTGGTCCTATGGAATAACTCTCCAAACATGGAGAGTCTGGTCTTTGCACCAACCCTCATCCAGCAGCAGTCCATCATGCTTGGTAAGAGTTGTGGATCCATGAATGAAGTGAGACACTTGTCTGTTCCTGGAGCTAGCTCTTCCCTCTCACATCTCCCAAGCCTGGCACCCAGATTTCTCCAGACTGTGGTTTCCAAAGCAAGTGCACTGCTGAAATTACACCAAAGCATCAACCCACATGGACCAGCTATAGACTGGTGAATAGTTTTGTGCTCCGGTCTACAGAGAACCAAAGTCCCAAACACTTCTGGGACCCTCCCAGCATCAGTTTCTATCTGTCCCACTAATCATAAAGAAGCCACAGTTGGGGCTTACAACACAGAGCATTTGAGATAGGAAATACTTGATCTGCTGCACTGCACCAGCTCTAGATTGCAGCCTATCTACAGCACATGCTTTCTGATGGAGCTTCTGCTGCAACAACAACAACAAAAAGAAACTAAAAATTAAATTAAAAAACAGTTAAAATTTAAAGAAAAGTAAACTCACTGTTCTTTCCTTCTTATTAACCATGTGTCTCAGTGAACCTTTTCATACTGTACCTGTTCGTTAGCATCATTCATTAGCAGTGAAGCATTGCAGGCTTCACTGTGCAGTTTACAAGCATAATGTTATCTGCTCTAAGTCAGGACAACTACAGATTCATTGTGCCTGATCATATCATACCTTAGCTCTCCTTACCTACTTGCCAAGCCTTAAATCCCTTCACTGTTAGCCTTGTACTACTGGAATGGAAAAAAAACCAAAATAACCCACTGCACATGTTAAAAGCTTATGGATTTGGCATAAAATCTGATGTGACCTAGGGCACCTAAATCTGACATGAGGAAAGGTGTGGCACATCAGAGTATACCCATAAACTGGCATTGCCATTAATCCTACCCTGGAGAAGAATGACTCCTGTATTGTCACACTGCAACCTAAGACATGAGATGGCTCTGCGGCTTCCAACTCCTACAGGCCAGGAATGACACCAGAGACACTTCCTGTGCTGCTGCTCACACCATGACTCCCACCCACTCCCATGCCTCTCTCAGTGAAAACCCCACAGGCTCCTACCTGGTCACCAGCAGGAGATGCTTGCATAGAAAAGGAGGTCTGGTCAATTCAATCCAGAACACACTTTCTGAAGTTAATTAAATTGCAATAACATTTCCAAGATTGCACAATCCTGCAAGGAAGAAAAGAAAAGAACTATTAATTGTGGACTGTTGGGGATTACAGAGCCTGAGCATGTGTCTATTATGCATTTCCTTGCATAAGTAGAAATTCTGCATGAGAAAGTGGTAGTGTACTGTAAAGAAGAGCCCCCCTCCTTCTAAAGAGGAATCAGAACAGGAAAACACACTGGCTGGGCTCTCCATATTGCTCCCTGAGGCCAAAGGATCCAGTTTGTTCTCAAACAAATTTAAGACAATTCTTCCAACTTCAGCATAGCATACACAGTAAAAGTCAATATAAATGGTGGAAGGAAAACAGAAAGGCATAAAAAGCCACAGATGTGACGATAAGACTGAACAGAGTTATCCACTACAACAGCTGCTCCTCGTAAGAAGTTGCTGGTTCAACAACTAGCTTTGTAATAAGGATGCCTCTATAGTTTAGGCTAGAGACAAATGCATGCAAAAGCTGAAACAAACATGTGGGGGGAAGAAAAGGGGAGGGAACAGCCTGGAAGATGTGACAAATGTGCTGCAAATAACATCCCAGCAAAAAATACACTTGTCCATTTGATGTATTTAGTATTAGAACAAAAGAAAACCTTTAAAAATCCAGTCATTTAAAAATAAAATGTAAGAACAGTAGCCATTCAGCATTTTACAGATTTACTTCTATTTAGAAATCAGTCTCAAGACCCTAGTCCCTCACAGCCATGCAACCTTTGCATACACCATGTGGTGAAATGAAAACCAAAATGGGATTCTGCTATAAATTCTCTGAAGCTGGCCAATGCAGTTCAGGTTTGCATCAGCAGGTGTTGCACATCTTAACTCCTACTTTTTCCCCTGCAGAGAGTAGAATGTGCTATGGATCCAAGTGCACAGTGGACACAAATCCAACAGTGCAATGCAGCCAAGTAGTTTTTGGGGGAGGAAAACAGGCCAGTGATTAAGGTGACATTGAGTGGTTTATTCTATTTAGTTGCAAAATTAAAGATCCTTTAATGATGCTTTCATCTAACTTTGAAGCTCCCTCAAATCAATAAACTTCTATATTAACACTGCTGAAGAGAAAAAACCAAACAATTCTAAAAAACCTTCAGAAAAGTGATTTTTTTCTCCCATAGATGATACATGCACAAATAAATGTACACAGTCTCTCTTCCTCCTGAAATGCAGCAGAAGAGAAGCCTTTTCTTCCTGAGCACAGAATTTGTCCCCATCTGGTTCCATTTTTTATTATTTTCTCTTTTTGGTTTCCTTCTCTCTCATTCCAATGCATATTTAATTCATTTTGTTTAGTCTGTACTCTTTATTCCCTTTCCTCTTTTTGCAGATTTCCTTTTTAATTTGCTAGAGGAAGAAACATTCTTTCCCTGGTTTTCATAATACAAGCTGCTGGAAAGGGACCATTCAGAAATCCCCTCTCTTCAACAACTCTCCTGCTCTTTCAATCCTGGCTGCTTATGTTCACTCCTAGTAGCAGAATAGAAGTGTTAGGATTTATTTATTTAGGAAAGTGTATCAGTTTTTTTTTGATTCCATTTCAAATACCTGGCACAAGCCACTGCGTGGAGGCTCAAATATATTATTTATGAGCCATTATATGTAGTTTAAAACAACTCCTAATCTATTTGAGATGAGCCGCTATAAGACAGGATTAGGCTGAAATGAAAATGTCTGCAGCGGGATTTTACTAAATTGCTTTTAAATCACATTCCTAGTTAAACAGTGCTCCAGTGAAGGCTACAAACCCTAATACATCAGAAAGGCTCATGTAGGGCAGAACCTTGGCTCTCTGAAAACTTGCTGGTTTGTACAGAAGCAGAGGAGCCCAGCTAAGGCCAAAGCCCTCTCTGCATATAAAACCCCAAAGCTTGAAATATGAGAGCGAAGCTGTGCAAGGCTGAACCACAGAGCTGTTTAACTGCCCAGAAACAGGGCCCTGCTATTCCCAGTTGCCAAGACCCTCCGTGCCCTGCAGCAGGGCCAGGTGCAGCATCCAACTCCACGTGCAGGAGGCGGCGGCAGCCTGGTCCGCCATGAGCCACTGCATCCATCTTACACAGATGCTTCTACTCTGGAAGCAGCATGAATGCACTAGGTGGCACGAGGAGGGTGAAAGAGCTGTGCAACTTAGTCTGGCTTTCTACATGATCAGGGAAATACTTTTAAAAATATTTGGGAAGATGTATGGGCAGATTTGGAACTACTTGCCTGACGCCCAAATCTCTGATTTCAATGCCTGGCATGGCCTTGTTACAGCGCGGTCATCCCCAGCAGCTGCATTTTGTGCTAGATTGCTGCCACTATCCCTGTCCAAGCCCCTCTGCCTCACAAGCTGTGACCCTGGGCAAGCAGGGGGGTTCTCTGTGCAGAGCCAGCACCTTGGCCCCCAGCCACCATTGCTGGAGACAGCTGTGGGGCCGTCACCTCCACTTCCCCACACTGTCCCAGCAGCACTTAGACCCTGCGCTGGGATTTAGCTGTAGTTCAGATCCTGTGCACCTACTACTATATTATACATTTTATCATCCTGAAGGTTGTTTTCTTTGTAACTTTCACTCCAACTTTAAGTTTTGCAATTAATCACAATTGCCTAGCATTTAAAAGTAACAAATATATTTTTGTGAAGGAGTACAGAACATACATCCCATTAAAGAGTCTCCCTCTGAGAGCTCCCAAATTCTCCAGCACCAGCCCAGCTTCATTTCACTCCTGATGCAATGTGCTCCCAAGTCAAAACCCTACAGCATAGAAAAGCTGTGGTGCAATTTCTCAACAGAAATCACCAGGAATAAGAGAACACCTTAACAAGAAACTGTGCCAGTAAAATTAAAGAGAAAAGCTATATACTTGGTACAGCCAAAACAAACTAAGTGAAGTTTTCACTATACTAAATTATTTTAACCTGTGCTTGGAAAAGTGCTTTCTAGTATTTATTAACACTGAACACTTGCATTAAAAATCCAGACCTTTAACTTATTTTATGAAAGTCTTAACAAGATGGAGAACATTTCATTCACACTTCTAATGTGACTCAGGTCCACATTGCTGTTGTACTGCAAGGCAGGCTCCAAGCTTCTCACAAACCAAACTAACTCACAGATGAGCTTCCTATTTTTGCCCTGTAGAGTTCTGCTCTGAAATCCCATGCTACTAACTACTGCTACCATAACTGCCACATAGACCACTCCTTATCCACTGCTGCCAAAAATCAGTGAAAATACATGTGTAGAACCCCTGTAGGTCAGCTAAAGAGATGTTTTAAGAAAACTAACCTGTGCTATTTGAATCCGTTGGAAGTCGCCGAGTTCTGAACTTCCCCAGCAGCTTCGGTCTCGTTTCCTGTAGAGGAGCATGTGACACACACTTCCTCACCACACCTTGCTGGACTCACTTTGCCTATGTTTTAACATAGATGAAACAACTAACTGTCCCTCACAACATGTTAAAGAAATTTCTGATCTAATGTTGAACCACTGACATTTCTGCATAGCCAGAAAGCCCTCCTCTACTGCCTTCTGAGTCACTCCATGATTCAATGGACCTTTTTGTACTATTTCTTTATATTAATACCAAATGCTGAATGTGATTCTGTCACAGTATGCTCAGTGTCCCTCCCCCCCTTCTTTTAAAGGGGAAACAAATGCAGTGGAGAATGTAATTACACTGCAGGCGTGGGAAATTTCAGTTCAAGGACATTTGCTTATCAAATGCTCAGAGTGGCAATGAATTGATGAATTCAAACAGATGCAGTCATAAGCAATTTTCAGAAATACTTTCATTTGAATACAGCAAACAGAAGTTTCAGTCCTATGAAAGTAGTCTACGTCTTCAGAAGAGTAGAGTTTCTCAGTTGTAGCAGCGTGCATCCACATATTGTTATCTAGCACTGGGCAAACAGGCCTGAACATATATCACAAAAGGAAGGACAGTAAAGTCTTTGATTAGAGCAGTATGTTTACAGGACTAGTCAATAGGTGGTACTTTATCAGAATTTTTTTTTTTTAAAGACACATGAATTATGGAAAGGCAATCTAACCCTAAGTGCACCTCCAGCAGAATACTGACACAGACCAGAGATAAAGTTTGAAGACTGTCACATCAGAGTAGAGGCAGAACGGTCGCACCAGACTCAGCAAGGAGATACTGCTCTGCTGGAAGATGCTCCTTGTGGAAAATGCTAAACAGTCTTCAGTCAAGCTAACAGAGGGCGTAAAGATAAATGTCACATTCCTTTATTTAGTGAGAGCTAAAATAACAACAGACAGTGCCTGGGGGACTGATCAGCCTGGCAAGGCCTGTGTGGAAGCGGTGGGTTACAGACCCGGAGGGGTTCCCTCACAGACTGACTGCAAATATCTGTGCTGGGGCACAGATTTGCTTTAGCTGTACCTAAGTGTGAATGTGAAAACCTTGAAGGCAGGAAGAGAGTGAACAGATAGCGATGCTGCAAATTTGGAATGCAAAGCTTTAGGCAGCAACACTCATTCATGGCTGTCCTGCCACCACCATTCAGTTCTCCTGCTGTACCCCACAGCTGCCTCAAGTGTGCTGGCACAGTGGCTCCACAGCCTGTGCCATGGACCACACCCAAGAGCTAATCCAGTGGTCAAAACCTCATTAGTTTTTTTTTTTCCCCTTCTTCTCAGGCAAAACCAGACAAGTGCTAGCAGGAAGCTGGCTCTGCCACTACCCAGGCTGTCACACAAAACCACAGCTACAGAGAGAGACCCAGAGCAAGCCAATGGGAGCTGCTTCTTTGCCCATGGGGGGATGAATTCTATGCAATTTCTATATAAATTAAGAGGTTTTCACTAAAATGTCATCTTTAAAATTAAACTGTGCCAGATGAAGACATCAATGTTATGAGCAGCCTCTTGGTGACCACCAGCCAGGGATTACATTCCCATCTGCTGCCTCAGGGCTTCTTACCACCGCTCACTAGTTCATTACCATCAAATGAGCCAAACTAGCTCAAATAATTTTTATCAGGGGGTTAAAATAACTGGAAATGGAGTAACAATGGTTCTGAAAATCCCTCCTACCCACAGAGATATGAGTAGTGACCTCTGGCAAAAAGGCAGCAACACACAGGATTTACAGAGTAGCAGCTAAGTACTAAACAAATTACCCCCAGCTAATAAAAGATGCAAGTGTTTTATGTGTAAACACATAGGACACCCATGCAAAAGGAAATACGTGCATGACTGAAAAAACCCACAACAAACTAGCCCATAAAATGGATGCTTTTGCCTGAGACTCACACGCACCCCCTACTTGTGCACGCACCTCCGAGCTCCTGCAGCTGTAGAAGGAAAGCATGTGCAAACACATGTCTGCAGATGCACCTGCTCGGCCCCCACTGAAGGTTTTGGGCCAAATGGCCAAGGCATTATTTACACTGGAAGACACTTGAGAGCACTGCGAGGCTCATGCAGCTTAAGCATTTTGCCCTCGGTAAGCGTGCAGAGACATGATACGCCAGACCCCGAGCTTCAGAGGCGCTGAGGGGAAGTTGAAGAGTTCAGGAAGTGGCCATGCTTGCTCTCAGCACACTGCCTCTTTGTCCTTCCCCAGCTGCTCCCCCAGGAGCTTTCAGGCAGCCTGGATCCCTCACAAGAGATGGGTTATTTCTCTCCATTTTAAGAAGGGGCTACGTTTACAAAGTCACTTTTAATGTGTCAACCTCTCTGTGAGGATCTAGTCACACATAATGGACCGTGCCAGCGCTGTGCTTGGAGTTGCCGGTGGGGCAAATGTACTTTGATATCCCCCCCAGACATTTGGGGTTGCTTAAGATGGGAGGAATTTGCTCACCCAGCAGGTAACCCACAGCAGCCTCCCAGCTACCTTTAATCTGCACCCAAAGAAAACAGCCTCCCGGGGTGCTGCTGCAGCCGAGCCCAGAGCGCGGCAGCGCCGCGGCGTGCCCTTCGGTGGGGCCATGGAGAGGCGCTGCGGGGACAGCTGAGCCAGCTGTGTGACACCGGGGACCCACCGTGTCCACGGGGCCCTCGCACAGCGGGGCTTGCTGGGTCACCACTGACACCACGGCATTTGTCAACTCCCACTGTGGACCACTGAGACTAGGAGGGAAACATCTAAAGCCTGATAAATTCCATCCCCCGTAAACTAACCATTTATTTCTCCATCCTTGTCACAGATGAGGAATCTGTTGGCTGGCACCTTTCAGAGGATTTTAAAGATTCCAACAGGGATTTTTGGCAGTCATCTTGTGTAACCAACACAAGATGCCAACCACTTGCAACTAATGCTATGTCTCACCTTACATATATATATAAATATATATATATATACACACACAAAACAAAACCATCTCTTTAGCTTCTGAGTGGAAAGCATACCTAAAGCTCTCCTTTATGTACACCTAAGTACTTCATGGACACATGTGTTAGTAATCCTGCAGATGGCACAAGTTGTTTATAAACCATAAATGGAGTTCCCCTCACTTGCCATGGGATCAAACAGTGCTTGATTTACGAATAAAGGACCACCCCAGCAGCAATAAGTTGCACAGTGGCCTGACAGATAAGCTACAGAGGGATGTTAACAGACACTGATGTAAAGCTATTTACACAAATGATTTGATTATCCTGTGCTATGGGGATAAGAATGCAATCATGGGCTCTGAGGTTTTTGGTTTAGATTAGAAACTTGCACTATTCACACATCTGAGTATACTGGACATGATGATCCAGAGTAACAGAGCATGCTGCAACCCAGCATTCAAAACCCACACATACTTTCTGCCTTAAGAAAATGGGCGACATTTATTCACTATATGGAAACCCACCCCATTCACCAATTTGGCTATGACTATACACACACACACGGAGAACAGAGGATATGGTGGGGACTGTTTTCCATCTGGTACCTGTCACCAGCAAATTTGACCAATTAGCATCTCAGTGCTCAGGCAAAATGATTGGTACTGCCCCGACTTTGAGCAGGCACAACACAGGCGAGTGCAAGAGTAAACCATTGTGTGGAACTGAATGTGCAACTACAAATAAACTAACCAAGCCCAGATCTGTCAGCCAAATCACCAGAGCCAAGCACTAATACAGAGGTGTTCAAACTTCAAAGCAGGAGCACACTCGGCAAGAGTTTGTTGAAAGAATTACAACCAGAAACTGGGACTTCTCAGTAGCATATCATCCCTGCTGTTTCCATTTCCTCTTTCTCATTATCGGCACAGACGGGGGCTGAAGATTAGTAAACAGTGGGTGTTTGGGGTGAATTAGAGCATGTGTGATGTAGAGCTAGGTATCCTGGTGGCAGCCGTGTGACTTTGGAGAGGTGTAAATATTTAATGTTGCCCACTACATGTCTTTAAAATGATATAATATTAACACATTCCTTGGGGGTACGAGAATCATACCAGATAAAACAAGGAATCTATTTTGTCCTTCATCCAGGATGCGGACAAAAATCTGATGATCAAAAATGTTCTGGCAGATTCCCACTGTCTAGTCATGTCTATGTGGAAAATGAAGAGTTTTTACACTGTTCCAGTGCCATCTGAAAACAGTAAACAGTCCCACTCCCCCTCGATCCCCCAACTCAACATATTCTAGGACAAAGCCCTTTACACAGCTATGTGCATATGAGATTACATTTTTAGCTATCACCCTTGGGTTTAGCCACAGGCTATCCTTTCAGAGGACAGCCACATAAATAAAAGCCATTCCTAAGAAAATGTACTTTTGCCTAGAAATGCCTATGTATTTCTTGACTTGAGCAAAAACTGCTGAACTGACAAACCTTGCTCTCAAAGTTACTTGTCCTCCCTGCTCCTTTAACAGACTCCTGAAGAAGAGTTCTACAGTGCATATGTATTATTGTATATATAGATACATATATATATATATATAAAAAATTAGATACATTTCTAAAATAGTGATAGAACTCTATCTGTGTGGAAGCCCCTTCATATCATTATATACACTTCTAATAACCTTAGTATGTTCTCAGGAACCAAAAAGGAAGTTTTAATAAGAGTGCTGGTTGTGGCTTCCAATATTTATTTTCACATAAAACCTGATTTCTTAGTTTGTAGCTTTTTCATACCACAAGCCTGGGACACGGTTTCTCTTTGACCCTATCAAAGAATATGGACTTACTTAGCAGGTCAACCAAGAGAGAAACAATCCACACCATCTTTCCAAAGGCTATTTCAACACTCTTTATCCAGTAAAATCTGCCTAGCTGTTTTCCTGGAGCAGTGTTTGCTATACTTTTCCAATGGCATGCCTAGGCATCAAGTACCTTTTCTCAATACATGAGAATTGCTATGATGGCAAAGTTAAAAGATATTTATTATTGAGCAACTTCTCAATAGTGAATAGTCTTCAGCTATTCACAGGAGTCAGAAAGTTTTCAGTGTTTAACTGAATATTTGATGACAAATTTTTATATACTTGGTTATTTCAGTAGAAAACATCAACTGTTTTAAAAAGATCACGCTTGAATGTGAGTAATATTTTATATTCAAACTTCCCATCAACATTCGTGTAGACATATATACATGCAAATAAAGCTAAACAAATCTACACCTTAGAAATCATGATCTACCAGAACATCACGCATTTTAAAGCCACATAAACAATATTCATTGGTAAGAGCAATTGTTCATCTAACACAGGCCATACAATTTCAAGCTGTTATGGATGCTTAGTTTACTTCTCCTTTACATTCTAAACTTCCTAGCCAAAGCTCACACCCTTTTAATTTTCTTTTAAAGGGAAAGCAAGTCCCAATCTTTGGGAACTCTAGTCCATTTCTTGCATTCTTCCCATGGGTGGTATATTCCACATCAGGAATAACTGGATGCCAAATATAGCCACAGATGGGAGTCTATGCATAGTTGCTGGGTGATTATAAAATAGAATCAGCTTCTCTGCTTTTTAACAGATGAGATTTTATTCTTTGCTTAGCTGAAAGTGCCAGCAATCCCACACTGATCTGAACTATATCCAAGTAAGGTGAGCAAGATCAGGTCATGCACAAGATCAAAACATGTGGTTTTGTTTCATTGATATTTATTGACAATTATATGCTCCCAAAAATAAATAGGAGAAAGGGAGGCTCAGTATATGAATATGTACATACACTGCATACCATGTCATCATTTAATTATCTGTGCACTTACTATGAATTAGGAGAGTTTGCCACTATGATTTCAGAGAGCAGTAGTTTAAAAAGTGACAGAGAATTGCAGAGTCCATTAAAAGCATCCAGATAACAGCCTTGGAGACTAACATTCTGTGTCCTTAGACAGTGAAAAAAACTCAGCCCTGTTGTGAAATCCTACATCTCATCTGCATCTCAAACAAGCGAGACTGCTCACAGCACTATGCCCACCTCGGGCCCTGGTCTGAAATGATCACTCATTAGCCATCAGGAACAGCCCAAGTCCTTGCTGACAATCTGACTACTTCATGATGGCTTTCAGCATGGAAATCATGGAATGCCATTTAGAGCAGGAACTTTTGTCTTGCAGACCTGGGGTCACCAACTCATTGCACATAGACTACGCTAGATCTGACAGAAAGCAATGTTTAGTCACAGCTCACCTGGCTTAGAGAGTAAACTGCTGATTTAGAAATAAAATGCCCTATACTGCTGTTCACCAAAACCTGGTTTCATCAGCTGCTGAAACTTAGTTACCAGGAGACTGCACTCACAAGACAAAGCAGCACCTCTACCTCAAAAGGGTATGGGAACATCCTATTGTTCCCACAGCCAGACAAATAAAAGGAGCTGGACTTCTGATGCAAATTCCCATAACACTTGGGAACTGACAGGATAACCCAAACGTGCAGGTTGAGCTTGAAAGCAGAGGCAGTAGTATGATATTCTGGCTCAAAACAGCTTGGCACCTGGTCTCCCTCATTAGCAGTTCAACACACAACTATAATTGAAGATGCAATCATCTGTCTGCATCCCACTCTTACATGTGTTTTGTTTCTTCTTTCCCCTCCCACTAGCCAAGTATACAGCAAAGAACTGAAAAATTAAATTTATGGCTTATGGCTCCAAGGGCATTACCTATGCTCAACAGAAGCCCCAGACTGGGTAGTTTGAAGCATGGCTGCCTGAAAGAGTGCTGCTAACAGAGCAGAAATGCCTTGCAGTACAATTTCTAGACTATTCAGCAAAGCTGGCTTGCTTTCCTGAGAGGCTGCACCACAGCAGTGACCTAAGAGAACAGCACAGAGAAAAGCAGCAAAGACCTCAAAAACCCTCCTGCTCAGCCTGAAAACTTAGAGCTGCCCCAGAATAAGTGGGACACGACAGCATGGGTCCCTTTGGGTAGGAAAGATTAGTCATGGGCATTTTGGTAGAGCCCAATGGTTCCAGTTGGTCTGTGGGCCACATCCCAGCAGACCCAGCACAGTTCCTTATGGAGGATGAATTGTGAGCTGGTACTCCTGGCTCTCTCTTGGCAATCAAAGCATCCCCATGCACTGTGGGAGTCTAAAGGCGTTTCTTCACCTGTTCCCTGTCGCTACATGCTGCCAGCAGGGGCTCGGCTGCACCAGCTGTGACACAGGCTGTATATACCTACTTGAGGTTTCATGATGTTACTAGTTTGGATTTAAGTGAACTTTGTGACATATTTAACTTTAGGCTTTTTGCTGGTAAATGGGACAAGGACTGTTCTCTCAGCCTCAAATAACAAAGCCAGCACTTTGCATCACTTTGGGAAATTCTGATTTTGAAGACCCTTGGTTGTCCCTAAGGCTATTTCCATAATTATACCCTTAAGAACAATTTTAAAGTTCTCTTTTACCCTTGCCCTATACCAGACATTATTCCTTAAAGGCAGAGTCTGAAATCCTGAACCAATGCACATTAGAGGAAATGACAGTGATACCAGGGGTCACATGGTCCATTGAGAAATGAAGAAACCAGAACCTGCATATGCCAGACTTAAATGCAGAAACTTCAACTGCAATTTTTGCCAATGTCACTTGACAGAACTCAGGTTTATGTACCAAGCAAGCCTGCAGATAACCTGTTTTTCTTCCCTCCCCAGCACAATCACGTAACAGCGACCCAGCAAAACTTAAAAGCAAACATGTCAAGGGCACTGGAGCTTTAGAGCAGAAGAAAAAGTGATCCTACCTTCAGGATGGCGATTTCCAAAAATAACCAGCAGTGTCTACCAGAGAAGAGAGAGAGCAATTCCAGAAGCCTGAGAGAAAACAGCTTGAAGAAAGTCCTGGAAAATGCTGTCCTGACCTTGTCTGGAGCAATCCTGCTCCTCTGGTGTCATCTCAGCACTGGTCTTCCACAGCGACCTCACATCAAGGGTAGGACTGGACCCAGGTTAGACCTACCAACCCTTCTGTTAGTTCAGAGCAGTTTTTTGTGTATCTTTGTTCTCACTTCCTAGGGCATAAAGCCTTGCCTCATTAAGAAATGGCAGTCGGACATCTCTTTATCTCTATCTAAAGGGAAAAAAGTGAAAATACAGTTTTGGGGTCGGGTTTTTTTTTTTAACTTTCCTTCTTGCAAGTTTTTCCATTCTATTTTCATTTGCTTCTGTCCATATCTCACAGTGTATGGCCTGGAGCAAAGGCCTTGGAAGCTGTAAATGCTGTGGTATTAGATATCGTGATATAATTACTGTGGTTTCTTTAGTGCCTCCTCAGTCTGGTCAATTAGTGAGTGGATGGTGAACAAACATTTTCTGAGAAGTAGAAAAGCTTTCAAATAAAAAAGAGCAGTCATAAACCATTCTTACTATAAACTCCATTATTCCTCCTAAGAGGAAACTTTCTTGGGGAACTTCAAGTAATGCAAAACAGAAGACAACAATGACAATTCTTTCTCCTGGAAGCACAAAATCCCTCAGTGTTCTCATTTAAGTACTGCACATGATGACATCCAACTGGGTTTTACCCTGCAATTCACTCGCATTACCAGGGATGTTCTGCTAAACAACTGGCACATTTTAGATGAATAAAGAGGGAACTTGTCCAGTCATCTCAAGCTGTTTGTCAGTTATGGAACACTTCATTTTCTAGTTCCCTATAGCAGCTCAAGTTAATTTGTCTTCCTCTTGACATCAGTCAGCATGCACACTTTTTTTAAGGACGCACAAATGAAACAAAAGGAAAAGCTGTAATAAAACTTGGAGACAACTGATCCTGCAGAGAGCTGCTAGGAAAAGGATAACCACTAAATTAGAAAATAAATATTGCTCTAGTTCCACCTAAGAGTACAAGGAAGTGTAAGTATGTAGCAACTCCTCAGAGTAAGATGTTTCACTTTGAAAAGCATTATCCGGTTTAGTTTTAATTTCAAATGAGATAAGAACACGAGTTGTTCATTTATACCCAAGAGACACTGGTCAATTCAATTAAGAATAACCTATTTCAAGTAAATTGTGCCATGAAGCAATTATTTTGTCCCTCCCTAAGTGACCTATTAAGATCAAATGAGGAACTTTTATTTGAAAATATAGTAGGAAGTTCCGAGTGATGATTATTTGTCACTTGTGTCTGCCAAGTATTAAAACAAAGTTTTGGGGCTGCCTGCTGCCATTTGAGAGTTTCAGATTCCAAGATGACATCAGGACTATTGATTGTAAAAGCTATACTTTTAAGGAATATACTTTTCTGTTTCAAAGTAGTATTAGTCTGGAGTGGTTTAAAATGTAACCTGCAGACATAAACAATGATATACCGGTAGGAGTTATCTGTGTGCAATTGAATGGCATTCTCTCTAAAACGGAAATAATCACACATGGATACCTTCCTTACCACCACATTACTATCATTTGATTTTTCATTTCATCCCACTGGAATAGAAAATGTATTTTACAGGGCACTGCTCAAATGCATTCCCTATGTCAGGAGTCTTAAAATCAAAGACAAGGCATACAATCATATGAAATATGCAAAGGAGCATCTGACCAAACAGAGATCCATATAAAGAGACCACTATTTGAGTCATGCAAGCTCACTTATTGTGAGCAAGTGGCTTCTTTACTTACAACATACACAACACAGCAGCCTTTATATACATTTAATACTTCCTTTGAAAACTGTCTTCAGTAACTTCAAATGTGAAAGTAACAGTGAAAATTTTCTATTTCGTATTTCCATGCCAGAAAAACAGTTTTGGGAGTATGTTAGGCAAAGTAGGTCAGTCAGTACTGGGTAATCAGGACATGAGGAGAGCAATGACTGATGTGATGGTCACGGGAAGACTGATGAGTTGGGGTAAAGTGAAGAGAGGACTTTAGAGCTCAGTACTACAGTGGGTGATGTGGTCCCTGTTTGCCAAACTGCAAATCAAATTGAACCAAAAGAGCATCGAAGTAGTATCCTTTAATTACTAGCTGAGGAATCTTTCCTCAGGTAGGAGGGGAGGAGGGGAAGAAGCAATCCTCCCTTCCCCTCACCGCCAAATACTTTTTGTCCTCCACGTCTTTCTGCTCAACAGCCACCTAGCTGGTGCTAGTTACAAACAGTTACCGTCCTGTTCAGACTACTCAAAAAGGAGGGTTCCTGATTCATGCCACACTTGCAGCTCTGGAGTGCTACTTCAAATGGAGCTGCAATCTGCCTCCAAGCACTGGCAGCTTTCCTCAGGGACCAAGGTAATTTGAGGGCAGCTAAAGGTCCCACCATTTCCAAAGTCTGCTGGTGAGGCGAGCTAATGAAGCACTGCCTGTTGTTGCCAGCAGAAACAGAGACACTACTGATCTGGGGAAGCACTCTCACTTAACTGCTCATATCACTGCTTTAAAAATGGCAGGGGGAAAAAAAAAGGGGGGGGGGTAGAAAAAGGGAAAAAAAATAGAAGGGTTGGAGAAAAAAAAGAGAGCTTAGCCAAACTCCTCTTTCAATTCTCGAAAGAGGGGACAAGGCTTAGTTCTGAGCCACGAGGTGCATGGACTGGTCTAGAGGGACACTATTTGCTGAAATTAATTTTACCTTCTTAATTTCCAAGAATAAGTATTGTAAGGATCAGTGGTAACACTGTACTCACCCTTTCAGAGCCTCTCTTGCCTGTGGAGATTTTTAAACCAGCAAAAGAAAAGATGAAAAAAACCCCTGAAAACAAAGCCAGAGTCTGGATCAGAAAATTCATTACATATTCTATGACTTAAAAGTCAGAACCACAGGAGATTAAGTTCTCTGTACCCTCAGGTTCAGTGGGAAGAAACACACCCTGCTAACCAAACCCTGCAATGTGCTGAGCCAGTATCATAAACCTGGGGGCAGAGGCTGGACCTGCCAGCCTTGGGCTGCTGCTGCCAACACACTCACGTGTGCACTGCAGGTATTTCCCTTGCCAAGACATTCCAAGTTCTCAGCTCCAAATGTGTCCCCATTGTAAAGATGCCTTTTCTAATGCTTAAAAGAGACTGTTTGTATTCAGCCATATCACTAAGCATGGCTAATTTCGAATACATTTGTGAGCACTCACACATGTCTTGCTTCCACAGCAGCCAGGCACAGCAGCCATGCCCATCTTCCAAGCAAAGCTGCCCAGACAGATCAGGCTTACGTAGCTGGCAGGCTCAGCTGTTCCAGGGCATTACTCTGACACACAGCTCTCTTCACAGAACACCAAGGCACATGTCTAACTGGACAACAGGTTGTGGTAACAATAAAATAACGCATTATCCTATCTAATTTCTACGACTTAAAGGATTTCCCAACTTGCCGTGCTTGCTGATGCCCTCTTAACATTTAGGGATTTGTGTCAACTGAGCTACAAAACTCATCTGTTGTGGAGAATAAGCAATGGATAGATCTGCAGAATGATGCAAGGCTCCACTGACTTTTAGTTATGCTTATGCAACTGCACAGTTCCACAGCTGCTAATAATTAGCAGATGACCTGCTAAGTGCTAGACAAAAAAATAGAATCTTACTTCATCACTTAAAAAACAAGCTACCAAAACAAGAGTAATGATTTTTTTTTTATCTGACATGATTTTCTTTTTCTTCTCTGAACAGAATTCAAACAAACGCAGCATAACAAATTCAGCATAACTTATAACTGAAGATCTGAATGGTGCCTTGTTCGTAGCATTTGGATTTGAAACACAGATGCAGTTAACACACAGCTTAACTCCTTCCATGATACTCTTTAAAAAATGCTGATCTGTGTTCTTCTCAGCTTCCAGATTTTTAAAAGTTTAAGTGATTTTTCTTTTTTAAACAAAGAGAGATTCAAACTTAGATTCAGTGTACAGCTTTGTCTGCTATTTTCTGCTCTTACAAAAAACCATGAGATTAATTGTTGTGCAACTAGCTGGGAATAACATCACTTTCTAAATATTTCCTTTGCAGCTCTCGTCTTTATTTCACCAAATTCTTTTCCAGACCAAATTCTCTAGGTTTCTGAAAAAGTCAATGCACTACATTTTTCTTTAGTACTGAAACTCCCTATGAACATGACAGATAAGGCAGGAAAAAAAAAAGGAATATGATATCTCTCAGCAGGTAAGTGTAGTCTCTGTTGCCAAGTGATCTGAAAATAGTTGAGTAGGGAAAGGAGGGAGTTCTATGAGTAAAGACAAAATCTTTTAGCTACCAAGGCTACTAGCTGCCAGCCAGGAGATTTATGATCCTCTCCTAGCACTATTACTGACCTGCTGCTATGAGACTTCGGGCAAAATTACTTCCTTACCCTATGCTTCTCTACATACTTCAATTTTTAAAGTCTTTATTCAGAATTCTCAAGGCCATTTTCAGATATTTTAAGACTACATTTATTCCCACTGGTTTTGGGGACAGACAAAGGCAGCCATGCTGTCCCCATAATGCAAAAACATGGTACACAGCCAGCTGGAAAGAACTGCTGGATCTCATCTAGTTCAGAGCAGGGCTAACCTGGCTTCAAGCAGATTGCTCAAGCCTCATCCAGTTTTAAGACCATCTCCCACAACAGAGACTCCACAATCCCGGTGGACAATCAGTCTCAGTGGTTAGTCCCCCTCACCACCATTTTTTTATTGGAAATTTTTGTAGGAAGTGGGACAATGTGCTAAGAAATGCAAACTTCTCTTTAGGGCTCACTTATGGCCCTGTTAATTCAGGGCCCAGAAAAATACAGAGAAGCCTGCTCCATGCTGCCTGCTCTTCGTGGCAAGAGGATTTCAGCACTCAAAATATTACAGAGAGGGAAGAAGAGGGAATCACCCCACTTCCTGAACTTATCGTAAGAGAAACATGCAGAAGCTATTTTGGGCTCACTGAAGCTGCTAAGAGCATTTTTTAAAAACATCTGTACTACTTCCCGTTAAAGAATATCCTGTAGTTTCTTCAGCAGGAGTTATGTGCTCAAGCTTAGCACAAACAGAAAGAGGGCTCTCAGGAAAGCATGCATGGGCAGACAGGAGGGCCCTTCTCATGGGCTTTATCCCAAGAAGGAAATGGTGGGAAATACATACATACACACCCTGAGGGGAGTAAAGATCAGGGGTGCCACATAAGCACATTAAAACTTCGAAATTTTTGCTTCTACAACACTGGTAGTTTAAGGAATTACAAAACTATACATTTTAACTCTGAAGCATACTTATGTGTAATTGGATCCAAATGAAGAACACTAATGAGTGTTACGGCTGCGTTAAGTGTTACAAAACAGACTCTCAAACTACTCCTTGTGCTTCCCATTTATCTCTTTCCAGGAATTAGGAAAAACTTTCTATTCTGAAC
This sequence comes from Oreocharis arfaki, assembly GCA_013398015.1. Taxonomy (NCBI): domain Eukaryota; kingdom Metazoa; phylum Chordata; class Aves; order Passeriformes; family Paramythiidae; genus Oreocharis; species Oreocharis arfaki. The sequence continues at coordinate 546,970 of VZRR01013231.1, read as the reverse complement.
TCCTTTGATCTCTCCAATTTAGACGAAACTGCTCCCCTGCCACTTGCGTCTCCAGCCTCAGAGACACTCTTGACCAATCTTTGTGAACTGTGTTGGATGAGGCCCAAGGACAGCTGCACTTGCAGACTTGCATGCCTGCAAGGATGAGGAGCAACTCCAGCACCTTTGAGGGCCTTGATGTTCAAGGTTACTGCCACTGAAAAAAAAAAAAATCTTTTTACTATTCTGATTTCACTCTCAGCTCAGCAGCAGTGACACAGCCCTCACAGAGAATCACAACGGAGTACTAACACAGTAAACAGTTTGTTACTTCTCCTTCCCCCTCTTCAGATACACAGACATTGGCATACATGTATCTGGTGCTTCATGAGAGCACTATGCTATCATTCTGGTCACCACAAGCACACAAAATACTTCAGATGAAGCCTTCTACTACAGCATGATTATAGACATCTTTATTAAATTTACTTTTTAAAAATGCCTTTTCTGGGCTATTTGCCAACTAACAGTTCAGCAGTTATTATTCAAGAACAATTTTCACATACCTCTTTGAAGTAAGGAGCTAAACAAGTAGGTGTTAACTGCACACAAGACAGACAGCTGCCTTGAAGATTCGTGGCTACTTACAGTATCCACTTCTTTAGTACTACCAAAATCTGTTCTACCATCTCAGAATTTAATTATCTTCCCATATACTGGGTCTCCACACCCCTATTCAAATACAGCTAGCACCATGGATTTTGAACCAAGACAGTAAACAGTCCCTTTCCATAACAGATCCCACAGACCAAATGTTAGAGTGTACCACATGAAGAAAATAAGAAAGTGTTGGAGTCAAGAATAAGAGAAATCAGTAGAAAGAACACAGAAGTATTTAATTCGATTTGAATTTTGATAACACTTCATTATTGTGAAGAAGCCATAATTAAGATACGTTTACCATGGTAAAAGCATAAACTTTAAAGATACCCTCTCCTCTGTTGCATCATTATTTCACATGGTTTTTATACATAAGCCCATTAACCAGATGGAGATTCAGTGTAGTTAAAAGCACAGAATATTTCTCAAAGCTGCTGCATAAAGACATTTTACTAAATTGTACACGTACACCATGAGCAATATATGTGTTCCAAAAGAAGCCAATGCCTTCCTGTCATGTCACAGTTGTCAGACAACACCAACATACACTCTTTTCTCCCTACAAAGCAGCTGGGTGTTTGTACAAGCAGGGCAGAAAACCAAACAGCTGTTAGAACTTTATGCAGTGTAGGTAATAGATACAAATGCAGCATGCTCCCTTCTCAAAGGGATTAGCATGGCTTGTGCTTCTCACTGGCCTTTTTGGGGTCTGGAGGTCATCAGATGTAAAGGTCATACCTGTTATCACAAGTGGGAAACTGCTCCTTCTATAGCCAATACCTTTTCTTAGATGCATACTTTCAGTTCTGACTGTACTACACAGGTAAAACCAGTAAAACCCTGCTAGAGTAGGTAACTGGGTAGAAAAAAGGAAGGGAAAAAAGAAAAGGAAGGGAAAAAAGAAAAGGAAGGGAAAAAAGAAAAGGAAGGGAAAAAAGAAAAGGAAGGGAAAAAAGAAAAGGAAGGGAAAAAAGAAAAGGAAGGGAAAAAAGAAAAGGAAGGGAAAAAAGAAAAGGAAGGGAAAAAAGAAAAGGAAGGGAAAAAAGAAAAGGAAGGGAAAAAAGAAAAGGAAGGGAAAAAANAAAAGGACGGGAAAAAGAAAAGGACGGGAAAAAGAAAAGGACGGGAAAAAGAAAAGGACGGGAAAAAGAAAAGGACGGGAAAAAGAAAAGGAAGGGAAAAAAGAAAAAAGGAAAAAAAGAAAAAAGGAAAAAAAAGAAAAGAAAAAAAAGAAAAAAGGTTTAGTAGTCTTGTAGCCACGCAGTCCCCAAAGACAGTACCTTACTACCAGATGCCTTTCAGAGAGTAAACTAACCCTGGAGAAAGTTAAAAGTGTAATTTCAGAAGAAATAGCAAGTTAGCAGCAGTAGTTAGGACATAGCTAGAGAGCTTCAACTGCTTTAATTCCTAATTGTTGGGGTGAGGGATCTCAAAGCAGGATGCAGGGGAGTCAGCACAGGCCTGAGAGGGGACTTCTCTACAGGAAAGGGAGTACTGCTCTCTTTTTCTCCTCACTCAGACTTCTGAGCTTTTCAGTACAACCCCACAGATAACTGGGAGAGGCTGAAGCAGCTGCAGCACAGGCGGAGGAGCAGGTGAGCAGCAATAAGAGATAAAAGAAGGGTGGGAGGGACAGGAGCAGAGGGAGGACTCCTTAAGCTGCCAAGATAACACACAGAGTAATCACGGCCTCCAGGCACAGCCCCTGTCCCAAAATGCCTGCACTCCAGTCAAGGCCGGCCACAGGAACTTGCATGCCTCTTGCTCCACATTCCTCGGAAACTTGCCTTAACCAACTACAGAAATAATCATTTCATGTACAACACGGAGAACTACACATTTGACAGAGAGATGCTAAGGGCAACGTCCTGCTCAGCTTGAGGTCAGAGGATGCTGAAGAGCCTAGAAGAGTGAGGCAGAAAGAGACACATTTCGAGGAATGAAAAGCAGCGCTTTCTGGAGGAATAGTAACAGAGACTCGAGATACAATCTCATAATTCTAGTCTATTCGCTCTTGATCTAGCTAAACAGATCTTTAAATAACATTTGTGCACATATAAAGAGCTTTTCCTCTCCATTTGTAGCTTCCCCCTCTTCCCCTCGTCCCTCCCCAACCCCCCGTACTCTCTTCCTGAATCTCCCTTTCTGCGTCTGTCCTCCCCGCTCACGTGCTCCCGCTGGACAGAGGGCAGAAGTGCTCTGGAACAGCTGTATTTCCTCCCTCATATGCTCCTTCCCCTCACAGCAGAGGGGAAAGTACATGCCAGCTCAGCTTGCCTCGTGCTTCATGGCACTTGAAAAAGTGCACAGCCAGAGCAGCACTGCCATCCCTCCTGCCTTCACGGAAAGCAAGGCTCCCAAGCCAAGGCTCTGAGAGGACGTTTCCTGTTTTACACGGCCTCCTGGGTCTCTGCGCTGTCCTCCCAAATTGGGCTTGGAAGAGCTAGTGGACAGAAGAAATAGAGGGGAAGGCTGACAGACACAGTTAAAAAGGGTGTGAATGAGGAGCAAAACACACTGCCCATCCTCTGTCAGAACTGAGAGCAGCTACTTATCACAGCCTTGTCTTTGAGAACGCACTTCAGCAGTAAAGGAGCAGTTTGGAAGTACCTCATGGTGGGTTCTTGAACAAGCACACCTTAGTGCCAGAGACAAGTGCTGTTATCGCGTTTGTTTCAGAGAGGCCGCTCAAAGAGGGTACAAGGTAAGCTGAGGAACTCTCTGAGAAGGCACATAGCCCTGCACTCCATAAGGTGTTCATCAGAAGAGGAAACACAGCCATTAGAGTAGCAGAGGCAAACAAAGTGCAGGACAAGCTAAAAGGTTCCCTAAGTTGATTCCTTCCAAAAAGCCCTCAAGAGCCAGCTCAGAGGGCAGCGACCTGTTTTGTTATCTCCACCATAAAGCCTAACTACACGGTCCGCCTCAACATTCGCTGCAGATGAAAGCACTTGAGAGAGGCTGCAACACAAACACCTGCGAGTGTGACCAACATAACGATGCCCTTCGTAGGTGCCACACGTGTGGGCAGCGGTGTGAGCGGTGTGTGCCACGGCTCTAGCGTGTGCTGCAGCCCCAGCGGGGCTCTCCCCACCCTGACATGCCAGCCAGGATTTCACAGCCGTGGCTGTAGAGCAGCAGAGATGGACAAGGATGCCACCGGGCACCTCCCTGGCGGCCCGGGCAGAAGCACGGTCCAAGCTGCCCAGAGGGGCCGGGGGCTGCGCCCAGAGGCCACCGCCAGCCGCCACCGCGGGCACGCGCCCAACCCCGGGGGAAGCGGGAATGCGAGGGAAGCAGGGAGGGATCCCAGCCTGCCAGCACGGCTTCGGGAGGCAGGAGGAACGCGTCCAGCCCAAGACAGAGCAGTCTGGAAGAAAAGAGAGAAAGAGCAGACAGGCACGAGGCGAGACTCGGCTCCCAACCCTTGTACCCGCAGGGCGCTGGTGCCGCGGGGCCGGGGGTGCCGAGCCGCCCCAGCGCGGCGGCCGCTGGAGCCCTGCCCGTCCCGGAGACACCCACCNCATGCCCCGGCCCCGCAGAGCGCCCGCGGCCGGGTGTCCGCCCCCTGCCCCCGCCTCCCGGGGCTGTGCCCCTCGGCCCGGCCGGCGGAGCGGGGCTTCCCGTGGGGTGGTCCTTTCCAGGTAGCTCGGGGTGCCGCTGATGGCCGTGCCCCCATCCTTCTGTGCCCGGTGCAAGTTCACACCAGTCAGAGTTATAGAGAGCCCCCTCACACGGAGATGGGTTCCGGTCCCCAGGTGCCAGCGGCCTGAACTGTGGCTTTGGCAGCTCTGCCGAGGACACATCCCGTTCAAAGCCTCACCGGTTCCCGGGCCGTGACCTCACCGCAGGAGCAGCTCTGCTTTCCGCGCCACACTGCCCGGCCCTCGGCACTGCCCCCGCTCCTCTCGGCCCTGCTCCCGCTGATCCCTTTGGCCGCAGAGTTGTCAACACGCTTTGTTTTCCCTACCTGCCTCCGATGGCCTTGATGGCAGCCAGCGGGGAAGGGGTAGTGGCGCCTGGGGAATCGCAAGGCACCAGGCAGAGACACACGCGGTAGAGTAGAAACGTAATTAAACAGTGGGAAAGAGGTGCTTGCTTTTTCCCTGTTAAGGTTTGCAGTATACTGAGATGTGGGAAGGTCAATTACCCCTCTCTGCAGGATGCCCCAGAAGGTATTTGTGTTTCATTCCTCAATTAACTCATGCAGAGATTGCTCTGCCAGGCAAGCAATAGATTCTGCTCCCTTTTCCCCCTCAGCTTGACTAAGTTTTTTAGAAACAAAATTTCTGTTAATGTTTTTATATCCAGCACTGAGGTTTTGGATGGAAAAATGCCCGAGTATATGTAATGGAGTAGCTTGTGCAGATAGGACCAAAGTTTGAAGTGCTAGAGCTGTGTCCTGAGTGTCTATTTGAGCCAACACTGATCTCACATGCTTTTGTCTCTGTAAGTTTTCACATTTTGGAGGTGTTCAGATGGTTTTTGTTTACTCCATGCGTGGTCATGGTCCAGCCCAGCAGCTATATAACAATGTTATCTAAAATAAAAATGTTAGGGACAGGTGTCCTGGAGAACTTAAATATGCTCTTGATTCACTTGTAGCAACGTGTCTCAGCAAGGTTAAAGACTGAGTGTGCTTAGTTAACCTGCTGCAACTTACTTTCATGTTTTCACCAGGAGATGAGCAGTTGCCTGAGGGCACAGCATTATGGTGAGACATGCTGTCATAAGAGCAATGGCATTACTGAGCTGTCTTCAGCGTAAGGTTGGCAACCTTGCCAGGCTTTTATGTAGGTCATTTCTCTGTTTCTGTGTCATTGTATGCTTGGAGCATTACAAGACAAACACAAAAACTAGTGCCGTTTTTTATGTCTACCCTTTCCTGACCCATGCACACAATGTAGATTAGCTTGCAAGCAAAAATTTCAGTGCTCACAAATTGTAAAACTGCAGGTACTCTGTGTTTACTGTCTTTACAGCCCCAAAGCTCTCCAAAGAGGGTCACAAATCCACATGAGGTTCCTAAGCACGGCAAACTGCATTTGGGTCATTGGTTAGCTGAAAAGTCACGTAGAGACAAACAGCTTCCTCTTGTCGACATGCTGGGGAAATACCGTGTGATGTGTTTATTCCAGGCTCCATATGGGATAAATAGCAAACACTGATACAGATCTGCTCAGCTTTTGGAAGTTGGGAAGATGTGCCACAATGGGAGATCTGTGCTGGGATGATGGGAAATGGTTACAACCCTTGCTAGGAAAGAGTTGTCCCTTTATGGGGAATCCGCTGAGTGATCCATCATCACTGTACTGCAGTAGCCTACAAACTCCTTTGGAATTTTGCCTGCTGATCAGGCTGGCCTTTGCATGGGAACACGTGAAATTGTCCTGTCCTTGCTGTAGATAACCCACCTGCAGCCAGCGGGACTCAGCGTGGCTCTCACAACGAGCATGGAAATGCTTGCCTACAGGTTGGCTCTTTTCCATAGATGTGTCCATCTTTTATATTTTATCAGGGACTGAAGTACGATCATTTTAGAGAATCTTTTGCAAAGCAGCGCATGATTGCCTTTTCTGGATTTGAGATTTGATTTCCAGGAAGAGGCAAGTGCTCCAGAGCTTTGTTAGAAGTCAGTGTCTGTGCAACGTTCAGGTGACAGAAACTTGGGAGACTTTGTATCAGTTTTACAACTTCTAAGAAAAGAAAGAGGTATTTTCTAGCCAGCGGCATACCTAGGGGCCTGGAGGCCATGCTGGACTTTATCTAGCACTAGTAAACATGTGAAAATGTGAGGTCTTGTGACTGGAGCCAAGGACAGCAACCCTCTGGAAGTGTCCAAAGTCAAAAGCATTTCTAATGTGCCAAACTATCGGTGACTTCAAAGGTTATATGCTGCCTGCCACCATACCGAAACACAAACCTTTCAGGGAGGTAATGTGCTCCCTTTCTCCACCAGCAGCACAGTGTTTATGCACTTATGGGAGTCCTGTGTTACACATTCTCTCTTGCCCTGCTGTCCCTACCCGCTGTGGTTTGCCTCAGCTGTGGAAACAGGAACTGCTGAGTCAGCACCCTGATGAAACTCACACTGCTTTCACAGTTCTCTGGGGAGACTGCCACAGCAAGGAGGTTGGCAGCAACTTATATCCTGGAGAAAAAAAAAAAGACTACTTAAACTGTCTTACAATTCCTAAAACAATAATCTGACTTTTAAAAAACTCTCAAACTGGAGGAGGTTGCAGGACCCAAGCACTGGTGGCAGATGAATGATCACACCTGGCAGACACGAGTTCATAATCAAGTGCCCAGGTTCAGTGAGTGTCATTTTTCTGTTCTCTCTCTTGATCAGCTCCACAACATTTTACAAAGCCAAGATCCAACTGGCTGAAGAGACAGAATAAGGACGTCGAGTTCAGCTCAGCTGTCTCTGATGATGGAGAGCCGCAGCCTGTTCTGATTACCGGCTCATGCAGAGGTGAAACGGCTCCCTTGGAGCTGGTACAAGATAAGGGACTTTAAAAATTCAAGTGTAACCCTCTCAGAAGGGTCAGGTCTCCTGAAGAGCACAAGTGCCAAAGAGGAAAGAGATTTGGGAGTGACTGCATCTCTGAGAGCAACATATCCATGGCACAGGAGAGGGTAGCTAAGGTCAGCTAAACGGATGGAAAGGGGAAAGCTAATTGCCAAACGGTTTGAAAATTAGAATAAAACTGAAGAAGATGGAGATGTTCCAGGAACCTATTCTATTAAGGACATAAATAGGGTGTTATCGACAAGCTCAAAGTGAACAAAAGCAGCTTTAGTAGCAAGAAGATGGCAGTGAAAAGAGGGACAACTTAACTGCTCCGGCTACTATCACTATAAAAGCAACACCTTTCCACCCAGCTGCCCCTGGTCTGCCTTCATTTAAATGAGGTCTGCTTACTTCAGCACCATGGTGTTTGCATATAATTACTTTTTACACTTATTAGAGAAATTTAACAAAGAGTGTGTGACGCCTGTTTCTTGCTTTGGTAATCATGAGAATTATTAGTTGAAGCTAAGGGCTAAAATATGCCTCTTTAAGGTGATGAGGCAGCAGAGATGCATGTGTGGGTTGCACAAGTATTATCCAGGGTCATGTCCCTGGGGCTGCTGATTCAACCCACATAGGAGAGAGTTTAGTGTTAAGGTTGCAAAGGGGGACTACAGAGCTGTAAATGAGAAGTCATTAGACTATACATACTTACAGGTTGGCAGCAGATTATCTGTGACTGTGACCGAGACAGAACGTCTACAACCTCCAAAGCTACTATTTTAGCAGCGGCTGACATTAAAAGGACAAGTAGCAGTTGAGAAGAAATAGCCTGCAGGTAGGTAAAGGGTTTCTGTCAGTAGATGGATACTGGTAGCAGGGGATCTTAGTGGTGTACAAGTGGTATGCAGGAAAAATGTATCACAAAGGTGGTCTAGAAACAGAAAATAGTGGCTGGTGCAGTCCAAGAGTTCAAAACAAAGCAAAGAAAAAAAAAGAAAAATGTGTGCTTATTTGATGCTTGGAGAACCCTGTTCGGAGAGTCAGAGTACAATGCCCGGAATCTGCAACCTAAGAAGGGAAGTTGTTAGCATTTATTTTTCTCTGCTGTCACATCTTTTGAGATACAAGTAGTTCATCAAGAGTCAGAGTGACAGAAAAGCAGAAGATTTATAGGCTGTGCCTATAAGACAGGTCAAACCATCACAAATGAAAATTTTTGAATAGATAATTTCAAACCTGTTTCTGAGAAAGGAAAGCACTGGTACCTAGCTGTCTATAAGGAGAGCTGGAGAAGCAAGCAGGCAGGCACACAAGCGCACACACACTCTGGCACACAGATGGGGGAATCTGGAGGCCAAGACCCAGATCTGCCTTGGGGAAGCTGAACAAAGGTACTGTGGATGCTCACCATGAATCTTATTACTTGATGTTTATTTTTAACGCTAGGATTCAACCACATGCTGCTCTAAGAGGATTGTTCTGTCAATTTTAGTGCCAATCACAGGCTCTCAAATTAAGTTCCAGGCACCATTATGCTGCAGCTTAGCTCATCGTGAGCAGGGAGCTGCTGACTCCAAGGGCTGGGAGCTGGGAACTCCCACCGGAGATAAACCCAGCTGCAGCGAACACTCCCTCTGTCAGCAGAGGTGTCGCCCAGCAATACATCTTTGTCCTTCGCTTACAGGGTTAATGATCACCTAGAGAGGCAAAGATTACCATCCTTTAAACCGTAAGAGCAGAGCAGAGTGATACAAGTAATCGATTACCCCAGACAAACTGTTTGCTTAGGACTCCAGCTCACCACAACATTGTCCAGCAAACACTACGCAATGATGGGAGCGTTGCACGAGTGCCTAATTGTCCCTGTAGTGCTTCAAATGCCCGTCCTCTGCAGGCATGAAACATTTCTGTAGAGCGTTAACATCATACGAATTATTTTACTGAACTCACAGCAAACTGTTTACAGCTGTTAGCAAAGTACTGCTCTTGGCTTGGACAACCAGCTGGGAAAGATGAGTAACTTGTCGCAGTTGCCCCACCTATCCTTATTTATTTTTGAGAAGAAGAGGCAGCGCTGCTGGTATTGCCACACTGCGTTGTTGAAACGCAGAGAGGCTTCTTGAGTGCGTCGATTACGGAGTAAACAAAGTCCAGCGGTGTTTGGCCAGAGGCAGCACTCCTTTGCTTTAGCCACCAGAGAGAGCTGCTGCTCAACTTTTGAATAAAGCTCGGGCAGCTCCTGGTGTTGCTCAGAGGAGGAGCGGTGCTGTCGCCGTGTCACGCACAAGTACAGCTGAGATCCACACCTTCCCTGGGAATGAGCTGTGTGACGCTGTGCCTGACTTAAATGCTCACGGTCTATGTCAGCAGGGCAGGGGACAGTTTCCGGGGAACAGAGAGAATTGTGTTCAAATAAACACTCCCCGAGTTTGAAGGTGCCCCCAAGTAAGTCATCACTCCTGAGTGGAAACCATCCTTCCAAGACCAGAGCAGGTTGAATGTGGAGATTATCCAAGGAATAGGTTGGATCCTTCCCACAGTAAGGAACGAGTAAGTCTCTCCTCTTTGCTGCAGCAAGAGTTTCTACAGGTAGAGCTACGCATGACATTCAGTCAGTCCAGATTTGTGCATGAAAATCAAGTGCTTAAGCACGGAGTTTGAGATATTTCTGATGGTTACCTCTAGTGTTATGAGAGGAGTGACCCCGCTAATACAAAAGCCACGGAGCAGATATTAAAACCAGCTTGAATGCTGAAGTTGGATACAGATTTACAGCTCAGCTAAAGCTTATTACACTGCTATTGACTTCACTGGAATAGTATCTGTTGCTTATAAAGTCAGACAGTCTTATTAATACATTAACATTTTTAATAAAGGGTAAAATGGATCAAAACCTGGCTGACAGCCATTCAGATTTACCAGTAATGCAAGTGTTTCTTTTTGGCAATTAAATGCTACTGAGCAGCAGCTCAGAAGTGCTAAGTATGGAGCCTTACGTTTCATTATCCCTGCTCTTTCCCAGCAGTTACTGATCCTGTCAGTGAACCTTTCAGAGGCTGGACAGATTTTGATGGTCGTGATGCTTTCAGATGTTCAGGGTAGCAAATAGTTTCCAGCTGACGTTCACCCTTGCTGATTTAATTCAATAAGGCGACCAGCAAATACAGCTAATGTTCCTATAAAACAAACTAGCATAAATATGCCAAGGAGAAGATGATCAAGCACCATTGCAACAAACTTCCATTCTTCTGCAGCCTGGGAAAGAAACAAAGGAGGTGTAAAATCTCTGCAGAGCCCTGTTTGTTACAGCAATCTTGTAATTTACTGTCTTGAACAAGGGGAAGCCTCTTCCTTAAGTGCCATTATTGTAATGCAAAAAATGCTCATTTTCTTCTCAAAAGCAGGTTAGTGGTTAAGAAAGCCTATGCAACCTAGAAATACACATTTCAATTCTAAACTGGCCAGAAACCCTAGCAATTTGCTGAGAAATTTCATTTAAAAATTTTTTTGAAAAGCTTAATTGTTAGGCCAATTGTTGCTTCTGAAGGAGAGTTTAAAACCTTGAAAGCAAAACACTTAGTTTGGCCCAACTGACTTTGGTTTTCCATTCCCTTTTTGTTCTCATGGGATATCTAAGCAATTCCTATTAATTTAACCCTAATCCCTGCTTTCCATACACTCTAATGTCTTGTAAAACCTTCTTGGTAGCTCCATTAGTCTTTTTTTCCAGTTGTGGGACACCGTGAACCACTTGCCCTGTGCCTTTTCGCTGGATGCTTTTGATGGGAACCCGGCACAGTAAGAACATGCAGAGTGCAAGGCACCAAGTACAGCAGAGCTCAGGATTCCCACCCTGTAACTCTGCCTTTAGGGGTGACATGTACTGGCCTAAAGCACCTTCTGCTTTTGCCTTGGTTCTCCCACAACTAGAAGAGGCTGTTGTAATTTATCTAGAGGACACTGATAATGAATATTGTTTTGAGGTGGTTCAGAATGGAATGCAATGAAGTGACAGCCTTCAGAAGCCACAACCTTCAGTTTATTTGGGGAACTTGACTTTTGAAACCCCCTGGAAGCGATATATCAACAGTGCCCGGATGACACAAGCAGCTGGGCTCCACTTCCGAAGGGGATATTTGCTGGTAACCTGAAGACCCTCCTTGTAAGCCAAGGGGGAAGTGAAGCCCAGAGATGCTGAAGCCATGCCAGCCCTGCTGAAGAAAATTTGTCTGCAGAGAGGCAAAGGAGTCATGAGGAACATGAGACTACAGCCAGAGCCATTTCACATGCTCCAGGAATTTGGTCGTAGGAGCAAACACCATGGTGTAAATCCTGTCCGTGGGAAGGAAGCACCTCCTTTTCAAGAGCACGGGCCAAATTATTTTCACAGAGAACCCCCCTGTCTTCAGACTGGCCTGCAGCTAAACAGGAGAGGTCTATGACCACTTAGGTGAAAGGAAGGTGAAATACCAGGACCGAATTACCCCTGCAAAAGCTGTGTGAGCTGTGAAAGCTGAAATAAAAGAGGGGTTAATTGTACTGAATGTGCTAGAAGGAGGCAGAGCTAGGTTTTCCTAGGGAACACTGCCATGTGTGACTCTATATGCTTTTATCCTTCCTTTGGCTTGCAATATGGAAAAAGTCAGTAATCAAAGTAGCTCATAACATACTTCATTTGGAGGGACTACTTGTAATATAGAGGAATAAAACAAAACCTTATCAAAACTGGAAATATAATTTGTAAGTTACATTTAACGCTTCTCAGATAACACTACTAGTCTCTTGGAGTTTGGCTTGCTTCCTGGGTTTTCAAAAGCAGTAGGATCTTACTAACCACAGGGGCAAGATGCTTGAGATGGAGACAGGAGAAATGTGTTTTGGAACTTGTTTACAGTTCTTGAAACTGCTTTCCTACTCACAGACACTCCATCTCTATGGCTTTACATATCACATTAAGAATACCTTAGCATTGACACTTTTTCCTTTTCAATTATTTTGGGAGGCCAATATTCAGTTAACATCTGTGATGATTATTTGTTGCTCCTTGTTGACTCCATCAGGGGGAGAAGACTGTCCACTGCTAGAGCCAAACCAGGGCTTGGAGTGTTTTCGTAAGGCAGGGATATTTTGCCAAAAAAGTAAGAAGTAGCCTCTTGAAAGCTAGAAATGAATCATGCACAAAAAAATGCCTTACATTACTGGCTTCTTGATCCGATTTCATCGTTTCTGCGATGTATTTGATTCCCTCTATAGCATTTTTCACATCTGGATTTTTGGTAAGCGGCGAGTAGAAGTTGACAGGCACAGAACCTGACTTCCCAGAAATGTCAGAAATATCAATATCTTCTGCAAAAATATTTTTGTCTTGTTTGTCTCTTGATGGTCGTTTCATTGTAGAGAAAAACATGACGTTTGGGATTGTGTCAATAAAGATCTGAAAACAAAGGGAGAAGACGACAGTTGCCGGGCTGTGGGGCTGTGTTGCAGCTGCAGCTGTGTGCTGAACAAAGACAAGCCTCTCCGCTCCCAGACCGCTTCCTGTGCTGGAGCTGCTACAGATTCCCTCTCCGAGTATGCCACAGCCCACGCCTCGCTTACACTGGGCCTTTTGTCAGCCTCTTGTCCCGGGGCAGAGTCACCCACAGGCCTGCCACACGTTTCTGGGAGCCATTTCCCCTGCCGCGCACACGGGAAGCGGGAGGCGATGCTACGGAGCAGATCCTCAGCTAGCATGGGCTGACAGAGCTCTAGCCATCTCATCTAATTTGAAACATAGTGCCTACAGATCTGACTTGAAGAACGGACTACAAAGAACCTCTTTTGGCTACTTAGGTTTGATTTCGCTATTATGAATATCTGCTATACGGGCATATAAGGTTTACAATAAATTCCTTTGGAGTGACTAAGACTTGCTGCCAGAGCAATGTCAAGCATATGCAGTGTTTCCTGTTGAAATTTCCCTTCTGCAGGGATTGTTTGTGCTGCAGAGGGAATCCTATACAAGCTGTAACCTTAAAAGTGTAATTAGAAATACACAGAACAATCCCCTTTCATGTCATGGCTTAGTACGAACTCAGGCAGGCTTCAAAACAGCAAGGATTACTGAATAAATCAGATGATCTTTGATACAGTCTCCCTGTCAAAGAACTTGTAATGACAGACAACCAATTCTTTCTGTGTCTTATGATTACCATTAAGACTCCTGTGCAAGGATCTCCTTTACTCCCAAGGGCTGCGGAGCAACTCTATACAGGAAAAGTACAGAGAGGATTTTTTAGCTTTTGCTAAGCCATCTTTTGCAAAATGGGATGCTGAACTCAGGTATTCTCAGTGGCCTTTGTGCTCTGCACTCACACAGGCTGGCGGACTTGGCCACTGGCAGGCAGCAGTGCCTTGCAGTCAGATGGAGAATTAGACCAGGAAATGTAATTTGAGTCCAGATGGACATTTTCTTTTCCCTGTGCCTTCAGCTGCCCATGTTTTGTCTCGTCTGCTCCCTGCGAGACTCTACCCCAGTGGACAATTTTGTTACTTAAAGGAGCACTTTAGCAATCTTGCTGACTTTATGCACAGCAAAGTAGTAAACACTGGCTCTTGTGCCTAGAGACCTTTAACATGATGCATTCACTTCCCCAATTCTTTTTGACTTTTATTAGAAAGCCTGCCAATAAAATATGGAGCGTTCAGTGGAAACCAGCAAATGTGCCAAGCCATAGAGCTCACCTTCCTGACCCAGTGGGGCATGGTGTGAGTGCTGGGGGAGCGGTGGTGGGTGTTGATGACGATGACCGTGATGATGATGGAAGCGATGACGAACACCATGGTGAACAGCATGTACTTGCCGATCAGAGGCACTGCGCTGGAGGTGGAGGGAATCAGCTCCACGATGACCAGCAGGAACACAGTCAAAGACAGCAGAACAGAGATGCTGAGAGTCATTTTCTCACCTGTCATAAAAAAAACTCCCAAAATCATTGCTGCTCCTATCATTCAGTACAGAGAGCATTTATTGGAGAAGCAGGATGTGGGTGATAGCTGTTCACTCAAACACGTGTGTGCATTTGCAGTGCTATCATCTCTGCCAGCATTCAAAGTAGTAGCTAGGCTGGGCAAACCTGAGAGCCTAACAGCATCAGCTCCAGCACTCAGGTGGGCTGAGGTGTGGGTGGTGGATATTTGTACTTCCCAGGAGCATTTAATGGGCTGTGTATTTTGAACAATGCAGCATATGCACCTGATTAGTGCTTGCTCCACAGCCTCCTGAGTGTTTATTTGCCTTACTCTCTGTCTCTGGGCTGAGAGAGCAGACTAAAATCACATCTGACATCAGGTCAGTTGCTATGCAAGACCTCCTCACATATGAAGGGTGTCAAAAATTAACCATAAAACATTATTCACACATTTTTTTATCCAGTTCAACTTTGTAGAACGTTTTCCACTCGAAAAAAATGCATGAAGTATTTCATAAGAAGGGGCTTACACTGAAATTAAGCAGTATGAAAAGCAGACAAAAGGCAAAAAGAATGAAGCAGAGGAAATGGTTGCAGGGAACATGAGTGGCTCAGCAGTGACAAAGGAGGCCAGAATAGGCCAGGATCATTGTGTCACGTAAGGGGATGTGTGTGAGCAGGTAACGAGCCCTCTGCTCTGACACAATGCAGAAGGGCCTCTGTCACCCCTCTGTGCTCTTTTACTGCAGGATGTACTAACACAGTGACTACCTACGGCAAAACATGAAAACCAGCCAAATCTTTAGTTTGCAGAAGCTAACTGGATAGATAGTCAGCAGTTTCTGTGGGAAAGCACTTCAATTTATTTATATCAACAGTTTCAGTTTTCGGCACTTATCCTTTCTTTGCAGAATATTTAAAGCCATTACTTTCAGTGGAAATGTCCAGTTTCAGCATGCACTGGCTTTCAAGTTGGCTGATGACTTCAAATACTGGGAATTTCTCAGGAATATTTTGGAAGAGCAATTTCTATGGCAGTAGAATGAATAAATTTACATACCTGAATCTGTGGGTAGGTAAAAAACTAACCCTGTTAAAAAGGAGAAGAGCAGACAGGGGATGATGACGTTCACGATGAAGTAGAGAGGCAGGCGTTGCATGAGGAAGTGGTAGGTGATGTCCAGGTAAGGGGTGTCAGGGCAGCAAGCGTAGTAAACCCAGTGCTTCCAGCCACGGTAATCCTTCATCACCCACTCCCCACTCTCCATGAAGTTACTCAGATCTGGACGATCACTCTCCTGGCAGCAAAATACCCAAACAAAATCTTAATACCAGGTATTCTGAACCAAATCAAAACTTGGCAGGTTTGGCTCAGGAAGAGGATTCCAAGTAACTCATGCCCTTTGGGGTTTCTTTGTGAGTAAACAGCTCTCATCTATGTTATTTTGCCTTAGACTATAAACCTCTATGCGGCATTCAACTAACTATTTTAGTCAAGGATAGTAGACTGAAAAAATATTACAGATAGGATACATACCTGAGGGGACAGGGAAAGAGTCCTTAGCAATGGGAAGTCATGAGCAAAGAAAATGTGCCCCCTCAAAAAACCTCCAAACTCAAGGAAACAAACAGAAGCAAAACAGGCAGTACCATAAAAAGTAGTGCAAAGCTGTCAGAGGACAGACAGGAGACTGTTAGGGCACAGGGATAATGCGTATGCAGAATTTAGGAGCCAAACCAGGAAATCTTGTGCTAGATCTACAAATAAGGGTTTTCTATTTTACAGGTAGGGTCTGCTTGTTTTTCCAGTCAAAACTAGGTCATATTCCATTCTAAATCTGAGATTTCCCTAAAAACACATACAGGTCTTGGCTGCTTTTCCCAAATACAAACTCTTTGCATACCGGGTTAATAACAACCATTGTACCATCGTATGTCCACGTTCCCAACTTCATACTGCAGTTCTGCTGGTCAAATGGGAAGTGCGTGACTATTATTTCACAGTAACTCTTAAAAATAGCTGGTGGTGTCCAGGTGATCCGACCTGTGTGCTCCAGAAGGACTTTGGTGTATTTTACAATGGCAAAATCACCGTCTGCACTGCGAAAGGAACAAGGACATTAAAAGCAATATGAGCAGCATAATTAACACAGTCACAAAAGGATTCCTCTGGCTGCGGGTCAAATGACTCCCCAGTGCCTGCTCCTGGAGAGGCTTACTCTGAGGAATTGTACCCACTGGAGCAGATATTATGGGAAAACTGTCCCACTACAGTGGTGCCACAATGCAGAGCTCCTCCTCCCTCCATCCCTCAGCAGCTGGCACCCCTTACTTGTTGTAAAGGACAAGGTCTGGGCGCCAGATATCATCTGAGGGGATGCGGATTTTTTTTACACCACCGTAGTCATCTGGATTCCATCTGAGGTTGACGTCTGTCCATTGCTAAAGAGGGAAGATTTCAGCTGCTGAGAGCCTCTCCCAGCACTTCTGGGGGTAGCTTGAGCACTTCCCAGAAACAGCTTCTGCCTTGCTTTGGGACATTCAGGTAAGCATAAACGTATGGGAGAAGGACTTCCAAGTAATTTTTTAACATTAACTTAAATTTTGGTTTAAGAAGCTTATGAGAAAACAAAAAAACCCCATGAGAAAACAATACAAAGATGAATATATCAGAAGCCTACTGTTTGAAATACAACCCCAAATGCTTAAGACTCTTAGTGTCTAGAGCAGTTTATTCTTAAGATCTCAGTAAGAAGAAATGCTCTGCTTCCTGACCCACCTGTCCAAGTTGCCCCCAGAAGTATGACAGTGTAGTTAAATCCTGACTGTGCCCGGTGCATTTACTTGAATTAGATGAAATGGTTAAGAATATGTAGAGTTACCTGTTTCAGGCGTACGTTGGTCGTCACAATCTGATTTACTTCATCCTTAAAATAAAAAGAAAGAAAAAAAAAAAGAAGGCAGTATCAGCAAGCATCAAGATTAAAGGATAAAAATGATTTCCTTAGAAAAGCAGCACCATTTGGCACAATCACATGAGCCAGCGGAGCCGCATTAGCCGTGTTCATACCGTACCACGCTAATGAGCTGGATGAGCTGCAGCCCCACGGTGACAACGACGGCGTCCCGATGGTCCTCCACGGGCCGCACCACCTTGTTGTAGTTGCTGAACAAGTCCTCCACCAGGCGCGTCTCGTCCTCATAGCACAGGGCCAGCCCAGCTGCAGAACAGCAGGGGTGGCACCAGTCGGGTGGGGCAGGGAGCGGGCTACAGCACCGTCACCGAGGACGTGCTGCCCACAGCAAGCTGCTGGTGGGGGATAACGCCAGGTCCTCCCCGTGACTCTCATTTCAGAGTCACACTGCGGGCACTGCCAGCGGGGTAACTGCCTGTCTGACATGGGGCCAGCTTAGGAACAAGGCAGCACTGGCCTCTAACCAGATGAACAAATCCAAGTAGCCAGGATCGTGGACGTCAGACTGAGCATTAGGAGTCTCCCAGCCTGAAACTGTGCTAGCAGGAAGTACTTATGGGCAGTTAAACAGAAAATATCCAGTACCAGGCATTTCTATATTGCGTTTTCCGCCTTCGATTCCACAGACCTTCCTGTGGCAGTAACATTAAAGGAGCGGGCCAAGCACACCAGTCATTAAGAAATCATCACCCAGACTCCTTGCATCCGCAATCTGAGTGGAACAAGAGCTCCTCTCTGCAACAAGAGTTGCTCAGGCTGTTCCTGCTTCAGAGAAGGAACCCACTCACTGTGCAGGGTAGGTCCACGGATAGCTCTGCCCACAGGCATGACTTGGCAGTGCTGTACCAAGGAGCCTTGTAAGAAAAATTTCACAAGTAAAATCGGCAGGGAGCAGCCCTGCTCCAGTGGAGCCTCCACAGTGCCTGCGCATGGCGCTGCACTCCCAAGAAGAAAGGGCCCTGGAAAACAGGTGGGCCCTGTTTCCAGAGAGCTTGTGGCAGAACAAGCAGGCACATGATGTCCTCAGATGGTAACTGCTTCACTGTTCCAGGGGAGGAAAGCAAATGGAAGGGGTGTTCAGGGATGTTTTCTTATGTCTCCCCTCTTAAAGGTAGTGAGAAGGATCAGAACAGTTGAGCCTCATTGCAAGCATTCTTGGCAGATTGCACACTTGTTTCCCCCTCTCTGTTGAATCCTAGGCCACGGAAGTCAACAAGAATTTTGTTGCTGACTCCAACCTAAGCTAGGATTTCCCCTGGTTTCCTAACTGACTTTTCATCAACTCCTTTTATATAGCTGAGCTGAAGTTGCCAAGGATTCTGCCTTGGCCTTGTCCTGCCATGAGATTATATTAAAATATTTGGATACCAATGAGAAAAGCTGTCTGTTGCAGACAGGCACTGTTTGCTTCCCCTGCCAGGAAGCTGAGCAAGGGTAGGCAGGAGACATCTTTCAATTTTTAAGTTATGATCACAGCATCACATCTAATTGAAGCTCTATGCTTTATGAATCCAATTAAAATCCTTTCATGTTACTCCCTTCTGGTGTGGCTCGGTAGGAATTTAGTATACTGCTTGAATTTTCTGAAAAGCTTTTAGGATCACAGATTATTTATTCTTTTAAGGGACAGTTTAAAACCAATTATCTCAGTACAATACATGCAGCTGCAAATCAATTCTACCTCCTTGTCAGCCACCCCACAACTCAATGAAATTTCTTGTAATGATTTTTCACATTCCAAGCCATGCTTACTATATCCTTTCACATATTTTGAAATACATGTAGCACTAGGGTAAATGGGAGCAGGAAAAAAAGATTATAGAGAGGAAAACCACAAACTTCTCAGTTCAAAATACCTGTTGCCTGAAATTACAAATACCTGAGCTGCTACTAATTCATTCCAAAGGTTTCCTTTAAATGATTTGGTGCGTTCGTAAAACCTTACCTGCAGGACAGGCTGCTCTCAGAACACATGCTGATGTATCTGCAAAGCCCCAGTCCCACATACTCAGGAAGGAGACAACCCCAGTTCAAGGCAATGGCTGGAACACCTTTACCTGTGGAGATGAGGAGGAGCAGTACACAATGGACCTTCATCATCACGGCTCCTTCTTGCCACAGTCGTACAGACGGAGGCACGCTCAAAGCACCTCCGAGGTCTCTTCAGAGGGGGCTGTGCTGCCTCCGCCAGGGTGCTGCCAAAATACACCCTCCAGGGTATTGATTTACAGCACCTGTTTTGGGAATGACAGCTGAGGGCCACTGCACTACCGGGCTGGAAATGGGAGCACAGAGTGTTTCACCCATCAAATATCTTCTGCAGTTTACAGAAGGTCGTTTTTTTCTGAGTATCAATGTGATCTGTGACTTACTAAACAAATAAACACACAGATAAAACTAAGAAAGAATTACCTGTAAGTAAATGAACACCTTGGTGAGATCTCAGAACCTCTTTGTGAGCAGAGCAACTTGCCAGGTTTAGGGTTTTGTTTCTCTGAAACAAAACAGATCACAGTAATTTATTTCTGATACACCCTCACCAGCGTACTGACCGCATGCTGGGAGGAGGCTGCTCCCTTGGCTTCACAGAGGGATGGGAAATCTTTGAGGAAGTGAACAACTATTCTCAAGAGAGATCCATCTCCTTGAATCTACCAGGACTTTCAGAAGGTACCTGGTAGAGTCCCCACCTTGAAAGCTATTAACTAAATAGGAGGAGAAGCCCCAGCCCCCAGGCTGCTGCCACCTCTGTCCTTACTGAACTGAAAAAGTCAGGTGGTAGAAACATGACTGGTTTGTTTCTATAGCAGAGCAGATCCAGTGGATTTCTGCAGGGTATGCAAGTGCTTGCTCTTTATTGCCATAAATCATCTGGAAAGGAGCGAAAAGTGATGTGTTTGGTAATAATATTCAGTCATTTAGGCTAGCAAAGAAAATGAGAAACTGTGGAGAATTTTTAATATATCTATGTATATAAATGTATACACATACACACATACACCGCCCCATATATACACTATTATCTACTCTGAACTTAACAATATCACTCAGGAGCAAAACCTTGAGAGAGATAGTCCTGTGAAGTGTTTAGCAGCATAAGAAAAGCAAGTCCATCAGTTTCTAGGAAAGGACACGAAGCAAAAAGGAAAGATGCCACTATAAATCCATGAATTTTCTTTGCAGTTCAGGTCATCTGGTTTCAAAAGACTTGGAAAAGTCCCAGGAGAAAGTGACAATATCCACAGTGGAAACTGGCTTCTGTACCTGGAACAGATAGAGAGTATGAACCATCAGGCTGAAAGAAAAGCAAGAGAGAGAGCTTTGGCAGGGTCTGCAAAATCCCAAATGGTCTGGAGAAGGCAGATTTGGATTCACTTGCTGTCCCCATGCAAAAAAAAAGTAGAGGGCATTGAGGGCAGAGTTGTCAGCCTTAACCAAGACGCTTCTTCACAGAGCGTGTCTGCAGTGGAGCTCGGTGCCACAGGAAGGTCTGTTTGCAGAGGTTTAGCTGTGTGCAGAAAGAGTAGTTTGCTAAATAATTTCATACTACTGAATGTACACACACACACTCTCTCTAAGAAGTCTGTCACAGAAGTCCCAGTCACAAGTCTCAGGACTGGGGTGGTGTCCTGAGGATTGCCTAATGCTAGTGGTGTTCTTGCATTTTTCTCAGGCAACTGCCATGTGGCAATAGGACATTGCACTGAGTGACCTGCCACAACCACTCTTACACAGTGTTCCAAATTCCCTTTTCCAGAAAACATTCCCCACAAAAACCTTTCTTAGCTTTGCCTCTGGGTGACACTAGATGTATTTTTTATTTCTGCTGGATAGCCTTTGTGCTGTCTGCCAGCTGGCTTGGTGTTTCATGCTGGATGCCTTAATTATTATTTTAATTATTTTTTTAATCACTCTCACTTACCCACCCCCCTCCACTAAGCATTCAGCCTCTGCCTTTACATTTTTCCTCCAGTACCAGCTCTCCCTCTACATAACTCTGGCCTTGTTCCTGGCCTATTTGTGGCCGGCAGCTCCCATTGTTGCAGCGATCTTATTTCAAACCCGCGTCTGACTGCTTCCAGCCTTTATCCCAGGGCAGGCAGCTGCCGTGGACAGAGGAGATACAATTGCTTGGAAGCATTGTGGGAATGCTGAGCATGGCCCTCCAGGTCCTCTCGGGGTCTCAAAGCATTCCTGCCCGCCCCAGGCAGGGCTGCCAGGTTCGCTCCAAGACAGAGGAGAGTGTTTCCACACTCTGGCGAATGACAGCTCCTGGGTAAGAAAAGTGTCTGTCCCTCCCGACCAGGTCTGGCTCTTGGAGCTGGCAGGGTGCAGAGTCTGTAGGGGTCCCAAAAAGTCTGTGGCCCCAGCAAGGGGTTATTTCTCTTGCAGCCCCCCAGCCTGGGAGCCAGCCTCCCCTCACTGGCTGGAAGTCAGAGCTCAAGCTGCAAGGGGAAGGAGCAGGTATTTGGAGAAGGCCTTTGGGGAGCAACAGCCTGGCTGCGAGAAATGTTCCCTGGCAGAGGCACAAAGCCTTTTCCCTCGCAAAAAACCCAAGGCAACCTGAGCTACTGCAGTTAAATATGGACAGAGAAGTGAATGCTGCTTGTTGTTAAACTGGGGAATGTGACCCGTCATGACCAAGGTGAAAAAGCAAGGGAAGGGGCTGAGCTACTCTGAGTGCCTGAATTTGATCCATAGCTAGGATGGGTGTTTTTCTTTTTTCCTTCAGAGTATTCAGAGAATTTTTTTGACAAATGTTTCATTCCCACACAAAAAACCCTTTTTACATCCATCTTGACTCCAATCTTTCTGGCTTGTTTTTGTGAGCCCCTTCCCCAGCCCTCAGACAAACTCACTACACAGCGTGCTAATGGCAGACCAGCCTCATTCAGATTGATTGGAAAGCAGCAGAACTCACTGCTTGCTGAATGTAGGGCATTGCTCCTTCCATCTATGTACAAGGAACAAGCTCTGCAAGGGCTCCTGCCCAGAGGAAGTCGGCCGTGAACGAGTGCTGCTGCAGGTGAGTCTCTTTGGCAGGGTGATACTGTACAGACTCGGTGCAAGTGAGCAGAATACCTAATGCTTCTGACAGGGTGAGGAATACAAGGGTTTAACTGAAATTTTGGTCACAGAATTGCGTGCAGAGAGGCAATGCCCAATGGAAGAGAGCAGGTGCCAGAGGCTCCAGCAGACACACGGATGACAGGGTCTGTGGGAGGGTGGAGGTGGTGAGAAGCAGAAGCAAAACTAATAAAAAGAACAGAGAAAGGTTAGATAGTACATATGAGAAATTAAAGGAACCAAAGCTTAAAAATAATAGCACTGTCCAGCAGCTTTAGCTTTAGTTTTCAAACACAGTATATACCTTTTAAAATGCATTTTTGTATCAGAAAAATGGCATTGTTGGCGACAGTAGATTATGGCAGCACTGAATAAGGCAGATGGCTAGACAAGTATTTGTGAGTTTGCCATGTGTTTGTTCCCAGATTGCCCTGGTTACAGTCATGGCACTCGTTCCCCGCTGGAAGCCCGGCCGCTCGGCTCCGTGGCCACCAGATGGCAACAGCTGGACGAGGGGATGAGCCGGCGCTCGGTGGTGCGACCGCAAACTGTCCCCGGCAAGAGAAAACAGAGGGAGCAAATATTTTCCAGAAGAAATTAATTCAAGCAATTAATGACAGTCTGGAGATGCTGAAGGACTGTACTTAGACAGTTTATTCCAGTGCCCATAAGAACGTGCTGGGCATTAATATACATGTCAGTAGGTTTTGACAGGTAAGATTTAACTCCTCAAATCAAGAAATCCAAAGTTGCAGTTTTCCATACTGAGAGACACCTCCACCAACCCTCAAATATGCTTTGTAGCAAATTTAGTTTCAGCACGTATTTTCTTTGTTTTCTATTGCATCACCCAAAGGAATTGAAAATACCAAAAACTTGCTCAAAAGTGGTGATCTTAGCCTCTGCAATTACAGAGCTTTCATATTATGGCAGAGACATTGTGCACAGTTACCTAATCTGAAGGATGCTCCTGGAAAAAAGAAAGAACTTGAGTCTGGAAAGAAAGAATAGAACAAGGAAAAGCTCAGAGAAAACAGAGAAACAACAATCACAAAAGACATAGTTAGACCAGTAGCACAAGTGTTCATCTAACACAGGTGAGAAGAGACACTCCTCACCTCTAAACTGGCACCAGCCCTCATGGTCACACTTCTCATACAGAAATGACACTGTCAACAGAGACTCATTCACCCACTCTGGGTGAGGCAGGTGCAGCAGCAAGAATGGAGACAGGAATAACTGAAAAGAGACTCAGGAGAGGTGACAGGCACAAGCTGAACAGCCACAAAACGTCCAAGGAATCGGTAGGCAGGCTGCAGCTTCACACTGCCTTTTTGTTGTGGACACGCCAGGAAACCAGTCCTGGAACTGAACAAAGCTGCTGAATAGAGCAGTGGCAGATTTAACTCCAGCTGACATCCCTGACATGGTTGCTTCTAGGGCTCCCATCCAAGCACAAGGCTTATCTCTGGGGCCAAGGTGAGTCGTGCTGGAGAGCCAAACAAGAAACAGAAGAGGACAAGTCCATTAGCAGTGAGGTTTGCTCTGCTCTGCTCCCGTGGGCCACCTTGTCAGCACAGCAGCTTGTGTGAACCATGCCAGAGTGGTGGGGACAGCAAAGGAGCAGCTTTGCTGGTCCATCCCCTCAGGAAGACTTCCCTGCAAAGCAGGACTCCTGAGATACTCTGGTTCTGTGGTCAGGAAAATCTCATTAATTCTCAGATGCAGCTAGGTGACACCTGTATTTATTGAAAGCTCTGCCCTTCCTCAGCAGCACAAGCTGAAAAATGCACTCATCCAGCACAGACCATTGCTGCTACCTATTCTTTACTTTGTCTATAATCACCAACCATGAGTTTTCTCTCTGCAGGTGCAAAAAACCCTCCAAAACCACAAAAGTCTGGCAGCTGGTATTAAAACTGAGCAGAAAAGATGATCTGGATGTCAAAGCTGGGAACCAGTTCCGCTGCCCGTTCTGCTGCATCCTGACAGTGGAGACATCCAAAGCAGCGTCTAAATGGGTGTTAGGTACCCAAGTGCTCTCCTAGGAGTGTCTGCCTCTGGATGTGACATTATTATATATTAAGTGCATATTCAGATGCTATTTGTAAGTATATAATTGAATTACTCCCAGTGCAGAAAGTGGGAGTCCAACATTACCTGACTGCTGGAAATACATGCTCCATATCCCTACCCCATTCTGTACAGTGGCTTTCATGAGTGGGACCACAGGACCTTTTAGCCTGAAGTATTTGTCTGCATGGTCACATTTACCTGTTTAAATACTTCTGCCTGTTTCTAAAGGCAGATGATTCTCCACTGGAGTAACTGCAGAGCAGACTGTTCAAGTTTAGCTTCACATAAAAGCTGCTTGTTCAGCTCCCATGAGGTCTGACATATTTTGGCCAGTATTCCATAGTTCAGAGTTTTCCTGAAGGCATTTTGAGAGGTGCTCCGCTAAACAGCCAGCGGAAAGAAGAGCTGGCAGTGTAAGGAGAGTGTTTTAATGCTTAAAGCTGCTGCACAGAATAATTGACATAGGCCCTTCTCTGATCACTGCCCACAGGGATATAGTTGACTACAACCCTTTTGCAATGTCATCACTCCCAAACACAAAATAAATCCTGGAACATGGAGCACGTCACAGCACATTCCTCATAGAACCCCAGCTACAGAATGAGAGCACAAACATCCCTCTGGATGTCACCTGCCTCCCATGGGGGCTCCTGTGCCATGGTGAAAGGCAGATATGCTAAACCATCCCACATCACACCTGTGGTAAGCGCAACTAGGATGAACTTTCGTGATCCTGAGAACACCTTTGTAACCCTATGAGAGCCTCAGGGTGCAAGTTCTCTCATTGCTGGTATGATCTGGATAAACACATAGAAACAAGTTTGTTCTCTTTTTAATTCTGCCAGCAGGCTGAGTGGCAAAGCCATCTCCCTTCCCCATAGCGCTTCCCCTCCATAAGCCCTCCCTGATCCTAGAAAACACTTAACACAGATCTCTGCAAAGCATCCCTCTCACCTGGGGCTGCAGTGTTTGCCTTTAAAACATCAACATCTACCTCACTGTGCTACCTGAGCCTTCAGAGTGTTTTAAAGCAGGAAATGCCACCCTCTAGCCATGCTGTCCAGCAGCTCCCAGAGAGAGATTTCTGCTCCTGCACATGACACACTTGGAATTGTTGATATGTGCTCTACCCGGGACTGACCTCATACCAAATACTCACTTTTATTGCTTATGTTGGGGTCTTTGCCAACACACACAGAATTTTCTTGGTAATTAGTGGAAAATACTGACTTCAGTGGCTCCTGGTGTGTAGCTCTCGCCTGTCAAACAAAATTTATTTTGCCTCCTTGCAGCCTGCAAGATCTTTGCCATGTTCCTCTTGTGCTAGGAGGACAGGGAACTTACAAGCTCCTGTTCACAATAGATAAAACAGAAAAAAAAAAATCTACCCTAAACTCCAGAAGCACCTTCAGAGGATAACTGGGTCTCTGCAGGAAGGTGGGGGCTGGCAGTGGCAAGGCACACATGGGTGGGACACTGCACACCGGGCAGGAGTCAGGGTGGCTCCCACTCCTCTGACAGCCCCACAGGCTTTTACTCAGCATTTCACATGAAGCCAAATGCCAGATTTCCCTGCTCACCAGTATTTGGGATCTGACAGGAATTCAAAACACCGTACTCAAGGCAGTTGGGGGAATATCTTGGTAAACACACTGCACAGCAAGGGGAGCACTGTGAGTGTAAGCCAAGCTGTGCAGGAGCCAGAGAAGCAGCCTCATAGGAGAAACCGGCACTGAAACAGTTCCAGCTTCATGATTCTTAACAAAGTCTAGATTACGGATTAGCCTGATTGTGAAGTTCATCCTCCTAGCAGACAAAGGCTACATTTACACTGACTTGTCACACAGCCCTGGAGTTTGCACACAGCCTGTGCTCACACATGAAAGGCTTCAGTGCTGAAGTGCACCACAGCAAGTGGCTCTGTAGTGTGAGCAGCTTAGTAGTGTCCGGATGATACACATCATTCCATGCACCATCCAGCCCAACCATACTGCCTTCGCTAAAAAGAATATTCCACGTGGCCAATTTCCTTGCTCATTTTTCCTGGCTACTTTAGGTAACCAATTCTGAAAACTTTTTATCTTCCCTTTCTTCGCTTTCTGTGCCCCCTGCACTTGCAGGTTACTGGAGGTGCACTGGGCTGGCTATTGGGAAGGCTGCTGTGCTGAGTGCTGGCTCTCCAGAAGGGCTATGGACAGCAGAAAGAGCCTCATCCTTATCTAACACTGTTAGCAAACTGACAAGAACTTAGGTGTGAGGCTAAACCCGACATCAGAGCTGCAGATGAAAAAGGGAACATCAGCAGAGGTTTTCCTCCACCAATGCAAGTGAAAGTCAGATCCCTCCTAATGCTGGGGGAGATTTCCAAACCAAGGATGGACACAGACCACTGAACAAGCCAGTCCACACTTTCCATGGCAGCACCTCTGACTTCTCCCTTAGCTTCCTCCACTGCCAATATCCTCACCAGTCAATGCCAAGTCGCATCTCTGCTGCAGCTGCAGACCAGCACTTCTTGATTGAGGCTATAGAGAAAGAACTTCAAAGTAAGCTGTGGGCAGACCACAATTCTTCCTCCAATGAGGGGGCATGAGTAGAGACTCAGCATGGCACTGCATTTGAAATGATTGAGAACAATGAGCATTTGGATTGCTGAACACTGACTGCTGGGGTTTGGGATTTTTTTGAACAAAATTTAAACCCCTTCTATCCACTGTACTGTAACACCTTCGGAAATGATGTCTTTTCTCTGAATGCCAAGGAGAAGTACTTCCAGGAGAAGCTCACAGTTTCCATGAGGAAGTGATTTGCAAATGTCAATGCAACAGACCTCACAGCAGCTTGCAACAGATGTTCCACCTCCTCCACACGTACTTCATTATTGGCCTCTGCCTACTTTAAAAGTGCTCAGCTGGACTTTAAACCTCCCTTTTTGTGAGGTATCTTGTCCTGCCCCACACTGGTGGTGTCTAACTCGCAGCAATCTCAGTGTACCTGAATTCCAGTAGTTTAGTGGAAGATGTCATACGAGAGTTATTGCATGGTATAAACAACGTATGTCCAGCATCATGATGCTGGAAAACATGAAAGGGGATAAAAGAACAGATAACAAATTAGAGGAATCTCTCCCCTTCCCCTTTTTGAGAACAGAGTAGGTGCTGGAGATGAGCAGTGAGCAACAGCATTGTGGTAAGTTCTTTTGAGTTTAGTGAGTGATCCTTCAAGCAAGCTTTAGGATGATGCACTACCTTATGAATATTATTCTACAAAATGAGTAATTTTAATAGTTTGTACAATCTTATTTACATTAGTGACAGTTAGTAATTAGTCATAGAAAAATAAGAGGCAAAGAGAAAAAGCTTAGCATTCAATCTCCAGGCTTGATAGCAAGAAAGAAATATTACAGGCAACATAATGCTTGAAAATAAATCCTGGTTGGCTGCCAAATATGCATTTCAAAATAATGCCTAATTGCCTCAGGAAATACATTAATCAAAGGCTCCCAGAGGCCTAAGAACCATTTGCTCCAATTGACCAAGGCAGAGTACTGATAAACACCTGAGTAATATAAGGAGATATACATGTCCTTGAGACGAAATACATGAGAAATAGAAAAGGACATCTAACTAAAAGCTCTTAAACAAGTTCCTTGAGCAGCTTACTGACATCACTCTTGAGGGAGATCAAAGTAAAATGTTGCTCTGACTTGAAATCAGCAACAGACATTAGATAATCACTGAATCACGCTGTCCAAATTGAGATATGGAAGGAGGCATCAAGAAGAGTATCTCTGTGGTGTGGCCCAGATAATGGAGAGAGACAATCAGGCCAGCATGAAGAAACGATCAGATTATGCAAGGGCTCTGGTGAAGAGCATAATCCCAAATGTCCATGACCAAGGCAGAGGAAGAATGTGCTGGAAAACTGAAGAAGAGCTGGACCTCTCAATGTATAGGTAAGGCTTCCTCCTCTTAGCACATCAGCCTGGAGTCCTTGGATTCAGCTGGAGGCAGAGCTCAGGGCTCCAACCATCCGTGCTGCGGGGAGGAGACCCTGGGGAAGTTTGCTGGAGGGGCAGTGGCAGCCCCAGCCCAGCTCCTCTCACCGCACTGCCAGGCACATGGCCCCTGCCCTTGTTTGCAGTCCTGCCAGCACATGGCCAGAGCACAAGGCTCTCTTCTTGCCGTGCTTGGTTTGCTCAGCAATCCCTTTGATCCAGGGCTCATGTCCTGGCCCTCCTCGTGCATTACATAAGCTTTCTAGGGCTGAGGTGTAGTTGCTAAGCAGTAATTTTGCACGACTGAAAAAGAAACCCATGATGGCTAGGTTCACTAAATGGTTTTCCCCTATTGCAATATAATTATAGCTATAATAAAAACATTGCAGAACATTCATCAGCATGCAAAAATTAGGTCAGGAACAAAGTGAGTATATCATACATGCCTTTTTTCCTTCCTTTGCCGTTGGAGGGGGAAGGACCAGAAAAGTTTGTTATTGCATCAAATCATAAATAACAGTTTTTTTCATCCTGTCAGCTAACCTGACATAAGCAGAAGCTTGTGTTCTTGTTTCAGAAGGCAGCTTGCTTCCCTCATCCCAGAGCTCTCCTAAAGCCTCACCAGAGGTTCCCTGGCCTCAGCACACAGCACTTTCCCCGAGCTCTGCAGTCTGAAATGGGGATGCCCACACATCCCTCCAGTGGGGAGCTGCAGTTTAATCCCTTTTTTCCCATCTTTTTCTGTGTCCAACTGCCCTTTGAGATAAGATGTTTCCAGTGAGGTGGCTCCAGCGTCTCTGCCGTGCTGTCCACATGTACCCCACAGCACTGGAGACAACAAGGTCAACTGAACTAGAGACAACACTTATCCCTCATGGGAATCAATTCATTCAGAGAATAAATCAGCTTGGTGATAGCCCTTGCTTCTCATAGACCTAGATTATTTATTCTATTGTCACTTAACAAATATAAATATTAAAAATACCCACTTCCTGTGTTTAATTAAAAAATCAAATAAATGAATCATGGAATTGCTTGTATGCCCATGCAAAGCATCTTCCTGCTTAGCAAAAAGAAGTATCTAATCCACTGAAAAGACAATATTTTTTCTGCACTACCTGTTTTAATGATTACCATTCAGGAAAGATCAGCATTTCATTACAATAGTTACAAAAACAAGATTAAAATGGAGGATTTTGCCTACACACTTAATGAAAAATTGCAATTAAAGAGAATAAAGAAAAGTCACTGCATACAGATTCCTGGGATTCCAAGTCAAGAAAGCACTTCACTGGCTGTTGAGGTCCTCCATCTCACATTCCTGACCCTGGTGCAACACACGACCCACACACTTGAATCCAGGAGATGTGCAGTCTGTAGGGGCAGCTCTGTTCCATGTAGGGTGAACAGGGGGGTTAGCAGACAGCGTCAGCCGTAATTAGTTGAATATCGGTATTATCTGGTGTTAAACACATTCTGCAGCTGAATCATCCCTCGGCACGCAATTTCCTTCGTAGCCTGTGAGAATGTGAGACCCGGGGAGAGCAGAGGGTGTTAATGCCAGCAGGGCCGGGCTGCCTGACGCCGAGCTCCTGTGCCTGCAGCTGCTGTCACTGCTCGCTGGGGCAGCGGGGCGTGGGCAGCAGGGAAAAGCTGTGTCTCTTGACACGGGTTTTTAGGGGCTCGTTTTATTTGCTTTTGGGTGTGGGAGGTTGTAGAACCTATGCTTGCTCTGATTGTGGGTTTTTGTGTGTGCGTATGTTTGAGGTTTTTGTTTGTTTTTTCTTTCAGCAGTGGGCCCCCATTTAGGTTGTTCTCCTTTCCTGCAGAAACTTCCATTATTATAATCACTTATTAAACTCCGCTTGAGAGGAGGCATCTCCAGCAAGAGACTGGTGCTCACTAGTAGCTGACAACCCTTGTTTCCCCCGTGTGCATTGACCATCCCCAGAGCAAATCTAGGCTTGCTGTTTTCGGCGGTCTTTTCTCTCTCTGATCCACCTCTCCGTGGTCACCACTGCTCCTGAGTGCAGCTGAAAGCACCTCTAGCAAAGCGAGGGGAGCAGCTGTGTCGGCAGCACCCGCCTGCTGTTGCACCGAGATGGAGAAGCTGGATCTCTCACACGGGCAGAAAAGCTGGTTATCCTAATTACTGCTATTTACTACGTGCTTCCTGCTATAGGCTCTAGAAGGGGGAACTACAACTACTCGATTCAGGTCTATTTGCACAGCACTGGGGAACAACAGATGCCTTCTGTACAGGTAAGTCCAGGGCTCCTCTGGCTCCCCGAGGCTGCCGAAGGACACGGAGTGCCACCAGCACAGCCGGGGCTGCGGTGGCACAGCCCTGCCCTGGGTCACTCCTGCTGGGGCTTTGGCAAGAGGATGCTGCTGCCACAGCGGGCTGTGCTGTCAGGACAAGCACAGAATGGGCACTGCAAACACCGCAGTGCCACACCCCACCTGCATGACCCGGAGAAAACGTCCCTTCTCCCGATCACAGAGCCGAGGGCATTGGAGCGCTGCCACGGCAAGGGGCTGAGAGCTGAGTGCAGCGACAGGACACTGCCAAGAGCCAGCCAGAGCCACCGCAAGGGATCTTGAAGGGAGGGCGGGAGTGATGGATGGCCTGAGGAGCCATTCGAAACACTGGGCCGAGTGAGGAAATGCACCACAAAGTGTCAGGGCAGCGGCAGGAGACACAGCATGTTTAGGAGTCGGCTTGGAACGAGGCAGTGCTGAGCATGTGTGGCTGCTGGAGCGCAGGGCAGATGTGACTGAGCAGCATATGGGCCACTCCTTTTGGGCTGGGGGGAGGCAAGGCTATGGTCGGAGACATAGAATTTTCCATCTGTGGCAGTTCACTGCCATAAATAAAGTGATAATGTGCACTAATTAGTACAGGAGTTATAACAGCAAGCCACTTTCAGTACTACAGATGATTGAGAAAAACCTCAAACCAAACCACACTTTAGATTCTCTTAACTTCCTCCATTCTGCCTTCCCAGCAGCCCCCAGCCCAGAGCCGCACTCCCCAGTGCTTACCAGTGAGCATCCTCAGCTTCACCCTTTCCTTCCTGGGACCCCTCAATCCCCAGCTCAGGAGAGCTGCAGAAGAGCTACTTTCTCACGTCTCCTCTCCTCCCCGGACATGCAAGGCAGGGGGGGCTGCAGGGAGGCACCTTATTGCTGACAGAAGTGAGCACAGCTGGTTGTGATCACTAGGAGATTATTCCTCCTTGCTCTCCTCCTGCTCCAGGTGGTGTTTGCAGGGCAGACCAAAGTGCTTGTACCAGAGCTGAACATTTGAAGAGCAAAGCCAATGTTCTGGGATGTGTCTGCTTTTGAAATTTGGTGGTGTATCCATCTACTCTGGGCAGCTAGAGTTGTGTAACTGTGAACTGCCATTCCAGTTCACACACAAGCCATTATAACAATAGATACTTTTTATGAAGTAGTAGATGGCTTGACAATATTTTTCTTGGTTTATTTAAGAGTTCTGAAGCCTTCTTGAAAGGCATCTTGGACAAGGAAGAAAGGAATTTTCAAAGTAGACAGGAATTTGGAGGAACCTTAGCAAAGTGTCAGGACCAAAAATATTTAGATCAGAATGGCCTTGTCGAAACTGGTAAAACTCTTTAACTCACTTCTTTAAGTCAGAGGTTGTTCAGTGTTAAAGTGCCAATGTAAGCAACAAAACAAACAGTATTTTTGAAATAAGTTCTGTAAGTCAAAACAAAGAGCTTAATGTTAGAGTCCTAAAAGCAAAATTTAATAAATTAATATATGCATGCCAGATAAAAATACAAAATTACAATTGAAATAGCAATAATAAAGGAACACTGTTCAGTATTGCAGATTTCACTGCAAACACCATAAACATCATGGAGAATTACTTAAAGTAACATTTAAAGTACAATTTTGTTTCTGTTAAAAACAAATTACTATATGACGAAAAAATGGAAAGAAACCCAAGAAGAAATCAGCCCCAAAAGTGGAAGAGAATAATATGAAATGTCAATAAATGGCCAGAGGCTCCATTTCACATAAGTCTGCCTTCTTTTTAGTATCAGAAACCAATTACATAGAACAAAAAAGCAAATTCACAACAGGTTTACACGGAGAAACATGCTGAATTACAATCACAAACTATCCAGAACAAAGATGCTGCACCAGTTCAGTTGTTTTCATCATGGAATGAGTCTCACCAGAACAGGGAGAACAGGGAGCAAATCATGCAATAGCTTTAGGCTTTTTGTTTTTTATTTTAACATGATAAACACCCAGGATTACTAGTACTGGAAAGTATGTGTTAACCTTTTTCAACATCAGCTGAATGGCACTACAGAAACGACAAAGAGTTCCTTCATTTTTATCCTGAATACATCAAAAGCTCTAGCAAATATGGAATTCAGTGACAAGAGCCATTAAATTACTTCAAAATATTCCTTCATCCATAGAACACTGTTGCTTCCTTTTTTATTACAAAACCCCCAAAATATTCAAAATAAAATGTCTTCATTTTTTATAAGCATCTCCACCACAAGTCTCTGATAGCGGATGTCGTTCAGTGCAGCCATCGCGTCCAGCTCCGGCGCTCTCATAAGAGTTGGTCCAAAAACTATGCCCAGGTTCTCTGCACTCATCAGGTTTTCCTTTTCGTGCAGTGTTACTCTGTAAAACAAACCCAGTGATTCTCACATTTCTTCTGTGCCAAACCATGCCTGCATATGCTTGAAAATCAGGGAAACTGGACAGAAACGTGTGCCTTTCCCTAAGGAGAGGCTACTGTTTCCAGCAGGTCACACATGGGAGCGTCAGGTGAAACACTTGGGAGTGAGTGAAAGCAAATGCTATGTGGGTTTGTGGTGAGTCAGTGTCTCTGTCCTACTCAGAGCACACAGACTGCTCACTTGCACTGCATGAACAAGTCCTTTGGTATACAAAAACTATAAACTCAAGATTTTTCTTTCACTTCTGCCTGTCTGCCTAATTTTTATTTGAAAACGGGTCAGACTGATGTTACCAAGCTTCTGTGTCTCCAGTCTGTAAATATTCCAAATAAAGGAGCTGTGTCTGATTACCTGGATTCAGCAGCAAGACAACAGTCTGTTGAGCAGCATAGCTCCTCTTAGCAAAAGTATCAAACAGAAGTTTAAAAATAGTGAATTTTGTCACCTTTCTACCTTATCATTCACCTATACCAGAAATACGATGTGCAACAGCAACTTGCTAGGTAGAGCAGCAACAGCTAATCTTGAACAGGGTGAGGAAAAATTCACTTCACACTTCACAAACTGTAAGGTGGAATTTTTTGTTCCAATGTCTCTCATCCCTTTGTCTATTTTAAATCACTCACTAGAAATGTGATTGAAATAAGGGGACAAATCAGGCAGAAACTCTGTAGCTGAATTTTGCCTGAGGCACTCAGCAGAGTCAACGCAGTCCTCCTTGTAGAAGAACTACAAAATGAAAAAAGGCAGAAGAGAGCTTAACATTAAGTATTTTTTCTAAGGGAAGGGAATGATTCTTACATATTGACAGTAAGTCCATGTTATTTGAGAAACTAAAATGGACACCCTAACAGTGCCACCTTGGTTTTGCTCTGCAAGGGATAATCCCCTGTGTCTGAGTATTTGCTGTTGTGCACACTACCACTCCTGCCACAGCCCCCTGCAGGATTTGGTGGGCCTTGACAAGACTCTTCTGGAGGTACTAACATGGACTTTTGCTATAAATGAGTGTGGCTTAGAGTTCTTTGCAGCTATTCCACCCACCTCTTCAGATGTGCCATGAGATACCGTAATGTTTCACAGTGTGCAGGTGGCAGCAGCTTCAGCGCCTCGTGGAGAATTTCCAGCTGTTCATCCGGATCCGCGGTTTCTGAAACACAGATGTTCAGCTGTCACCACAGGAACAGCCAGAATTCACAGGCAGAAAGGCAGCAACTGGTGGCTTGGACAGGAGGTGGGGTCTCACAGCTCTGCTGGATTACTCATAGAGGATTTGTCTGTCCAAAGAGGTGCTCAGAGCACCATAAGGATGTGACTGGTTTTGGACAAAGAAAACTCCCCAGAGCAAACTGCACTCCACTGAAAGATTCCCTGCAGCCTACTAAAACAATTCCTCTGGCAATCCTTGCTGACTGGACGAGTTTTGCACAAATAATCTACAGGTGCAACTCTGGGAGAGCAGAAGGTACTGGGAACTTGGCCATCAGTGCCTTTGGCTGTCTCCATATGACTTGGAAAAAGCCTTCTCTAGAGGAGCTGTAAGGCCAGCATGCAGTCCTTGTTTTCTACCCACGGCTACCTCACACCTTTCCAAGTGTGGCTGGTGTGAACACATCACAGAGATGCTTCAGGCAGCCAGGATGTTTGGGAGAGATGTTCCAGCTGGGCTTACTGCCGTGTTTGCAGACCCACTTTCTGCAAGGCCAGCCCCAAAGATGGCCTTGGGATAATGAGTGGTTATCAGCTTATGAAAACACTCAAAATGGACAACTCCAGAAACAAATGACATCTTATTTCTAAACATTTCCATAAATCACCTTCTTTCTGGCAATATAAACCCAACAGACTTTAAATATCACTGCCAAGGACCCGGGATTCATGCAAGACACACAAGTGATGTAATCCATAGTGTGTGAGGAAAAGGAAACATTCCTGGTGACAAAGGCAAAGGAAAATGTGACCATGCTCACGCAGCATCACGTGGTCAGGTCGTAATGTGCACTGCATGTTTAGTCCTGCAATCCTTACTAAACTGGGCATGCAGGGTAAGAGCCGATGGGACAGCTACAAAATGAATAGGACAGTCCTGCACAAAAAGGAAAAGAAAAGGCTAAAAATGAAAAGCAGATGAAAAATGTGTTATACTTACTTGCAGACTCTATAAACTTTGGGTAGGCATCATACGTGATGAGTGGAATTGGCAAATCCCTGAAGTACAGTTTAAGTGCACCAGTGATAATATTGATATCTTCATACATATTCACAGAAATATCAGCTTTTTCCCCATCTGTGTGGAGAAGGCACTGACATTAAAGCCTTGGAAATGTAAACAGATGTAAAGCAGCAGTCAAAAGAAAAATAATAACTTGCTTAAGCAAACATTATTGAAAAGGACACAACTATAGATTTTGGCTTTTGTAAGTAAAACAGAGTTACTGGACTGATGTTCATGGTTTCAGAGTGAAAACCTCAAGCATTTCATACAGTAACATATCCTTTGTTTCAAATAATTACTAAAAAATACAGTTTGGTTTTTTTTTAAACCTGCCTGCCTGATCTAGCAGTATCTGTCTTGTATTAACGTGTGGACATTTTGGTATTTCTGACCAGACTGGATTGCAAAACAACACATTCATCAGCACTGAATGAGAAATCAGGGTGCCTGGGAAAAAAAGTAAAAGGCAGAAAACCAGCTTTGTCCACAGCCCCTCTATTTTACAGGAAAAGCATACGCTTACCATTTAAATACAACATACTATATACTCCAAACTGCAGCGGACACAGATCCAGAACTTGGCTTCTCCAGCACATCCCCACCCTGCTAACACTGCAGATGTTGTCTGAACAGGTCCAATCCTCCGGACAAACAGGAAAGAGAGTTTCCAGCATGGATTCTGGCCTTGATTTCTACTGGGATAGAGGGACTGCAGCTGGAAAGCCTTTAATTTTCCCACTGTCTTTTCTCAGAGAGAAGAGTTTGTTCTCAGTGACCTTCTTTTAGTCTGTAATAATTCAAACTTTGTTTGCACTATTGCATTCATCTTATTATTTTGGAGCTTTCATCCAGAAAGATGGATTTAAGTTGCACAGCCCTCTTAAGGCACTTCACCACTTACCCTCTCTCCCTCCCCCACCCCTCTGAGCGTAGTTTGACTTGCAAACTAGGGCAGTAGTTCAGAAAGCTTTGTCCTTTCCTACACACATGGTTACTGGAGCACAGATACTGATGGAAGGAGAAAAGTAGATTTTTGTAATAAAGGCCAAAGTGAAGCTGATAAGCTTTTCTGATGGGGAGTCTCCCCTCCTGCCAGCACAGCCGTCGGACTCCTTCAGACCATCGATGCAGTGGAGCATGAGACAGAGGCTCTGCAGAAAAACTGTGTATATTTAATACATCAGCACCAAGTTCCAGCATGCAGGAAAGACTGTACCTCTGTCAAATGCCATTTTGACATCTTCGATAAGATCACTAAATCCTGAGACTCTGTACAGTCCTTCAGAATTAAGACCTGCAATGAACATTTTAACATGATTAAAATCAGTCCTTATTTCTACAGTTGCCTTCCACCTGGTTCTTCCCTTGGCAGGTTTTTCATTTAAGGCAGAAAAAACAGACATGCTTCTAAAAGCCTTATCAGGTTTTTCTCCCAGAATGAAACCTTATCCTGGGTTTTTAACCCTGACCATTGCAGCAGATGCCTTGTTCTATCAGCACTGAACTGTAGTTAAACAAATGACTTCAGAGCTGAAGAAACATATTAAACCAATTACAACTCATTTAAAAATAACTCAGATTAATATACTTGATGATCAGTCATTATTTCAGAATGAAAACAAATATCCTAATTCTAGAAAAGGATACTCAGTGTGGGCTAGGGGAACTAGCAAGAGCAAACATGTTAATATTAATGCCCTTTATTTTGCCACATCCATTTATTTTTTAAATAAATACATAATTGGAAAGATAGGCACTAATATGTAACTACAAAGCAGTAACTGCCCATTAAGCAATTTCTAGCAGCATCTATAAAAATTATAAATGGCATAAACCATGAAATAATGCGAAGTATAATACTAGCTGTGCAGGGTAATTGGCAGCCGTAAAATGTCTTGTGCAAACCTGCTTTGAGCCATCATACATTCAGCAGAAACCCAGATGACCCAGATCAATCTAAATGGATTATCAGTAAAGCAACAGAAGTCCATTAACGATGCCTTACCTCTAGATTCAATTTCCCTAATGCACATATCTACTACCATTGGTCTCTTGGTGAAGTGTGCTTTTACTAGCGTGGTAAGGTCACAGCTGTACACTTTTTTGACATGCTTCAGGTCTGGCTTGCAGTCATTTGGGACCATCTTGGAACATTGCTTGTGCACATTTAAACCACAATCTGAGGGAAAAAAATGAAAACGTGATTAGGCTGGTGTTTGCTGAAAATGTATCCTGAGGTCAGTGCTGTGGAGTACAAATGGCTCCAGCAGGATCTGATCTCAGCTTGCAACTGTTACTTCTCTTGAGGGCCCTTAACAATGAAATACCTGAGATGGGGACAGCCCTGAAGTCAGAAGGATTTCCTACCCAAGACATTTCTTCTGTTTCTACAAGGTCTAACATGGAGTGACAAGCTTTCCATATGTTTTTTTGAAACAAGAGCTAGGAGTCAATTATGTTCCCAGAGTTCCAGTTATGTTCACACTATTATACACATTGCTGTCACAATGTAGACTTTCCTCCCAAGTTATTGGGGATTTCCTAACACCTCCATCTTCAGCATAGTCCTGGATCTGGCACTTTAGACATCTCCTAGGGGAGATGAAGGTAGACTGGGTTACAAACAGCCCACAAGCCTTCTGCAGTGAGCTGGCAAGGCAGTTCCAAAACGTGAGCCACCACAGGGACCTCGAAGCTCTGGGCAGGTGTGGCAGCCCTGCCCTGCCTGGAGGGGAGCTCAGAAACAGACATGGGAGTCACCAAGCTGGCTGGTGATTTCTTGGTACCAAGCAGCTGCAAAAGACTTTGCTAAGTCAAAGTGACAGGAATTTTGATGCCATTTCAAAGAGTGCTTCTGTAATAGTGTTGTAGGGCACCAAAAGGATTCTTTTTACTCTAAAATTACTTAGGAATTTTTTTTAAAAACAAAACCAAACAATTCCACACCTTTATTGTAAAAGCAGAGAACAAGATTTAGTTTAAGCGGAACTTAATTGAAATCAGTTCTGCCTAAAAGCCGCTAAGAACATATAATGTTCAGGGTTTGAGAAGGAAAAATCTGGGAAACCACCTTTTATAGAGATGGAAAGAGCAATACAGCGCCCTTGAAGCTAAGCCCACACTGTGATCAGCACCTTGAGGCAGCAGAGCTCTGGCACTGACCCTGTGACTCTGCTTTCAGTGCCATCTCTCCTGTTCTGCCCTGCAGACTCCCAGGTGCTTGTCAGGAAACAGCTGAACCCAGCAAGGGTGGCACCACATCGCAGTGAGGGCGGCTGCCACGCTCTCATGAGCACTCGGAATGCCCAGGGACTCCTGTTCTGCAAGCGTTTCTGCACCCTCCTGCACTGCCATCCAGGGTGCCCTGGACTGTCACAGCATTATGGGATGTGGGAGCTTAAAGGATCACTGCCTTGATGAAAATCTGTACTTTCTTCTCTCACTGCAGGACTGGGTATCTATCTACTCAGAATCCCTTCGTATTTTGTTCCTGCTGATTTTGCCAATACTTTCATTAAAGCTCCAAGTTATTTGACTCAGTTTGTTCCCAAACAGTAAACCACAGAACTCATGGCCGAGTTTAATTTCCACTAAGGCAGCTGCAGCCTGCTGCTAAAAGCACTTTGAAAGGCCTATAAAGCAACCAGAATTGTCACTTAGGATCCTCTGGTTGCAATTAAAGTTTGGCATGTCACCTTCAATCAATCAAACTTGCACAGATCCTGATCCAGATGAAATGGCTGATTAGAAATCTCTTGAGGTATTTCTGTGCAGGAGTGACCTCCCTTCCTCGTGAGGAGTGGGAAATGCATGGGCAGGGTGCTGCAGATGCTGAATTTCTCTCCCGGATGTAATTCTGTGCTGTGAACCCCACCGTGGGCAAAGCCACGCAACCCAAAATGCTGCAAACACATGGTGCCCCCGAGGGTCCTGGGGGCCCAGCCTGGGGGGGCTGCTTTGCCCCCAGCCCTCCTGGAGCTCTCCCCAGCAGCTGCCTGGTCACAGCTGGCTGTGCGGGACCCTGGGCAGACCCCACTGCTGCCCCTCCCCTGTGGGGAAGTGGCGTTTGGTCACCGGGTTCCTCAGTGTTTGCAAAAGCATCTTGTTCCTGACAGAGAGGGAACAGTGACAGCCTTGCTTTCACCTGAGCACTTGTTTCAATCCCATACTTAGTCAAGCGCTCCAAGACCCCAAAGTGACCCTGAAGTGACCACATGCCCAGCATTTCCCTGCCTGTAGTTTCCGGGCACAGAACAAAGAAACCCGGAGCTCGCCAGCCAGCACAGGCAAGAGGAGCTCCTCCTGTTCTTTAAATATCTGTGCCCTGGGCCCTATTTTGCCTGAACTTCGAAAAACCAGGTCTCCTCGTGCTTTAAACAGGGAACCCACACTCACTGAAACATGTGACCTGAGCCGTTTAGTGACTCTTTAGTGAGTCACTGCTTCGGCTGTAACACAGCAAGGAGAAGCTGTTCTTGCCTCCTCTGGGTCTTGTAGAAACAAATCAATAAATGTTTGCAGAAATGCAGAGGTAAAATTACTCTTCTTTGGTGTAAGGTTTGAATAGTGTGTAATTAGTAAGACCAGCACTTTTAAAAACAAGAAGACAAAATACTGAATAGGTGCTATCAAAGCAGTCTGCTTTCAAAATAAAGATAAAATTGTGGAGTAAAAATAATAAATAGTCAAATAACTAGAGGCAACATCTTAACACACACACATGGGGAGCAAATTGAGACCACATAGGAAATCTTAAATCTTGACCTCCTTTATTTAGGAATAAACCTTAACATTGCAATCATAGTATTTACAAATGCAGATAAAATTATTGTACATACGATTCCTAAAACTGCCTCAAGAAGCACCTCTTCCAACAAGCAAGAAATACCTGTCTCTCAAAAATTGTGTCTATAAGACTGGAATGGCAGCACCTTACTCATGAGGACTCATGAACGATTCTGTGAGTGCAAATTACCTGCTTCACACAGACAGCAATATAGCTCAGAGTTATGCTTCTGGAAACCCAAGGATCATTAAGAATAAAATACACAAGAAAAAGGAAAAAAACCCTCATACTCCCAAGTATCTTACACTTGACTTAAACCAATTATTGCCTTGACTGAGGTCATCTTAATTATATTTATACACAAGAAAGTTTAAATTCATTACAATCTCAACTTACAGAGATGTTTTCACTGTGAAAACCTTGCTTCTGACAGTAATTGTGTTATTGCTAATCCCATAGAGTTGGATGGGCTTTGAATCTGACCTCATTAATCCCAGAATAATAATTACAAATGCAGAAGTCAACTTTTCTCCTCTCTCTTTTGTTCTTCCTTTGCATTTGATTAGATTTTATGTACCAACCCACTGCTTAAGGGCTTATCAACACTCCTGAGAAG
Organism: Oreocharis arfaki; assembly: GCA_013398015.1. Classification (NCBI taxonomy): domain Eukaryota; kingdom Metazoa; phylum Chordata; class Aves; order Passeriformes; family Paramythiidae; genus Oreocharis; species Oreocharis arfaki. The sequence continues at coordinate 506,396 of VZRR01013231.1, read as the reverse complement.
CACTTAAAACCTGGAAATACTTCTGATATTTAATGTTAAGAAAACATGTGAGCCTCATGTTCAGTATGACTGGGCTGTGTGCTGTCCTTCTAATAGCTAAGGCTTCTTCTTGCCTCTTGTGTAAGCACAGAAAACCTCCTTCCTTTAGCAATTTCAGATCAGTAAGCATATCAAGGTGATTTCAGTGAATTTGCATCAGAAAATGGTACTTTTTTCCAATAAAGAACCTGAAAAACACCATTGCTGTGCTTCCTGAACCAAGTGGGCCTCTAACCCCAGCAGACCCTCTACCCCTTTATGAAGGGCAGACCATCCATGTCTCAGCCACTCATCTCTGGTTCAGTTGATAACTAAGGATGATGTCGCACTCACTCCAGCAAGAGGAATGTGCCACTTTTGTACTTAACTATACTGAACTTGTTAGTACTAAAGGACAGGAATTATACTGCAAACTGAACCATATTAAATAAAGAAAAAGTCCTGTGTTCTCACTGCAGATGCTTTGAAAGCTCCAAAAGCCATTATTTTAGAATCAAGTAGGAAGGAAGAGGAAAGCCAAGTCCTGAATCTCCCTGCACGCTGCCGCAGCGTGAAGTCTTAGGACTGCTTGCCTTGTTTACACAAGAGCTTCATAATTTGGCTGGGTTCATTAAGACCAAGAGCATTAATTTCATTTCAAAGTGAGGGTCTATTTACTTTTCATTATGTCAAAATAAATCCAGAATAGCAGCTTTACTCTGGATCTAAAGTAACCAGGAGACTTATCCATTTCTTACAGAAACGCATCAGCACTTACTGCTGGCTGGCGAGGAGCTACAGAGAAATCTCCCTAAATCTGCTGAAAAATCCTATAATAATATAGGACAGATGTAAAAGATCTGGTCACAAGCTCTTGCAGGTCAATAGTAAAACTTCTGCTGACTTTAGTTAATCAGTTTCACCTTATAGAGATGATTTCTCAGGAGCAGAATTGTAAGTCACTCTTACTATTCCTTTTACAGTGCTATCAAACTGTGGCCGCTTTTTAAATATACCACATGGACCAAAACCAATGCAGCCATAAATTCAAGAGTTTATAGGAAGTTTGGAAATTTAAGGAGGGTGTGCTGAAAGTAATTTTAGATGACAGGTTTGAAAGACTGTGATAAGCTGCCCTGGCTTTAACAGCATATTGATCTAGGAGTTCAGATGGGCTGTGACATTACCTCTATGAGAAGTATTAAATTTAAAACCAGCCAGACAATAGCTTCCAATGATGCCTAGAAGAAGGTTTGGTAATGTTACAGAAACAGGTAATACTGATGTTTGTCCACTGGGCTAAAAGAACAAATAACATGTTCATATTAAATGCATGAGCAGAACCAAAAGATATATGTACATGACTACTGCCCACGAGCACACATTATAAATATTTGCAGAGACTAAAATACACTTAGCTGTCGCTTTTTGTTATACTGTTGATTTGACTTCAGTTTCAGATTTCCTTTGTTTATGATTTACTGGCTAACATGGTTGCTAATCATGCTCCATCGGAGCGATACCATGTGCTACATACATCACTCTAATTATATGTCCAAATTATCCCCCCCAAAACTGATGCATTCTATCACTCTGAAGAGCAGCTTTAAGAGCTAAAGGGTAGACTTGCATTATCTGCAAGAGGTCTTGAAAGACTCTTCTGAGGTTTGTGGTAAGTGTAGGAGGGTGGGAAGCGTGGAGCTGGGGTGCTGGCACCGAGCATTGCCTTGGGCCAGTCCATTGCAGCACCCGCCAGACAGGGCAACACCCTCACACCTGAGCTGACACAGGAAGACAATGGCCTCTACACAAGCCCCAAGTACTGGCATCGTTCCCTCTGCAAGTGTGAATAGGTTAGAAAGGAATTTGGTCTCATACATCACTCATGAGCCTGTAGCTTTTCTTTAAAAATTTAAACGCTCTTTCTGTAGCAGAGGGAGCAATGTTTTCTGTTTGGTGGGATGCAGTGTGTTCCAACAGGCAAGAGAAGGCAGCAGCCCCAGTGGCCCGATGTGCTGCACTTTGTGCTTCCACGCAGAGTCCAGCGGGGTGCTGTGAATGTCTGCCCTCTTCCTCCTCCTCTTTCTCCTCCACAGCTGCGTGGCTGCAACTTGGGTGGCCACACTGGAGCTGCCACAGTGCCTCAAATATGTGCTATGTGTTCATGTGCAATGCACATCTGGAAGCAACCTCGGTCCCACCAGCGTCTTAAGCCACTTCACTAAGCAGCCCCATGGCAAAACTTGCTTCCAAACACATGAGTATGCTCCCTGAAACCTGCTTTCATCCGCACCACTGTATCATGCACTACAGGGTACACTATTTTACGAAAGGAATTTCTAGAGGGCAGCTAGTTACTTGGCAACAAAATTACCTAATGCTACAGAAAAATCAGGGCTGATGAAAAGAAAAAAGGTCCATCAAACCAGCCAGTATTCCCTTATCTCAAATCAAAAGAATACTTACATTTGTGCCTCCAAAACACTTAGTGACAATGGTTCGATTTTATGGAAGTTTTGAAAGATTAGAGTGAGTCTGCTCAAGAACTTCCCTGGCTTCCTGCCACGATACCTGCCTACTTCAACAGCTCCCTGGCTGGGCCATTGGCTTGCTCAAGGCTTCCAGGTCTGTGTGGGCTTGGAGATAAAGCTGCTTTTAGGACTCACAGTTTCAAGAATATATAGCTCCAAAATAGCTTCCCCATGGGAACGGCTCTGAAGCAAGACTCTGCTGACTGATTAGCATTTCAAAATTCTGGAGCTCATTCCTCACAAGAGCACCACCAGATCCTGAGCTGGTGGAACAGCTTGTCAGGCAGCACACATCTCCAACAGCATCGGCACCTGCTACACTGGGCAGGGGCTGTTGTCCAGTCCCCTTCCCACAACCCCGATCTCTGTGGCTTTGCTTTGCTCTTTGGGCCTATACTGGGCTGACCATCTGTGCCCTGCATTGCACAACCACCAGAATCTGAGTGCTCGTCTCAGAAGGAGCTTGGATGTGTTTTTAAGGCACAAGCGTGGGCAGAAGGGAAGCTTTCCATGACTGAGACATGCAAAATACCTTGAGAGTGGGCAATGTGATGAGAACACCTTGCCTTTCCCTTCGCTGACTTCAGTCACAAGAGTGTCAGCTGTTTTTCCAGGCACGGAAAGCATGAGCACTCTGCCTGCACAATTAATGCCGGAGGATGGCACCTTTGTGCTCGCCTTCATCCTTACACACCCATAGAGCGACACAGGGCTGTGTCCAACACAAAGGGTTTCATAACAAGGCAAAACAAATAGCAAAAGAAATGGGGCAGCTGTACATCTTTCAATTGCTGGAGAAGGAAATGGACGAAATGGGGAAATTAAACACTTAAGCAGTAATTCACAAAACAATCCTGCTTTGAGACTGTACTTCAACTTTTTTGAAAATGAACTCCCAGGGCTTACTGTGGTCAGGGCTGGCAGCAATATTGCTTGGGCTCTGCCAGTGGCAGCTCGTTTTCTGCACACTGATAGTTCAGCTGCAAGGTAATTTCTATCATTTCTTCGGAGAGAAGTTACCTGCTCCAAGGAATGCAAGAGATAGGAAGCGCTACATGGGTAGCAGGCTGAGATAGTCTGGAGCAAAACTATGAAGGCAGCAGAAAGAGTGCTTCATGTACAGCCTCAGAGGGTTGTGCTGCCTGGTGTTACTAGGAGCAGCCCAGAATACCATCAAAAGCATCCAGTGAAACTGATATATAAAAAATTATCTTTAAGATAAGCTAATCAATGCTTTGTAACCAGCCTGTTAAAAAAAATCTTCTCATTAAACTGCTTATTCATTAAGACCAACAAGCAAAAGGGTACAGAGGAAGGACTTGGAGAGTTCTGATGGGCTGGATACATGTGGCAGCTTGATAAATCTACTAATCTGCCTGTCCACCAGTCCACTTGGGTAGCACATGAACAGCATCATTAATGCTCTAGTCTCTGAGAACACACTACTCTCTTAATGCTACTGCTTGTTACGTGTTTGTATCATTCATAAAAAGAACTCTCTGGTGTATATCTGCAAATTTTCTTTTAATATTGTTACAGTTTCTCTTCTGAACACATTCTGGGCAGTGGGATGAGCCCTGTGAGCACGGGAGAGCTTTATAGAGGAGGAAAGTAATTAAGAATACATTTTTCTAAGTTCATGCATTGAATTCTGTTCTGGGTAAACTCTTACGTCTTCATTAACAACTTCTGAGCTTCAGTGTTTACACAAAGTGGTGGCATTATAATTTCAAATACTTCTTCAGTCATTTCTACTTATGGCAGAAGCCTGCAGGAAAGCACACTAGAGATGGAGCATGACATCAGAAAAGGCAGATTCCTAGCATACAGACGTGTCTTTATCTCACAAAAATTTTAAGGGCTTGTGGCTTGGATGCAAAAGTTGGAAGTATGACCCTCTGAGGCAGTAGGGCAGATACTAATCACAAGGATTCACTCCAAGGAAGCAAATCTGTCTTTAAAGAAGCCGATGAAATAAAGATCAAATTTGAGAGAATGACATTTAAGGAAAAAGAAACTACTTCTGTTTTGCTAGATATCTTAAGCAGAAGTTAAGACTACATACTACTCCCACCAATTAATTTCCTACAGGATCCAAATCCCAGACATCACCCTAAGTTCTAATTTTGGAAGACAATGAAGTTCTTCTCATGTTTGGTTGTTTGTAACCTTTGCAGTCCAGGTAAGACCCAGCGTCTCATTTCAACCAACAACCATCCCTCAGGTGTCCAATGTGGTGCCTATGTTCACCTCTCATCTTTAAGGATGGAAAAGACATAGTCCTCTTTGTCTACCATAAAACACAAACAAGGATAAGTTAGGGAGGATCCACCTTCCAGGGATTAATAATACAAGACTGCGCCTGACAAGGTCCTGAACACACTCAAGTCTGTCTTTTGGCAGAGAGGGACACATTTAGCCACGCTGGAATGAAACAAAGCACAAATCAAGTAGAAGCTGCTAAGGCATCCTTGCTGGTTGCTATGACGTGTACTGTTACGAATGTTTAGATCTGGTTTATTATTTTTTAAAGGACTGGCTTAGTTTGCGTAACATAAACGATCGGCCATTAGAAATATGCTCTGTTTTTTCCACTGGCACTTCCTCCTTTCTGAAATGGGTGACATTTATCTGTGCTGTCTGGTCTTGGACTGTCGCACACTTCTTTTCTTGCATGTTTTTGTGCTTCTGCAGAGAATAGGATTTAAAATGGTCGAGAGTAGCCCATGCAGTAATCCATTTCTATTTGTTAAACTTATCACTTCCGTACAGCAAATAGAGTCCTCTTGAGATGTGCAACTGTTTGCTATAAAAAGCAAATGCTTCAAAAAGCATAAAATGATGTATGACCCATGCAGTTTTGCTCATAGATATTTTCAATAAAATGATTATACAGACCACCAAACAGATTTCGTGGATTTCCCTGGAGTGGCATTGAGCCCCACTTGAATGCAAGTGGGCTGCATCCTGCTAAAAGCTGTAATTTTTTTTTGCATACAAACCCACTCTGAAAAGCAATGGCCTCATGTGGCTCCTGATTTACTGTGCCTCATTGTCTCCATATTAAAATGACTCAGTTCAGAAGCAAAATAATTACTTTTTTATTTTTTAAAAAAAGCACTGTAAGACCACATAAACTCAGCCAAACTCACAGCACTCAAGCCTGAGCTCCCCTACAGTAGCACATTAACGCTGGCTATGCAGGCCCTGGTTCTGTGTCTGTGCACCTCCAAAGCTTCCCTGAAATGCCCAGATCTGTGCAGCTGCTGGCTCTGTTGGCTCGCACAGCCTCAGCTGTGGGAATGGGCTGGCACTGCTGCAGGTGAGGAACAGACAAGGCAGAGTGGGGAACTGCTGAACCTGTCCTGATGTCTCCACCTCCACGGGGCTCTGCCCAGAATCCTTCTCCTCAGCTGCTGCTTTCTATGAAATCGCCCAGCTGCTGATTTCTATGAAAATTATGAGAAAAAAATCATCCGGGAAGCCTCTGGGAAGCTGAGGATGGCCAGTGGTTCAAAGCCAGCCCTGCAGTGAGGGGAGGACGAGTCAGGTGGGTGGGCTGCATCCCAGGCCCCTGGGAAAGCCTGACCCTCCTGCTCCTTATCCGCAGGGGAGCCAGGTGGGACAGGGCACACTGCAGCACCCCAGCTGCCGGGCTGGGGAAGCACCGTGGGCAGCCCTGACCCCACACGGCTCCTCCTCACACCTCAGCTGAGGCTGCTGCACATCAGCAGCTCGGCCAGCTGCGCCCAAAACACCCAGCTCACCCCCCGCCCCCACACCTTGTTGACACTTCAGTAAGCATGGTCATACAACATGGGATTTTAAAATACAAATAGGATCATAGAAATTACTGGGAGCTACCAACACTGACATGAAACCTCACACAAGACAGAAAGCCCTAATTATAGCTCCTGAACCTATGAAGTCATCTAATACACATATGTTCCTTACGCTGCAAGGAGAAGAAAGGATACACGCAGTACTTATCACCATCCTCACAAGGAGGAAAGAAAACCAGATTTTCTAAGCCTTTGGAAAAGCACAATTTAGAAAAATCTGCATAAATCCATAAAATAAGCTCTACTTCAGTAAAAAAAAGGCAGTACAAAATAACAAGCACTTTGGGTTTAATTGTAAAAGCAATAGTATTAATTCCACAGTGCTATGCAGCATGGCAAGCCTTCATATCATTTATTTTTATTGTTTTTCTGGATCAAAGTTACCTAACATTGATCTGAAAAATACTTGGTATCTCTCCTAAATGCCCAAACCGAGGAATCTAAGGAAAGGAATAAAGATGGCACACTTACTAATTCAAGTGTCATCAAAAACTTACTAATCAGAAAAACAAAATCAAGCTTCCTCTCCTAGCACTGTACACCCTGTGTAAAATCAACAGCAGTAAAAAGTACTAACAATCTTAATTCACAAGTGGAGGACATGGCTGCAATCCTATATTCTTAGTAGAGGCAAAATACTGAGAAAAGAAATTATACTTTTACATAATCATGTCTTAAACCAGAGCTGCACTCTCTAAATGCATCCTGGAGAGCGCAGACTCTAATGGTAACAACAAAATATTGCATTCATATAATTATGGGTGAAGAATTTAAAAAAATTTCAATCCTGTGTGGCTAGAAACGATTTTACATTATTTTGCAGCTCTGTGATAAAAAGCCTTATTTGCTTGAGACAAGACTTCAGAAGGCTTTAGACAGATCAGATTTTCTTAAATTAGCTTGAAAATTCAGTTTCCAGGGCAACGTAAGCAGGTCTTCATACATCAACATCTCTTTGCACCATTTTTATAAATACAGTTTGCTAGGATATAATAAAATACTTTTTAAATACAGCAAACTATTTTGATCACTTTGATCCTTTTCTTTGCCTTTGAAAGAAAGCCGACTGTCCTTTCCTTTCAGCAGAACCTTATCAATAAAACTGTCAAACTGTTTTTCTTTGGAGAGGCTTTATCCCAGAAATGCCTGCAGTGACACCCATGCGTATAACACATTTCTACCAGCACCTGAATGTTTATGTAACATTTCAGTAGGCATCCCTTATTCATCAACCCTGTTCTTACTTTCTTTTCAGTTTTCAAGTATGAGACGTGACTTAGGGTCTATAGCACGCTGGGAGTCTGCTGATTTATAGATAAAATTAACCTGAATGTCTGTTTCACAGAAGTCACATGAAATTTGCTGATGCCCACCTTGCACATCAAGATCCCCAATGACTTTCTCACACCTACCAATACATGGAATGGTATAAAAGAAATAAAACTAACTATTTTCTCCTCCATTTGAAAAGAGTGGGGAAAAAACAATCTCTTAATGATAATTATTGTCTCCTCTCTGTGAGCGCTCCAGGGGTGCTCTGCATCACTCCAGAGTTACTGAAACAGGTACCTGAAACCATCAGCAGCAGAGGGGATACGCTTCCTCCTTCCACTGAACAAGGAGCAGCCCCGCGGTGCCACGGCGGAGCAGGCTGCACACGACAGAGTTATAACACAAAGACTGACTTACGAAAAAAACACTGAATACTGTTACCTGCACATTTTACTCCCTGAGCAATGAGGCCCCACATGAAGTTGGCACAGTATTCACACCAGTGCGGGCCCCTGAACGTGTGCACCTGGAAAACAGTAGCAGAAAGGAAAATTACAGAAAGTTACCCAACCATTTCACAGACATCAGTATCAATGCATTTAAGCGGTGCAGAATTCCTCTTCTTTGAAGGTATCGCATGCAGTTTCTGGAAGCTTCCCTTTACCACGGCAGGAAAGGAAAAAAGGAACTAAGACAGATTTAATAACTAAGACCTGTGGAAAATCGAAGTCCTCCATTTTGAGCCATCCAGAGCAGAAGAACTGGGTCTGTGGGGGTCTGCTCCAAAACCAGGTCAGGCAGAAAAGCAGGCACAGCCCTTCTCCCACCTCTTGGCATCCCTCTGTCTGGGCAGGATTCTGGCCACAAGGCAAGGCTTTTGCAGCAACTGTGCAAGAGTTCACTTTTCAATTTAAAATGCCTTCTGCTATGTCCTCCCCTTCATAAGGCACTGTGTGAAATGGGTGGAGGGCTTCAAGATTTCACTCCACATGGAAAGAGTCCTGCCATGCAAAAATACCAGTGCCACACAGAAATACTGTAAATTTGCCTAGAGACTTTCCAGTTTAGAATAACTCCAAAAGGAAATTAATTTTCTTCAGACTAATGCTACATATTGAAAATCCAAAATCCAAAATGAATAAAAGAATCCACTGAACCAGGAAAATATTCAGAGCTAAAGAAGAGAAAAACCCCAATGCTGCTTTCATTCCTGGCTCACATGCTTGTTACAAATCCTGCAGCCACCATTAACTGCTTCTGATTTTATTCTGATAAAGCTCCTGCCATAGGAAACCACAGGATTCTTTACAGAGAAAATCATTACTTCCTTAGCCAGCGTAAAAGGCTTTGAGCTGCTACTTAGAATAGACAGGCTGAAAATAAAATCAGTAACTGATGATCATAAAGAAATGAAATTTGCAGTGAAATATAGTGAAAATGCTTTAGGCTGAAGTAACTTGGTCCCTCAGAGTCACTGAGCAGGTGTGGGAGCAGGCAGTAACCTCATGTGTGTGCAGTGCCCAGTCGGCTCAATGCGGAGCAGGAGAGAGGAGGAGCTCATGGAAATGGGTGTTCCTGGCACCTGCACAGAGCTCTGGCTATGAACACTGAAAGGCAAAGTGGCCTGACTGAGGTGGCAAGTGTCTCCCACGCCACTGATGTAAGAGGCAGCAGGATCCAGATGACACCCCCACAAGTGACAATCCAGAGCACCACCCTGCAATTCAGACCACAGTTGTTCTGGCTAAATGAAAGTCTGCAGCCTCCCGGGCTTTTGGTACCCTCAGAGCAGCAGTAAGACAGATTGCTGAGACACTCTGGAAAGTAACTCTTGAATTCACCAAGTAATTCACACGCACATCTGTGCTAAGGGAGGCCCCTAACTGCCTGGTGCAAAGTGAGTGAGCACAGGNGGGTGGGTGTGTGTCAAATTCCCCCTGAAACATAGTTCTTTAAAATACTTCTCAAAAGCTCTGTCAAGGAAAATTGAAACAAAAAATGACATTCCAAAAGTCTGGACAGTCAAGAATTTCTTTTCACAGTATTTTTCAGTTTTTTAAGTAGTTTGGTTTTAGTATCTCTGATTCCACNCCCACACACCTTCAGGTGAGATGTGCTTGCTCCTTGAGGCCTCTTCTCCGTGCAGCTCTGGCTGACTTCCACAAAGCAAACTATGACAAGCCTGTCAGCAGCTGTACTCTCCATTTTCTTTCTTCCTCTCACCACAAAGAGATTTTTCACGCCATTCATTCCGTTACCCCCCTGCACTACCCACATCCTTTTGGCTTTCTTCCTCAGCCTGGCCGTTTCTATGCAGGTTTTTGGCAGTGTTCCCTTCCCAGAATATGAGCATTCTAGTATCCTCAAGCAAAGCACTGCGCTTTAATGCCTGCAGGACTAACAGAACTTTTTCAGGGAAAAAAGGAAGGCATCATTTCAGCCACCATCTTTTTTTTTGGG
>VZRR01013231.1:419027-496261 GCA_013398015.1 Oreocharis arfaki | reverse complement strand
TTTTTTTTGTTTATTAAAATGCTGACACATTATTAGTTCTTCTTAAATAAAAAGAATTATACTGTCCTACCTTGTACCTCTGCGGTTGCTGATTTCAATTCATCAAACCACTAAATTTTGCTGAACCATTTCTAACGTCCTTAGGTGCAGGAATCCCAGCTTGGCTTCTCCAGAGCCATCCCCAGCGCTGATACTCACTAAACCTCGGATGTCCAATCTCTAACTGGCTGTTTTAGCAGTGAACATCCTTCCTTCTTGGCATCTTGCTTCCATGGTCTGCATGTTTCCATCTCCTCTTGATTCTCCTTAGAAACTCTTCTGCAGGGTCTATCACATCCCAAATCTGCTGCTCCAACCTTTTGCCAGCATTTTTAATATTATGAACTTTTTTTATGAGGTGAGTTTCTCTTAAGTGTAATAACTATGATTCACCTGGATTCTACCACAGCCAGTTCCCCTGACGTCACCCAGGCTCTCAGCGTGCCCCTCAGAAGAGTTTACATGACTCATCATCAACTTAAAAATGACAAGGACAAGGTGGACTCTCCTCTTCCCTGCCAACACTGCATGTACTGGTCACCCTTCACAGGCCCAGGATTGACTTTGCCCTTCAGAACCACTGTCTCAGCAGCATTGGCAGTGTTGTCTCATCCCATGCAGCCAGGCTTCATCCAAATACTGAAATGCCTTTCCATATAATCAGTTACATTTACCCAGAGCCCGCTCTGCTTTATGCTGCCCAATCCAAATTACAATTTCTTATCCATTATTCTGATTGCAAACTCAAAACAGATTAAAAGGTGAGGGCAGGTTTTTCTGTGTCCCATGATGCTCTGCCTTGCTTCATCCTATATATGAGATGCAACAGGGAGGTTCTCTGGCAATATTAATCAGGAGGCCCAAAGGTCATAATGACCTTCCAGCCCTGTTGTGTATAACCCCACAAGCTCAGCTCTGAAGCCTCTGTTTCTGAAGGGTTTCTGAGCAGTGCTGTCTTTTCCCAGAGCTCAGCGGTGCTAGAGCACCAATCTTCCCAATACTGTGGAGTGGAACTGGACACCCAACCCTGCACTGGTCTGAGTACACACCCTCTCTGGGAATTAAATCAGACATCAGTAAGTGATGCCAGAAAATACTGAAAAATTGGTCTTCTGAGGTAGGTCAGAACTGCCTCTAATCCTAGTTCACCCTGGAGGGTGGGGTCTGGCAGCTAAAAAGAAACACCTTAGCATCCCTTTGCTAGTTCAAGAGCCAGCACCTGCAAACAATACTGCATTTATTACATGACACTGTTTAATACAGCATTCTTATTTTTATATTTAATTCCCCATTGTAAAAATCTGCCAAGCAACTTTTTGTTTTCAAAACTGAGAGATGCTTTCCAGAAAAATTTCTAAAAACACACCCAGCAGAGTCCCAGAGATCCTGACTTAAATTACAAAAGGTTTCTTTCCCCTTGTAAAAAGAGCATCTGCCACATGCAGATTTTACTGTCTTATAAAATGCGAGAGAGCAGGATTGCCAACTGTGGCTTTATATCTCCCAATCCTTCCACTATCACTCCCACCCAAAAATCTTCTCTCTCTTTCCAAATGGGAGTAATTTTTAAAAAGAATCTGGAAAATGAGTGAGTGGGAGAAGAAATTAAACTGGTTTTAATCTTAATTTGTAAAATTTCAGGAGAAAAAAAAACATTTTAAGAGAAAAGTCTAGATAATTTTAAAGGACAATAGCTTCAGAAACTATGTAAAATACTATTACTAAGCTGTCCTGCAAGTCTGGGGTAAGACGAGAGCCTCATGTTAGGTTTACACCCTAGGCATTTCTATTTTGAACTCTCCTACACTATCAACAAGGTATAATAAACATTAAACTACTGTGATCTAAGTAGAACAGTTTTTTGCTCAGGCTTGAAAGATATTTTCTTATACCCAAGGAAAAACAGCTTAATTCTTGTGATTAACAACTCTGAGTGTTAGAAAATTTAACTTATTTTTGTTACACATTTAATTAAATTTTTTTCAAAAAAGACAAATTTTTAGGAGAACCAAATAAAAAATGACCCAGTGACTCTGACAGCAGATTATACCACAAGCTGTGAACTCCTCAAGCAGATCTCTCCCCATTATTTCTCAGGCTCTATAAAGGTCACTGCTGAAGTTAGTTACCCATGCATGTTGTAACTCCACTTATTTTTTATGCTTTTGGTTTTTCCAAGGCAGTTATTCAGCTAGTCTTGATTCCTGAAGACCAGGAACGAACCAGCAGATAATTTGTATTCTTAACTGGGAGGCATAGATTTTATCACTTGTCAAGGCAGGGAGGAAGAGAACGAGAAAATACCAGTGAAGTGCTGCGCAAACGTGATATGAGGGAAGATGGTGGATCAGCAAAGTTTTAGCAGAGCCACTGACAGAAAGAAAACAGGGCTGTATTTGAAAAACTATGGTTACAGGAAACCAACACCAAGCACATAACACAGAAGTGTTTGGGACAGTATACAAAAAAGGTTTCCTTTATTGAGAAAGGAAATGCCACGATCTCACTGAACGCTTGTTCCATCAGACCCTTCTTCCCCCACAGCACCTCTTCCACAGCCCTCCACACTGAACTGCTGGTCAGAGTAATGGAGTTTGGAAAATCCAGGCATTACCATCTGTTGTGGGATGGGACACATCACCTTGAAAAAGGAAAAAAATACTGCTGATCTATACTCTTGGGCTACCAGAGCACAACATTTCAGGCAGAAGCCTTGTTGGTACTCAGAGAGGAGACCAAGTCCACCGGGGACTGAACATGTGGCACACCCCCAGCATCTGCACTACATGGTGCTCCAAAGGTTCAGGTCTGCTGGCTATACTGTCATTCCAACAAATTCCCAAGGATGATGAGACACTGCTGATGGAGACTGTCAGCTCAGTGGTCCCAGCTGATTCGCAATTCCATCAGCTAAATTCTGCCTGTTGGGACTTTACCAAGCTTTTAATTGGATACGAGAGACATTGTAAATCTCAATTAAAACGATGAACTCAGCCTGTATTATTAACGTATGTTTTCCCTGTCACAGTTGATTTTATCAGGCACCCATGCTGGCATCCAACAGGCATGTCCTTTTCATCCATCCCTGGTCCAGACAGAGATTGCCTGGATGTGAAGAGTAAAGAGATACGAGTGAGAAACTCAACCATCAGTTTAGACAATGCTTCAGTTTAGCCTTGTATTTCTTACAATGATGGTTACATGGGGTCTCTAAAACAAGGGTCTCAAGGCACTCTGAATACTGCAGCACGTGATAATCCTCCCGTGAGGAAAATATTACTGCTGACAAGTAATCTGAGAAGCAAAAAGACTGCCATGACAACCCACACGGCAGAGCAGTGTCTGCAAGATAATTGCTTTCATGTGAAGGTGTAACAGAAATGAACGTAACTGAGACCAGCGGAACAGACCTTCTCCAGAACCAGAGCTGGCTCTGCCTAGTCCAGCTGGGGTGTTAGCCATGGGGAGCCAGCCTGGGACCTCCCCAAGGACTCTATGCAGCAGCTCTGGAGAGGAGAGATGCTGTCAGAGCGCTGCCTCGCCCGGAGCACGGAGTATAAATAGCATCGCTATCGCCAGTGGGGGCACGGAGAATGTGGAGCAGGACAACCTCCCTCCCTGTCCTCACCCACTTGGAGCCAGAAGCGCTGTCAGATCTTGTTTACTCTCTGGTTTGCACTGACTGTGTCAGCAGAGATGGGAGCAAGTGGAAATTGAGGTTAGTCTGTGCTCTACAAGAGCCGAGGCAAAAAATTAAAATTGCAGGATTGTTGGCTTTTTTGCTTGTAAATTGAGTGAAAATGGCCACCTTTCTTTCAGGATGGAATAGCACATTTTCTTCAAATTGACTTCTGGAAACTGCAATATTTTGCATTTTATTCCAGGTCCAACATACTTGATACGTGCCTCCATACAAAAAATTCTGAAACTAGAGGTGAAAATTGAATAAAATCCTTAGAATCAGAATTGTATATACATACGTACCTTACGTGCTGTACGTAATGATGTAAATAGAATACAAACCTCTGAGAGACTTCTAAATAAATGCTTTTGTCATGATCCTAAGGCTTATTTGGAGGAAAAGCTGTTGACGCCGAGAGAGCATAACATGCACTATGAACTTCTAGAGGCAAAGTCCCAGTCCTCCCCAGAAGAGCACTTCCCAGCCTTATCACAGAAATGAGCTGGTCTGGTTTTGGGCTGTGCACAAGGCAAACTCACAGGATCCACACATGGGGACTAATAAAACTGCTGGTGTGGTGGGAAGAAATTACAGCCTAAATAAATTAAGGATTTAGAAAAAAGGCTTTCTCTCTCTCTCTCTTTCTTATTTTTTTAACAGTGGCAAAGCCTGAATTCAGGAACTAGCACTAGGAAACCAGAAAGGTTTACATACTATTTGCAATCTGCTTTGGAAAAGCCCTGGCTTTCCTCAAAAAAGTAAAAAAGTGCAAGTAACATTAAATAAATACTTTAGGAGACTAAAATCCCTCAATGCCTAAAAGCTTTTCTGGATTGAACTGTCTTACAATATAACTATGAGTTTCAGAAGGAAGAACATAGAACTGATGAGGTCTCCTCAGAAGTTTTGTGGAAGTTTTTTTCCAGTTATGTTCTCCAGGTATTTTCCCTGCCTTTGAACAATTTTTTCCCCCTCAAGTCCTAGGAGTCTAACAGAAACATCAAATTTCCTGAGGTTTTCTTATCTGTGGGAACATACACTGACTCTCCCCAGGAACTATGCTATAGGCACCCATCTCTCTCTCTGAATATTCATATTAGCACAGTGACTCAATTAAATATACTTTGAAAATACGTCCAGTGCCAGTTCTGTTCCTAATAAAAAAACCAGCATCCTCTTTTCAGTGGAACTAGATCAATTTACCCCAAATCGGCATCTGCCCCAGTTTTCAGAACATCAGAAATAGAAACGAGTTCATGTCAGAATTCACAGAAAAATGGCTGTGCTTAATATAGTAAGAGTTTGTTATAGTTTCTGGTCTTTTCGCAGCACTTCTGCATTTTCCATCTCCCAGTTTCCCAGTGTTTAGGCATGGCTCTACTGAGCAGCTCTTGTTAGAATAAGATGTGGCATGGAAGTCATCTGCTATGGCTTTTTACACTAGCAAAGCACCTAGCACAGATGCAATTACTCCAGTAAAATCTGGGCCAGGACCCGGGCCAGGTGGGTTTATTTGTTTCCAAGATGTGGTACAAGTTTCACCGGCAGAGTAAGTCTTGATAAAGTCAGCAGTGTCTCCATTAAAGTGATGCTTGAGTCTGTCTGTACTAGCAAAGTCTTTCCAGGGACTGGTCCTCACCCGAGCCTTCACTCCTTGTCCACATTTAAGGTCATATTCTACCTCCAGTTACTTCTGGAAAAGCATGTTGTCTCTGCTCTGGAGCTCCCCATGCAGCCTTTCAAGTGGGTCATCCTCAAAGAGAAAGCCAGGACACTGCTTCAGTCATGGAGGAAGATGAGGAATCTCAACAAACAAGGCTCATCAGCATCTTGGCTGACTTAGTTTAAGCAACCATGGAAAAACATCTCTCTAGAAGTGTAGGCTTGAAAGGGAATTATGTTGTGAATGTTGACTGATTCAGCAAGCAGCCTTTCAACTGTTATTTATTAAAATTAACTGACTATGCCGTCAGCACTAATAAGATAGTGACTAGGAAACAGCATGACAGTACCAAGCACTGCACAAAGAGATAGCAAAAAAAAGTCTTCTGGAGATAGATCTATTTTGTGAAGTGCAAGAGATAAACTTAAGACAATATCCTGGGGAAAATGATGCATGGAAGCACAGGTTTCAGTCCAGCCCTGACAGGCACAGACACCTTCTTGCTTTAGTGAAGCACCATGGCACTAATCTAGGCAGAAGAGTGGGTTTGTGCCTTGGACTACCAGCAGTAAGAAAACATCTGTAGGGTGTTCTGCTGGCTCAGGTCATCAGGAGCCAGAGATGTTTGAAGGAATACCTGTAACCAGCCAAGGGAGCTAAAACTTCCTCAGGGCCCATGAGTCACAAAAGCTGGAGGGGAGTGAAGACCTTTAAGGTGTTTCGTCCAGGCTTATTTTAAATTTGCCAAGTGATGAGGAGGTTATTGCACTGACTAACAAATTTCACTAACCCAGGAGATTTCCTGCTATTAATCTCAGATTTTCACCTTCCTCTTCCTTTTAAGATACCATCTAATAAGTCCCAGCTCCTCTTCCACAACTGCCTTCCTTACCATGAACATTTTTCAAGCATAGTTTTATCATTTTCCCCAGCCCACAGAGAGGTGAGGTGTGAGGTCAGTGCCCAAGTCCAAAGCACAGCACCAGGTGTGGACACAGGAGATGCAGAAGATATTCCATGCCAGACTGGGTGGACTCAGGGCAGCAGGTACCTCATTAGATCTACCCTTATTACCAGCAAAGAACTATGGGATGTAGAGCAGAAGTAGAAAGATGAGGAGACGAAGAGTGGGAAACTGCAGAGGACTGAGCAAGGGGAATCCTGTGTGGTCACCACCCTAATAAACTGCCTCACCAGAGAGGGAAGATGGAGAAAACCTTATACCCAACTTGGATTACCCTGCTGTCTAACTCTTTTGGCCTAGAGTATACCACACTTCCCAATGCAGAGCTTCCCCTGGTCCTCCTCTCATCTTCAATCCACATGGCACCTTGCCACAGGCCCCTTTTCCCCTCAAATTTGTGGTTCCTCTATTGCCTCAAGCTACTCCTTCTTTTGCCTGCCCAGGAGATGCCCAGCTGCTTCCAACCCTTAAACTTATAGATTAAATATCAGCTGGGTAAGAAATTTTATTTTAATTTACAAGCTATCACAGTTATTGCCTTTTGGGGACGATATCAGCAACTATGAGAATTGCAAAGGACAGTAAAAAGCATTCTTATTGGTAGGGTCCAGGGGTAGAATAAAATTAGGGGAATGATTAGGTATGAATCTATTCTGTCCGCTTTTATGAAGCTACTGAACTCTGTAACTCTTCGGTACAGAACTTTCCTGTATGATTACGGTTTTTTTGTAAGAAAAAACCACCACTGGCTTCAGCTATGCTCCTTGTCAGCACTTCAAAGAGCACAGGTCTACCAGAGCTTCCAAACAGAAAATGCTCTTGTTCATCTACACTGGGTGGAAGAATGAGCTTGATATCCATCACACACACACATCCCTGTCCGCATAGATATGTTTGTACCAGAGACTGTGGGGAAATTTGCTCCCCATAACGGGTAAGAGAACTGAAAGAAAGAAAAAGCCTTTCTGTGAGAAAAGGTGGGGCTGAAACTTTGAGGATGGTGAAGTGACTGTCCTGATTTGGTCTAATGATTAATTTTACAAGAGATCTCATTCAGTGTGCTGGATCTCAAAAAAGCACAGTAAACAGAGGAAAAGCAAAAGTAATCCAAATATGCAAAAAGATAGATCAAATCAAGTCACACTCACCTTCAAATTCCATTACTCAATTAGAGCTAAATAAAATGCTGTATCAAACAATGTAAGTCTCTTATCTGATATATTTGAATTATTAGAAAATTGATCTTTTATATTAGATTTATACAGAAGAACACAGAAATATTCTTTTTTTTTTTATAAATTAGAAAAGGCAAAAATATGCTTAAAATAAAATACTTTTCATACCTAGTTTTCATCCTGAAGGACATGCATTTAAAACTCAGTCAGAACTGACATTTATAAATAATCATCCCTTTCTTTACTTATGGAGATTAATTTAAGAGAACTCAGGCACTCTCTATTTGCATTTGAGATGTGCTCATGAGAGACCAGAGTTCCCCAGCCAGGAGAATATTACAGAGTTGGAGATCATTACCGACCAGCTCTGCTTGCAGAGCTCCCTGTCACCCTGGCTACCCAGCCTGTTCCCTTCAGGCAGGAGACAACTCACATTCCAGGAGATTTAAGTAAGATCAAATCCTCTCAAAAACCCTGCCATGTCAGCACTCCTAGTAAAACTGTCTTTACATTCTTCTTTCAAACAACCCTTGGAGCAAAACATAGGTTAATGGATTTATTCAGGAGACCTCTTGATGATTTAAAAGCAGCTTTCATGTTCACCCCTCCCCTAGGCAATGCACTCCTGTAATGACGATCCTCTGCCACCACGTCCCTCTACCTGAGCTTTGCTGCAACAGTCTGAGGGTTCAAACTGTACCTGTGTCCCCACCTCCCCACCCCACAGAGAAAGGAGGTGCAGGGGGGAGGGAGAACTGAGATCCCCTAGCCTGTGGCCAAGTCTCTGGGATGTTTGCTAACCCCAGCCTGCCTCTGGAGTGGCTGCTGCTGACATCTTCCCTTCTCCAAGAAAACATCGCTGCTTGTTGTGCATTTGCAATTCTCCATTTCTCCCCTCTCTGGTAGGATGCCACGCCATTTCCAGTATAAAAGGATTTCTGAGACCCCTTCATTTCTGTGAGCAGTGATGTGACTGATCAAAGAAGCAGCTGGGAGAGGGTTAGGGATCCCTATCTGGTGCTTTGTGCCTGCAGCACAAAAAGCGGATTAGCCGCAGAGGTACAAAGCAGCGGACACCCCCCTGTTTGCTGTGGAGCCTCTGGGGACAGCAGTCACTGCTGATTAGCTGAACTGGATAAATTTATTTAATTTCTGAGTTGTTTTTTCTTGTTTTGTTTCAAAAGTCTAGGTTGAAGACTCTGGACCTGACATTTCCTTCCTCCCCGCATGGGTGGCAGATTTGCTACTTGGCAGGCAACCTAGGAGACTCGTGCAGACATTTGAAATGATGACATCTATACATGTGAGGAAAAAAACCTGACAGATGCAAAGAAATGATAAAGGAGAGAAGCACATGAGCTAACGATGGCCATCATTTTAAAGCCACGACACAGTAATTAATAAGAGCTCATGTTTTTGCTTTTTATTCTGATGGGAGAGTAGTCACATTTAGAGTACACGAATGCCAGCAGCATTCCTCAGTGGGAAGGTTGGTTGAAGCACGCCCTGTAAGGGGTTTGTCCCCTGCTAGTTTTTTATAGCAAAAATTATCTGTGAAAGGTGACTCCATCCCAGTGACTTGGGAATAGACTTACTTCTCAAGGTATATTTTTCTGGCAACAGTATGTATAAGGGAACTACAGTACAACTACTATAAAAAAAACAATCCACGTGGAAAGTTCGTGCCATGGCTATGACCTTGGAGCAGACATACAGTCTGTTTTTGGAAAAGGCTGGAACATTCACAGCTCCTAAATTTTCCATAAACAGTTTACGGAAGAAAAAGAACTAAACACAAATGAATGAAAATCAGGTTATCAGATTATTTTCAAAACAGATATGTTTCAGGCTGTTAAAGAAAAGCAACTAGGGAACACAGATGTGCAAAATTAAATACTTATTATCCTACATACACTGTAGTACATGGAAAATCACGATCTGCTGGCATCTGCAGGAATTATCTTCAAACTCTAAGGAACAAACAAAAATTGCAAGACGTTGCAGATATTTAGGACACCTCAGGAGCCTGTGAGAAAATGCTCTGCATTGAACTGACAGCCAGCACAATTATGTTACGCCAAGCATTCATATTAAACACTTCTTACAAACCATTTTGTACATGGCTTTCAAATTTGTGCTTTATGCAAGAACTCAAGTGAAACAAAACATCCTGATCACATAGTTTCCGCTTTTGGTGATTATCTGCACTCAGAAGCCAGAAGGTGGTTTAGATAAAATCAGATGGAGGACAGATAAATTAATATATGTGCACGCATGTGGACATTCCCACATTCCGACATAAGTGTGTGATGGAAATCAAACCTGAAAATAGGAGACATTTAACAGATGCTTATATAATCAGATGCCTGTACACTATATTAACAACCTCCCCTTCTCTTAAAAGAAATAAAAATGAAGACTGCCTATCATCAAATGCATTTGACCACCAAAAGGTTACATTACTGAGTCCTTACTGGACACTTATTACAGACACAAACCACGAATATGTTGTATTTACATGTATCTCTCTTACCAAACAACCTTGGTTATTTAAAGCAATTAATAATTAGAACCGACACAGAAGACTAAGTAAATTTTATTAAAACACAAGGTAGCTGCCGATGCCAGCATGTCCAACAGCCTCATGGTATAAGCCATGCCCTTTTCAACACTCTCAATTCATTGACACAGGAGAAAAGCCAGGAATTAAGGGAAATGGAGACCATCTGCTCAATCCAGATGCAGTAGAACACAGGTCTTACCTCCAAAGCTATTTACCAGCGACACACTGAGATAAGATCAGTTTAATCATCTAACTATAGATCTAAGAGATTTTTTGGCATTAATAGTAAAACTGTACTACATTCGAGTCGAAAAGAAAACTTTACCTGTTTTTCTCACCTTTAGCATCTCAGTATAAACCGGCTCTAAATAAAAGAGATAGCGTAGATATGGCAAATATTATCAAAACAAATGCGTGCACACAAGCAGCCAACAACAAAACCCCAGTTCTTCTGCTGTACGTTCTAAACGTGCCTAATTGATGCAATGAGGTTTACCCGCAGCTTTCAAGTTCCTAGAAAGTCACAGTTTGCATATATATGATTTCTGTGCAATACCAGACCCATTTCAAAACACGAGATAAAGTCCCTGTACCTGAAAAAGAAATTAGGTAGGAAAACGTCTTACCTTGAAATTATGAACCTTCTCGTATTTTGGAACATGTTCATTTTCCTTCAGAGTTGCCCTTCGGACGAGCGACGTCAACTGCGAATAAGCAAAGAGTTTAAGAGGTTGCCAGATTGTCACAGACGCCTTGCGAGCGCCCAGTTTCATGCCCAAGGCTGCGAGCAGCAGATCGCGCTGCCGGCCCTCGTGCTCAGCACGGTGCCCCGCGCTGCCGCCACCTCGGTGCGCTGCCCAAGGCTCCCTGGCCGGCATGCTGCCGTGGAGGCGGCGGCCCGCCCGCGCCCGGCTGTGTCACACTCGGGCTGGCGGGGCGGCGCGGACCATGCCGCAGCCTAGGCTGCTGGGGCGGGCGGCGCGGCCATGGAGGCGCCCTCGGTACCGGACGCCTCGGCGACGGGGCGGGGGCCCATCAAGGGCATCTTGAAGAAGAGCGGCAGCAAGGCATCGTCGGGAGCTGCCGTTGGGNGCACGGCCCCTCCGGGCACGGCCCCTCCCGGCACGGCCCCTCCCGGCGCGGCCCCGCCCGCCACGCCCCCTCCCGGCGCGGCTCCGGCCGGCAGAGCTCCTCCCGGCACGGCGGGCTCCGGGAGCGGCACCCGCCGCATGAGCCACGCACCGCCAGAAAAAGGGCCCTCTGTGTTCCTGGGGCTTGCCGCGGGGGGCAGGGGAGCNCGCGGGAGGCAGGGCAGCGACCAGCAGCCCCAGGGCACACGGCTCACCCCCGCCTGACGTGGCCTGTGCACCAGGAGGTGCGGCCAGGGGCGGGGGACGTGACCGCTGACGGGCACCACTCTTCTCTTAAAATTACGTTTTTCACTGCTTTGCGTGTGAAAACGAGCTCACAAATCTCACATCTTGTAGGGATGTGAACACAAATGTCACTCCAAGTTCATTGCACCGCTGCATCCAGCAAAGACCTGAACCCCGAACTGCTGGTGACGCGTCTCTTTAGGAATTTACAGATCCTAGCAGAAGGTGAATGACCACAGTGTCCCATTGGACCAAAACTTGAAGTTGGATGGATGCAACTGACGATGAAATGTGCACAGGGCAGTAGGGTCCTGGCCAGCCCTCACACAAACCAAAGGAAACTATTTCGCACAACCATTAAAGCCTCGAACTTACTGCCACAGGAGCCAAAATCAAGGGGCTCACAGAGGAGCAGGGCAGACATGTCACATCTGCCCGGAGCTGCCCACCAGGGTAGCTCAGCTCAGGCGGCTCCCTCAGCTGAGCACTGACAGCCGGGAGGGTTCACCTCGATGGCCACTCGACTCTGCCCTTTTCTTTCTGGTGCTCTCCAAGCATGTGTGAACAGTCTGTCAGAGACAACAAAAACGACTGATCTGACTACAGCAAAGCTTTACTCCGTGGGGCTGACCACCCTGCTGAGATGTAGGGTGCCCGGGGACCTTTCCTTGTGCACAGCCTGCCCGTGCAGACAGCCAGCGCGCAGCCCTCCCTCCCCCGGCACAGGCTGCCGCACTGCAACCGCTCTCCCTGCTGCAGCAGAGGTATTTTTATCTCTCTTGAGTCAGAAACCAAAGACGAGCACAGTTTGTCACAAGCTTCTGGGTGGAATTAGTATGTGCTTTGCAGCTGGATCACAGTGTTCCAATTTAGCTCAGTCCTGCCAATACAGCTGAGAATAGTGCTCACTGGGAGCCCCTCTTCTGTTCTCTTGTGTGGCCACCTGTACCTTCTCAACAGGTTTTAAAAATTTGCTGGGTTTCAGCATAGGGTCATGGTGCAGAGATTAAGGATCAAGGCTGGTGCTTCACCAAGCACGAATCTGCAATAAAACTAAAAACACTGGCTACAGATCATACAGGATGATGCTGTCAGGCATTACTGGCTCATGCAGGGGTCTGACTCAGTTCCCAGTTTCAATGCAGGCAGGGGGCTGCTTGACCCATCCTATCAAGAAATGCTTTTCCAACAACTACCTCAATCTGCCTGTCTTGCTTTAACCACTCCTTTCTGCTGCAGGTGAATGCTTCTCTGGCATTTTCTGTCCATCCTCGCAAGTGTGTTAACACTCCATGGCAACAGAAAATCAAGAAAACTGAGATGATGAGTGAGAGATGACAAAAACTGACCACTACATCTACATGAAATGTGAAAATAGTATGGACTCAGGGGAGGAGGAAACAGGCAGGCTTTTGAGCTCATTCTTTACTTTCCTTCCAGCTAAAGTCACCTCACAGTTTAATTCCCAAGAACTACATCACGTGAAAGTCCTCATGGAACAAGGTGACAAGGTGGACCTACACCTGCCCCAGAGGAGTCATCCTTTCTGAACAACTTTGAGTGACAACAGGCTCAAGAAATAAGTCATGAATTCTGAAAACACTTCATTACACTTTTCTCTGGAACCCAAAATCCCTCTTATTTTTTAAAGGGAAAAAATCCATCACCAAAACTTCATATTGGAAATAGATTCTTTGAAAATGGAATTTGTTGGAAATAAATAACGCAGTGATTTTCAACAATACATTTACTATCAGAATCAACTCTTATTATTTTGTGTAATTCCACTTAAGAAGCAAGATAAAGCAGGCTGAATTTCCATTTCAATTGCTAGTAGAGCACATGTCTGTTTTTTGGCATACTTGATCATTCATTGTCAGCTTCCCTTTTCCTAGTTCTGAAGAACTGAGTTATTTTCAATGGCTCTTTAGAGTCATGCTAGTAGAAACGGATCTCTGGATCCTGGAAAATTAAATCTAAGAATGCCAATAAAAAGGTAAGCAAAACTACCCAACAGAGAGAGGTCCTATCTCATGGTTGTAATTATGAAAATGTGTTATAATCTGGAAAGTAGTTTTATGATTATGAATTTTAATTTTAACACCGCTTTGTGTTACAGTACTCTAACAGAGACCGCTTATTGGTTTCACATAAATCAGCTTCCTGTTCTTCAATGCTAGGCATTTTCTGCTGTTTACAAATAAAGGAGTACTGGGCTCACCACCTACCCTTACAGCCATTTACCTGGGCTGTATGCTCTACAGTAGTGTACACCAGCGACTGAAAGAAAGTTAAAGCCATAAAGCTAGGAACTGAAAAATTGAAATTTATACAACTGCTTTCAGATGACACAATTTTATAATGTGTATGCTCATTCTTCTACCATTGCCTAACTTTGAGAGTTTGGCTTTGCAAAGTAATGCCCACAGACCAAATCTCTTCTTTTGAAAACCAAACTGAAGAATGAAATTCCCGTTGTGCACACCTTCCTGACAACAGTTTGGGTTATCAGGCAGGTCCAGATATTTAACTTTTTACTATGTGAGGGAATAAAGTAAGAGAGAGCAAGCCACTGTCCTCAGGTAGCCCTAGTCACTGCAGAGATGAGTCATCATCCCTGAGAGCAGACAAGTGAAGTCACAGCCTTGGGGGCTTAACTCAAATCCTGCAGGAAGCTATCCACTCCCGAGACACTCTCCTGCTCCAGGCGCTCTGTGCTGTCTCTACTGCCTGTAGCCTGCAGGTCCTGCTCCTCTTCTTACACCCTTGGCTGGCTTTTGATTCAATGCCTGCTCTCCACCAGTGGCTCCTGCACTCCCCCCCACCAGCAAAGTCTCCTCTCCAGAGCCCTTTTATTTCCCAACAAATTATCTTTATAACTTGCTCTGCCTGAAGATGCTGCCTGAAGATACTGTCTGCTACATACTGGATGAAAAAGAGGTAGAAATCTGAAGAGGAAAGTAATTTCCTTTCCACTTTCCTAAGTCTTAATTTTATTTTTTTTTTTTAGTAATTGTTTGTGACAAACATTTGCAATCACAATTGCACGTGCAGGGAGCAATATGCTGTGCAGACTCCATGAGGAAGGAAACTGCAAGGCTGTCATTCTTAAATTTAATTTCAGGACCTGATTTCACAGGACTGAGGTGAACTGAAAATGGAATGACTGCAAGCAACAGCCAAGCAACTTCTCAGCAGTGCAGGCAACCAGAGCAGTCTCAGTCCTGTACATTTTAGTGATTTAAGCACTAAAAAACCAAACCCAGCAACATAACAGCCTTTAAACCAAGACATCTGTTAGGAGGTTCTACATTGTACATATGGACTGAAGGGAAAAAAAAAGGAAAACAAGACTGTGACATGTATTTTAAATGTTCCTATTAGTTATAAAACCTCAGCTGTAAGAGTGGTTCAGTTGAGGTCCTGCTGGGGCTCCACTTTCCTTACTTGTCCTCAGAGTAGTCCTTCAGGGTGCAGGAGAAATAGCTGTTCTCTGGAGCACTATTTGCTCTCAGTGTTAGCTGGATAATGTATGCGTGTTTTCTGGTACTAATCTCCCAATCAGTAAGTCTTATTATGAAGCCTTCACAGAATTGATTTAAAAGTCATCCGCGACTTGCAGTAAATTCCAATTAGTCGCTCTCTGAAAGACACATTATGTAAGTTTAATCCAGTCACACAGTTCAGTCAACATCGTACAAATTATCTTTCTAAAAAGGGAAATCAGTGCATTCCCATTTGTTGAGTAATAAAGTAAAATTACTTCAGGAAAAAAGACCCCAAAATCAAACCCAAACTGAAACAGAAAAATTCAAGTCAGGTTAAGATCACAAGTCCTAGAATAACCAGATTAAAGCTGATCAGTTGATCCTGAAGCCCACATGCATTTCCAATACAATGGAATGTTTAGTTTTCTGAGCACCTGGCTCCACTCTCAAACACATTATCATGTTATCTTCAGAATGCATGTGTAGCACACTGCAGGCTTTTCATTCTCAAATGGTATTTCCATGTTGTTATGACTAAATATGCCTTTATTGCTTCAGAATTTATATATAATATGATCCCTTCCCTGTATTTTAATAATAACCAGCAGTTACATTACATGCTTTTTTTAAAACATCAAAGATGAAGCCCTATTGTACATATATCAAGAAACAAGACATTTGGTTTACTATGCAGTGAGCCACTGTACATTCTGCAGTATTCTGTTTCACTGTGTAGCTAACTTAGCCAAATGCATATGCTCAGAAAATCCTTGCTTGTATGAACACTTTATGAGCATATTTTATGGCCTCAGTACATGATTTTCAAAAGCTAATCAGTCAGATTGTGAAACTGAGACAAATTTCCTCAATGCTGCTCTTAGTGGAAGTTTGTTCCATGCTAAATATAACTTTCCCAGTCATATCTTTCATAGGATTGTTCTGAAGGGGAAAGAGGAGCCCAAAATTTTACTTTTTAAATAAAAATGGTGATAAGATGCTTTCAATGAATTTTCTTCATTTGTAGAACGCTAATGCCAGGCATAGCCTCTGCCCACAGGCTGTGAGCAGAGGGTAGGAATGCTATTAAAAGAAAAGTTCAGCCTGAAAGTTGACATCTCAGAAGCTGGGTGGGAAGGACCACACAGTCCCACCAGGGATCCCACAGTCTCAGCCACCAGGGACTTCTCTTGCTGCCATTCCAACACAGCCGCATTTACCTGGCACATGGACACCTTCAGGCTCCCACAGTGCTCAAGTAGAATGGAATCCTCAGGCCACACAGAGCCCCACTTTCAGTCCACAGTTACCCACAGGGGAGTTGGGTTTAAGTCATGGTTAAAGAATGACATCTTACTGCTAAACAAAGTTCTGGTTTTTATAACAAAATTTTCCAAATGGACTGACTTCTAATTAAATCAGACCTTCCCCACTCCCTCCAGTGAAATACTTACAGCAATATCTAAAGAAATGGCTATTTATATTTTTGCTAAAAGCGTGTATGATTTCTATAGCTGATAACGAACATTTTTATATCTAGAATTTCAAAAGAAGGTTTAAAAAAGTTTAATTGAAAATTTAATTAAACAAATTTAGCCAAAATGTTAGCTTGACTTAAAGTAATGCTGTTAAATTAAAATAAATAAATAAGTAAATAATCTAATCCAAAGTTTAAATTACGGAAAAGTTGTTGCCTGATATTGCTGCTAGAAATTACTGCATCAAAAGTGAGTTCCTTCAGTACTGTATTGTGCAATACAATTAAAGTGTACTGGCATTATTTGGGAAGATTGTATGTTCCCACTGGTGTGCTTACCATGTGGAGCATACTCATAAAAAAGCAGAGAGACCTTAAGGGAACCTAACAGAGAAGTTTTTCTGTAGCTTTACTCCTGTAATCTACTGGTCAGTGCAGCTGATCGGGATCTGGGTTTATTTGTTCCTAGTGGCTGACAGGTTGTAGATCTGCTCCTGGCAGTTACTGATATGGGCCTTTGGAAATGACAGTTCCAAACTGTGCACCAGCAAAATCCACCCATTTGACTATTCTTCTCTTTCAGTAACTGGCAAGATAAAACTAATGAACATTTACTTTTCTGGATAGTGGCACAAAAGCAAGGCACTTTTCAGTGGCAAATACAACACGTTCTTTTCCTTGGGGGGGGAAATATGTATTTTGGTATATACTATGGATCTAGACATGGCAAAAATGAAATAAAAACTTCTCAGTACCTTCAGGAAGAAGTTCTGCTTTTGGTCTAGTTCTGGAGGACTTTGTTAATTTTATGTGACTTAGCTTTCAGGGAGGTCAGCAACTGCCCCGCCATGTACAGGTAATTCCAGGGATTTCCTCCACACTCCATTGGTAGAGATCCCACTACAGGGGTGTATGTGGGCACATGGGAACGTGCACAGGTAGGGGTGTGGCGTTGCAATCAATAACGGTGCTAACTGGGTTTTATAAACTGTAGCTACAACGTCCTTTATGCAGCATAAATGGTGATACGCTTCCTCACAGAGTTGCATTGTGGACAAGAAAAATGAAGTCCTGCCCTCATCCCAGGACAAGCAGGGCTCTTCCCTGCAGACACCAGTGCAAGATGTCCCCATGGCCCCGGCTGCCTCTGTTAACATAACCCACTGCTCCAGCCCTTTCCTTACAGACACAGAATACCAGCCTGCTTGCAAGAGGCAGGCTGTGACTGCTTGACAAAAGGAGAGCTGCCACCAAGCTCTGTGACACTGAGGCAGGAGATGCCAATCAAACACCATGATAAAAGCTACCCAAAAAGCTAAGAAATGAGCTCCTAACTCTGACTGTGGTGAAGAAAGCAGTTCCCATGACTATGAGTTCAAGCTGAGGCATCAGCCTCAGAAATTGTCTCCTTGCTTTGTAGTAGCTCCTTACCACAGTCCCACTCTTCTGCCTGAAAACAAACTGCATTAAAAGGGGGCCAACCCCAACCAAACTTGGAAAAATACAAAAGGAGATCGAGAACTGGTAGAGGTCAGAAGGTACCACCTCCCTGCCTCAGGGGCCTAGCAGCATCACTGTTCCCCAGGCAAACCATTCAAGACAATCTGTGAAAAAGACGAGAAGCACCATTAAACACTGGAATTTGTCTCCAGTAAATCCTCCAGACAAAGACTCTCCTTTACAATTTTGCTTTCTGTCCTTCCCATCCACCCCTCCATCCTTCATAGTTTTGGTTTTGGTCCATCCTATCTTGCTCCCCTCCTGCCAGGAGCCTGGGCCATGGAAGTGGTATGCTAAAGAGCGAGTTAAAGCATATGCCTTGGTCAGGTCCTGCTCTCCCTGGGCAAGGCAGGAGCAGAGAGACTGGGAGGACTACTCACATAGTTTACGTTAATTATTACACCATGACACATCCCTAAATCGGAGCTAGAGAGATCTGTCTTGCAGCTACAAGGCCTCCAGGAAGGTGAGCTGATGAAACACGGAGCTCTGCCTACGGGAGCAACCCTCACCCTGCTCAGCCACACAGAGCCTGTTCCTCAGCAGCTTCTCCATCTTGCTCTGAGTCAGCACTTCCTGGTTCAGCTGACAGCATTGCATTTTCTTCCCATCCCTTTGTCTGGGATATGTCTCCCTGCTGCTCTGCAGGGAGCTGGGCTGCTGTGACTGAGGCACGACTGACGTTCATTGCCGTGAAGGGTGGCTCCAGCAAAAGCCTCTTGACTCATGACATGTCAAGGCAGACTGTATTCCAAAAAGACCTTAAAAGTAATTTATAACTGCCATGTATTGTATAGGAATGACAGCAGTTAAAATGCAATGCAAACTGGCAGCTGCATGAATGCTCCTCTTTTGGCAAATGCTCTTTATTACTGATACACTAAATTAAAGTACCGTAAGAGAAAACAGGCTATTAAGACTAATCTTTTGAAACCACAAGGGACTGGTGGTTTTATTTCTCATCTGATCCATACTGTTATAAGGATATCCTCAAATAAAAGGTAAAATAAAAATAAAAGAGAAGTTTAACCATACCCTTTGATGAGGAAATAAATGTTACATTTCCTTTATAATATCCTTTTAAGAATCTTATTGATAAAAGCAGTTTTTACAATCAACCTCTGTTATCTTTTGGTAACTGAAAATGTATACACCTAGGGATAATGAAAATCCTGTAATCCACAAGGTCTTTCTATTTGTATATTTATTAGGTGTTTTTTAATTTTTTCCTTGTGGAATAGGAGTTTTGGCTACTGGTAAAACATGGGCAAATGGTATGGAAATTTCTTGTTATGTCTCATCAATATTTTCTTACCTGATGTATAATACTCATTTCATGTTACTCTTGACTGACAGTTCAATGCATTTAATATTAGCCTTTTTTTGTTCTACACAGTAATTTAATTTAGACTAATTCAATGTATGTTATAATTGAAAACTGCAGCTCATTAATTTCTAAACACTCTTTGTATTTCAGACTACACCTGCTCCTTTGGCACAGCCTCTATTTTGAATCCATCCACTTCTTCCTGAATAAGCTGTGTTGCTATGATACATGTGCTGTCACAGTTTCTTTCTTAATCATACTTTCAGTCCATAATCATACTTATTTAGCATAAATAAGAGTAAGAATGCAAAGTCTCCTAATCCTTCCTGAATTACCATTTGATTTGAACTGATGAGTCAAGGTGAAAACAATGTTTAACCTGAAGGAATTCTAGAGCTGTCAAATGGATATATGCAATGTGCTTGCAAAATTTAGAATGGTGAAAACCTGCTTATGGACCACCTCACTGCAGAAAGATCAAACAATGGGGCAACCCCCAGTGCTCACCAACACTCCTCATGGACCCTGATTACCAGTTCTGTAGGTCCTTGTGTGTCCATGGGCATAGCTGCACCAGTGGGTCAGGGTCTGTTCATTTTATACAGTGCAATAAGGCACACTTGGAGAATCAGATGGGCTGATCATCCTTCAAATGAGTCTCATCTGGACCCCCACTTCCTTGCATAAATCTCTATTTAAATCAAGATTGCTTTGAAACCTGCAGTGAATGAAACCAGAGTGGAATTGGCAGTGGAATTAGTCTGCTCTCAAAGTCATGTTATCAGTTATTAATGAATTATTATTTTATTTCCACCCATAAAGTCCTCTAATCCCTGATCCCATTCTCAGAAAAGGCTCATTTCACTTCTGTTGACCAGTGTTCCAATTTTCTTTTCTCTCCTTTTACACATATAGTTTCCTATTTATTCTCTCTAAATTTCCTAATTAACATTTTAAAATGCTTCTGTCAAGAAAATCTTTCATATAAGGGCAGTAAACATCCCATTTCCCTACAGAAAGCTATGACTGTTAAAAATTCTTGAGACAGGCACTCCAGAAATCATCATCTCAAATGGTCAAACACAGCATCTTTGAAACAAATTTAAATAACCACTTGATTTGAAAATGGAATGATTTTGAATGATTTAAAATGGGGCTGGCAATGCAACTCCCCATCATAAATCTTGTCTATACAGAATATTTACCTTTCAAGGGAGAAGCACTGGCACACGGACAGCTGGAGAGACTCTAAGGGTTTTTATTTTTTTTCCCCCAGCAAGTCTGTGGTTTCTTACACGTTTAGCTGATGACCATTTTCAGTTGAAATACACTAGCCCCAGGTCCCAGTCTACACCAAGGATTTCAGATGTGTGGTCTTTGACCAACAGCTTTTATTTTGAGTACAGGTCACATCAAAGCTGAAAGCCTAAGTTTAGGGTATATCTGCATTACTTAAATTCAGTGGAAATGAACAAAATGTTAAACCAGCACAACTTCTTTCTTTCTTTCTTAGCATGCTTTTTATCTTATCTTAAAGGGCAATTTTTCATTTGTACTGCCACCATCAACTAGCACTTTAAAAATGACACTGCTTATAAGATTTCTAACACTGAAGCTGTGTGAATTTTCAACAATAAAAACAGCCCAAGAGAATTAACCCTTAAGGTCCATAAAAAAATCATCCAGTAAGCTCTCAGCATGATCATCTTCCTGAGCAGTGAGTCTGCCTTGAGAACTTCAGCGTGGCAGAGGTGACTGGAAGCTCCCAGGCACCGGCTGCGACCAGCACTAGCAAGGATTTGGATGGAAGCTGGAGGGAATAAGAAGCTGTCACTTAAGAGACTTGAAATTCTGTGAAACATAACAACACAGGATACTTTCTGCAATTTTTGTGCATTTGCATTAAACATATTGCTACTCTAATCATCATCCAATTCACAGAAACGCCTGAATGCAAATGTAATTCACTGTGGTATTAACTTTGGGAAATGGCTTCAAGACTTTTCCAGCAATGTGAAATCATCAGAAATCTTCTACCAATAAACTATTTGACACATGATGTAAAGCATAGAGCTTTTAAAATGTTTCACCATTACATGCAAAATGGAAATTTGGAACAGAGCCTTTTCATATTTCCATAGAATTCCTCCAACCCCCTCTCAGGGAAGAGGGGTAAAAGCTCAGGTAAAAGCTGCTTGCCTTTAAGCAAGATTACTAATCTAATTCACAAACTGGAAAACATGAAAAAATTTATTAAATCTCATACACATATGACTAAGGCTTAATAGAGGACATTATACTCTGTGATACTAGCTCTGAGGTTCCTTAGGATACTTATTTCTAACTGCTTAAACTCTAAGAAAATGCAGTAATAATCCCCACTACACAGCAATATAATCAAAGTGCATTATAATATGAAATTCACTATTAGAAACACATCATCCTGTACTTATCTTGGAAGTTATATGGAAGCTGATATTGAGGAATATCAATACTAACATGATGAAGATAAGAGCAACAACTAGGAACTGAGAACCAGATTTTTCAGCGAGGTGATTCTTACTTTACTGAAACATTAAGACTGTAGGAACTAAATGCCAGAAGCAACACTGTTTCTAACTGCTGATGCCATGCAGAAGAAAGGTTAAATATGGAAAAGTTTAATGTTCTAAAAGTTAATGATCAAAGGAAGACTTTGCAAAACTGTCAAGAGTTGCTGTCTTTGCTGATGACAAGTGTGACAGGTTTGAAATAATAGGAGCAAGTAGTTTGTTGAGCTTAGTAATAAAACTGCTCTCCTTACTTTGTTCAAAGTCAGAAAACATTCAGCTAGAGACTAAAATTAAGCATGAGAAGTTTTAGCTGAAAATATCTTTTTTCTTGTGAAAGATTAAAAAGAAAGAAACAAGGACCAGAACAGATCAGCTTCTGTGGCATTAACCACAGAAAAAATGTTATTTTTTTCTTTCACAGTCTATTACTTGTTTTAGGCACACCTAACTACTTCTCTTTCTGCTATCACCTCTAAAACAAGCATTTCACTCTCCATGGGTCTTAAGCATTTGGTAACCACTTATGAATGGGCAATTATTAGCGGACCAGATGTGCCTGCCTATCAGAGCATTCTCTGACTGGATGGGGGTGACACATCAGACCACCACAGCTCCACATCCTTTCCATCTCTGTACAGAAGCCAAAAGACATGTATTTGTACTTAGAAGCACGTAAACAGTAACCAATGTAAAATGCTTTCCCTGCTCCCATCTACACGCACACAGAGCAAAGAGTAAGGAGAGAAAGGAGTTTATCTGAATTAAGAGAGAGGTAAGTGGAGAAAACCCCTGGTAGTCAGACTCCTAACACAGGTCTGAACTGGCTACACAGAGCTGCAGAAGGCATAAAATGCAAGATATTTCAGATATTAGTTCACAGCCAAAGGTGCTACCAACTGCACTGCCCCAGCTTCTCCTTGGGCCTCGCACATTCTATGAGTGTCCAGACCTGACCCTGCCCAGTTTATGAGATTGGACACAAATGTAGCCCAAGGTGATTATCACCAGCTATACAGTGTCACATTATAAAGTTTAAGTGAGGTAAGAAACTTGTAAATAACAAAATTATCCCTTTATAGGGCTCTTAATTCAACAGTCCAGTCTGTTTCCTGTAGAAGTGATTAGTAATAGAAAATAATTAGGAGATGCCAGATGGGAGGAGGAGTTAAAAAAAAAAAAGACCCCAAACTCACACAGCTAAAAAATGAGAACAACAAACGAGGGAGCTGCCAGCTAGCAACCCACCACAGTCCCTCACCATCCAGAAAGCCCTTTGCACAAGCAATAAATCAGAACCACACACCTGCTTTATAGGCTGCTCTGAGAGAGACCCACCTTTTCCCTTCTGTGGCCACTGCATGCATTATTCAGTTGTAAGAAGGCATAAAAAGTCAAGAGTAGCCACAGGGTTTTTTTTAAAAGGGGGAAAGAAGATCATAATGTACTTATATGTGTCTCTGTGGCTTCCCCACTGTACATCCAGGTGGCCTGTTTGGAAGCCTCAGGTGTAAGGCCCATAGGGAAGGTCAGCTGCAGACTCCTACGGCGTGCTGGGACTGAAGTCACAACAGCTCTCCATTGCTCATCTGGAGTTGAGCTGGACCTCCGTATTTCTGTGTCCCAGCTACTAAGGTGCACTAGGATGGGAAAACTCATTCTCACCTTGGCGAGTGCCCAAAGAAAGCTATCCTCTTTGTCTCTTCAGGAGCAAAGGGAGAGTCCTCCCTCCCTCCCTGTGTGTCCTCTTGCACTAGCCTATCCCAGTTACAAAATAAGGAAATTTCTGCTGGTACATTAAAGAGAGGCTAGGGCTATACAGTACTTCTTGAAGGACATTAAAAATGTAGCCAGATCCAAACCACCAAGCATTAGAAACCCTGAAAATAACTGAAGTAAGAGCTTCACACTGACTGACCTCATAAAATCGAGAAACACAGGAAAAGAGTAACAGTTTATTCACTGCTAATGGTTTCGTTTTACCAGTAACAATACAAGCATTATTCTTTAGAATTAATTGCACAGCAACTGTACTGCTTTACAGCCTTTTTAAAAGTTCTGCATACTATGCATCTTACAAAGGCTCAATCAGGCATAGGGCATATGCTGAGGGTAATTACTCATCACGTGTCTGCTGAGGGTCTGATGTGTGAGTCTAAAAGACTAGCCCCACTTGATTTCACATGGCAGCTGCCTGTCTCAGTATAATTTGACACCAAACTTTCTGAAGACTGTATCTTTGTGTACACATCTCACATGCCAGATCATAAAAGAGCCACACTTAGCTGAAAAAGCAGAAAGTAACTTGAAAGGTCATCTCAGCAAGCAGTGAAGTGACTTGCACCCATGACGAAAGGCTGAAGCAGGATGCTGAGCCTCAGCTGTGTTTGCCTTCAGAACGCAGGGAACACCTCTGGAGGAGTAGCATAGCAACGGGAGGTGCAGCCTCTGGTGCAGCCTAGGGCACTCCTCACTGTCTGCAGGCTGTGGATGGAGCCTTATTTGTTCTGACCCTTGTAATACTAGATCAGCAACATGCAATCAGGCTACCAACACAAGCACACAGCTTTTACTTCACTTTAACCCCCCACATTATGGTGTAAGCATTACATTAATATGCTCTGGAGGTGCAGACACACACACAGAGGCAGGCAGGCAAGACCTGCGGGGCTCACTGGAATCAGCCAGGAGGCCATTTGTAACCTGCAGGAATTAACACAGCACAGCTGAGCACAAACCAGAGCTGGCAATAGCAGAAGGAGTTTGGCCTGGGAGAAACAGGAGAACTATGGGACAGTGTTAAACACTGGAGGTCCAGTTAGAGACCCTTAAAAAACAAGTTTTGCTTCCTAATTTGTCTTTTATAAGCATGAGATACTGATAAGAGTAAACTAGATATTCTGTGTGTGACCTGGGGTTTAAATCAGCAAAGTGCATGCTTTATTTGGAAGCTCTGAATCTTAAAACAAAATCAGTTTATACAAGCTTTTATAGTGAATCAATTTTACTGCCATTGAACACAAATAAGGGC
This sequence comes from Oreocharis arfaki, assembly GCA_013398015.1. Classification (NCBI taxonomy): domain Eukaryota; kingdom Metazoa; phylum Chordata; class Aves; order Passeriformes; family Paramythiidae; genus Oreocharis; species Oreocharis arfaki. The sequence continues at coordinate 471,430 of VZRR01013231.1, read as the reverse complement.
TTGGGTTACTCTTGGTGATTATAAGTAGAAAAAGGACTCTGCAGTTTGGAGAAAAGTATTTGCTTTGTGCTGATGTCTGTACACTGGGCAACATGTGCACTTAACTCTCCTTTCTTTGGTATTAATAAACACAGGGTTAAGTTAAAAACATATATGTTTTTAAAAAGGCACTGTGACCATTTGCAGTCTTAGCTTGAACTGTACTAGCCACGTATAACAACATACATGACACTGGTTCCCCACCAACATAAATGCTAATGCACAGAAAGGAAGGATGAGGAAGACTGAGGCTGGGGCAATCTCTTCTGAGCACGATGTTGCTGATATGCCAGAGCAGCTATCTAAAAAGTAGGCTTGTCTTTCATCCGGCTAAGAACTTTCTCGGTATTGACAAAATTGTCTGTGCTTTGAAGGCTCTGCTGAAAGATGGGCTAAACCCAGAAGAAATAAATAGAAGTTTCTGCCTTCCACAGAGTTATGTTTTATTTATAAATTACATTAAAGTTACAGAGTGATTGTCATGGACACCCGCGCAGGGATGGGAAAGGAACGTTTGTGAGAAAAGAGTTGACAATCTCCTCAAGATAACCCATGGGATTCTTCAGTGCTCAGTCTCCTGCATCTTTAAATGTATTTTAAGGTAAACATTCATTAGTTGCACTTTTAAAAACATTGTTGCTTCATCATTACCCTTGTTATAGTTATGGCTTGTTTAGATGTTGTATACATTATACACCCATCTTTTCTTTTAAGTTAATTCAAGTAAATGGAATTATTTCAAACAACTTCCAGCATGAAGATGGCTTCAGCTCTCAAAGCACACTTTCCTCCCTGATTATTAAAACCATGTCTTCTTTTTAGCCCCTATAAGTTCCAGAATTGGCATTACTGGCCACCCAACAGTGCCGTTCAAAGCTGTCTTCCTCCATCACAGACCTCGACAGGGGTGCCTGTGCTTCTATGACAGCTACTGCAACTTCCTCAGCTACAGCTTCCCATGTCCTGTCACTGAAGATAAAATAAGCCGTGGTGAAGGAAAGGTTTAGGCAGATCTTACTAGCAGATTTGGCTGAGAGCAAAAGTAGAAAAGTAGTGGTGTCATTAATGAAAATATCAGTGTCAGTTTAAGGTTGGAAAGTAAGACTGGTCCCTCTGCAAACACCCATAAGTATCACCCTTGATTTTGCATGTGGAGTCTATTATGGATTCATTAGAAATGTACACAGATCACACTTAACTTTGTGATCTGGATTATCTTTGGAGGCAGGTGTAAAAGCATGTTTCCTACTAAAATGATACAGATTTACATTTCCAGATCTTCTTACACAGAGTTGCAGAAAATCAGCCTTCTTAACTTTGGAGGGAAAAATGGTATCACCAGCTAAGGTAATTGAAAACAGAAAAAAAGATTGCTTTTTTTGGGTGACTCCTGCCACAAACCTTCTCTTAAATCTTTCCATCTACAGGAATTGAATGGAATGTAGTAGTCTAGAAGAGGTTTTTAATTGATTTGCAGCCACTGAAGTTTCTTGAGGAAATAGCACATATCACCAAAGTAAACATCAATAAATGTGACTCAGCTGGTATCCTAACATTAACCCCAGCATTTCATTTTGAAAGACAGGATAAGTCATAACTAATGATTTCATTTTCTCATAACAAATATTAAATCTTGAATCAATTACTCATACAACTTCTTACACATATTATACATATTATAAAGAAATCAAAAACATGTCAGAATTAAAAAAATGTTTTGCAGGGCTTTCAAAACGGATTTTGATATGTTTCTAGATGTTTACTAATTTCTGAGAGCTACCATTTTTATAAGGTGTTTAACTGAATCAAGTCATCTGCTCCAAGGCCGTAATTGCCTTTGAGAGTAGAGAATGTTCAGAGACCCATCAGTATTCAAGGCACAGGAGGAATACTAAATCTTATGATACTGGGTATTATTTCCACTTTCACAGTAGGTCATACAGATTGAATCCACATGAGAAGCCCTCTTTTAAATCATTTTTAGCCCTCTCTTAACACACAGACCATGATGGCCCCACAACTGAGTTCTGAACAATTTGCAGACTGTTTTGGGAACCAGCATCACCTTTTTGGCGCAGTAGCTAAAATGTCTATTTGGGACATTCAAGCAGGACAAGCACTCTCCTGTTTTCAGTCTCTCCTCCTCCAGTTATCTCTGACTATTTAGTAATTCCTTCATAGGTTACAAAAAGCATTAAATCATTAACCAGGAATTTTAACTCTTAATATCTACTTGTACATGGTATGCAGTCATATTCTTTCTCATAATCATTGAAGCACATGCTGTGCAGGAGATGCTTTTCCCATTAAAAACTGCATCTTAAATCATGCCACAATAAGGTCTCTTGCATGACTCAGGAGCATTGCAATTTGTGTCTTACAATACTTATCTAATGATTTTCATCTCTTAGGGTCTTTAAATCTTTCCCTTCTACTAGGGCTCATTTTTAATATATCGCGTATGAAAAGCATCACCCAACATATACTGAATTCTTCATCCATATGTTAATTGCAGAAAAGAGCAGGGAATGAATTAAGTATTACAAGTGCCTGCTGGGAGGCATCTAACACAAAATGAAGCACTTCCCATTACTGCCCCACACCAAACTGAAGACTGGGTGAGTGCCCTTTAATATTCCATTCTCAAGCTTGGGGTGTATTCTCTAGCTGCCTAGTTTCCATGGCAGAAGGTGAAACTCCATTTCCACCAGCTGTTCCACAAGTTCTGACTGTGTCTTTGTGTCTCTTCATTCCTTCTTCTGAAGGACTTCTATTCCATACACCACCCACACATGATTGGGCAACAGTTGCAGGCACAAAATTTAGATTGGTATCTGAACAGCCTCAAAGTCTGCAAACCTGGGAATGTATTTTGGTTCAGGACGACCACATTAAAGACCCAGACTTCTTTCTGTCTTTACAGAGCAGGAAGCACACTTTACAGAGGAGGTGACCACATTATAAGACTGATAAAGATGCATTAATTGCAAAATGCTGTACACACTGAGGAAATTTTCATCCCCACCACGGGGCTAATGGGCACACAAATCTTGCTCCTTGGATCATAAGACAATGGTTTTTTGTGTTGAACTCTGAATAATTTTCTTTGGTTCACTGCAATTCAATGATATTCTCTTTATATTGGACAACAGGAATCAATCTGCCACCCCTGCCATCAAAAAGAAAGAAAAACTACTTGACCTATTTATAAATGGCTGCTTGTTCCAAATGCTGAGGTTGCTAGTGGGATCAGATGTTGGTCATGGGGCTGAATGCCTTACTCTCCTTGAAGATTTGCTGGGTGAAGTGACGTGCAGGAAAATCTGTGCCATCTTCCCATCAAAATTCTGAGAGGTGCAAAGACAGCCAAGATGTCCCCTCTACGCCACTCCATGGGGAGAAAGATCACACTATATTGTCCCCATGCAGCCACATATAGCAATCCCAACTGGATCATGACTCAAAAAATAAATTGAAATCTCCACATTTAATTATCCTGTGATGTCTGTGTGCCTCAGTATGTTCATATCTATGAACAGTTGTTCATATCTATGCAGTTCCAAGACAAAAAAAAGAAAGAGTATTAAAACCTGGGCTTCAGGGCTGAAAACACCACTACTGTTGAACTGTTTTGTGGCAGAAGCCCCTTTAGTTGCTCGTAAATTCGAGATGAAGAGGTGGGATGCTGAGATTACATGTCTAAGCTGTCTAAGGGCTTTCCACATAAAATTTCAATCTCTGAGAAATATTCAATAGTCCTTGAGCTATTTAATGAAAAATGTGTCAAAACAGTATGTATACCTTGTTGAAGGTGAGTGACATAACACAATGTAATACATGAAAAAACCCAGCATTCTTCAATACTAATCACTGAAATCCCTTTACTGTGAACACTTTTTCATCAATCTAAAAAATGTAATAGAACAGAGCTGTGCTGTCACTTGAAAGTTTCTAAATGCAGGAAGAGTTAATTTTTCCAAAGAAACTCAAAGTGGTGACTCCAAGAAGACTTAGAGAAGATTTTTACCCAGGCTTTGCATTATAATAAACTAGCTATGATAATATGCAAAAAAAATCCTTTTGAAATAGCACGCTGGAAGCAGCGGCTGTCAGGAACTGTAAGTGATAACTCACCCTTCTACTACTGGCACCTAACAGGCAAGAAATTGGATACTAAACGTGGTCAGCCAGCTTCAATATCCCAGCAGTATTTCTTTTGTCAAAACGATCTGATAACAGTGAGGATTCATACTTTAAGCTAAGTTGGGTGCTTCATCTCTCAGCAAATTCAGTGCAGAATGACAGATTCTGCTGAAGGAGGATTTGAAGGACCAAAGCTATGAGCCTCTCTCTCTGTGGACTCTGTATGGAGCTTAGTTTCACTATAATAGTCATGTATGTTGGAAATTGTCAGTCAGACCTTTCCTCCACATCCACAAAAACTAAAATCACGTATTTCTGATTGGAGAGACAAAAGATCCCAACTAAGGTTAGCATTTCTTCTACGCACTGTAAGCATATTAGATAGTTCTAATGGATATAATTCTGAAGCTTGTGAAATAGGGGAACATACCAGACTGTTATACATGCATTAACACCTACACATGCGTAAAAATAACTTTTAAAAAGACTTTCATTTGTCAGATTTTCACTAAACAAAGTATTTCATTTAACACAACAGAATTTACATTATGCTTTCCTTTTATGTTTAGTCTCTGCAACACAAATGAAATTTCAGGCAGCTGCTTTGTCTGCCCAGTACATTCCCAGCTTCCTTTAATATTTTTATGTTCACTGGTTCTAAGATTTCTTTCTTCTTCATTTTTCTTTTATAATCCAGGATGCAATTACTTCTCAGCTGATACTGCAACTCTCTGAAGAGAGCAATCCTTCTTTGTAAGTCTGGCTGAGGCCAAAAATAGCTCTGTCAGCTTCTGACAAGCTGAACTTAGCCAAGTGAAATGTTTTAACATTTTATCAACTTAATGAACAGTCTTATTTATAATGTGGACAACTTTACTGTCATTATATGCAGACTGCTGAATAGATTACGGAATGCATTTGTTTGGGGAAAGTTGAATGTATTAAGAAACAAAATACAATTGTCTTATATACTGTAAACAATTCTAGATAAAATATTCTTTGCCCATTTGAAATAAAGGAGTGGGTTAATGGTAACATCTATAACTGTAAAAACACCTGAAGAATCACAATGACAAATAACTAACCTCCAAATCATGAAAATTTACAATGTGGAAAAATTACCATTACAAAACTCTATAACCGGTTTAAATATTACTGTTAATGTAACAATGGAAATAAATATGTAGACTAAATAGCTGCAGAGACCTTTAATATTTTATAGCAGAGGGGAAAGGTTAAAAGTACAAAATAAAAAGTCTAACAGAAAAAAAAGTGTGTGTTAACAATTGCTTACCCTCTTTTCTGCTACCTCATCCTCTCCTGTAGACTCTTTGCCATCATGTTCATCTCTCAGGGTTGGCATATGCTTTTTGTGTGCTGGCTCTCTGTTTAAAGTTGTATATCCTATGTGTTCATAAATTGGATTAATTGTCATCTTGGAAATGTATTCAGCTGCCTTCGTTTCAATATAAAGAGTAATCAATCCATCTGTCACCAGGTCATGGATGGACTCAAAACGTTTCTCCCCAACAAAGTGTTTTCCATCGTAGTAGAGTCTGAAGTTTCTGGTTTGACTTCCAAATCTGCCTCAATGAAATGGGAAAGTTTTTTTTTTAAAGAACAGTAAGCAGAATAAGTAAGAGTAAGCAAGCCTTTGCAAACAATTAAAAACACTTTATCACTTAAAGCTGTGCCTATGCTCTGTGTCTGGTCCAGCTCAGCTGGGGAACCACTGCTTAGCACAGATAGGAAGATCAACAACAACTGCAGATAGATAGCCAAAACAGTTACTGTCCCAGAAGGAGCTGTTTGTTCTTATATTCTTTTAGCCTTTCCATTATCTATGGAAAAACTGAAAAATTACTTCACACTCTTTATGGCTTTTTTTAGTACTTCACTACTATATCACTGTAGTCAATTTGCTTGGCTCTGATATGAAGAGTTCTCATGATAGAGTCCTCTATTACAGCCGATCAATACGGAGTTTTGATGCCGTCTCGGACCTCTGCTCCCCTGCTTGCCTGCAGGAAGAGGCCATTCAAGGTTCAGCTGAGCTCCAGTGCCAACAATTACACTGAAGCAGAACTGCTGCCAGAACCGGAGCAGCACAGGACAAAATGGCACAAGGGCAAGCATTCTTTATTCCTGGCCAAAGGCCCAGGACTAACTCTTCAAGCTTTGTACAAAAGTCCTTCTGTGTTATGCTTGTTAAGTCCCAAGCTTCAAGCAAATCTTTGTAATATACAGGATACATAACACGAAAGCTATCCAACACCAGCCATTCTGCATCAGGATGGAACAGCATTTTGATATAGGCTCTTAGCAACTATAAGACTACTGAATTCACCTGAACAGTAGCATATTTTAAAAAAAACTGTCCTTAGAATCTGCAACCATTTTCTGCCTCAAAGCACTCTAAACATGTGAAAACACATCAGTGTTTGCACTTGGCAACATTTCCTGCGGAGAAGATGGAGGCAAGAAGCTGCTTTCACAGCACACGCCAGTGTTGTTCCTTGGTCAGAGAGCAGCAAGGGTACTGGGCCCTCTTATGAGGTCAGATTTGCCAAATAAGTATTAAGAACTAAATTTGAAAGGATGGATTGGTTTCACTTTACAATCAAATGCTTCATTGGAAATGTTAAGGAACACAGTAAATAATGATACTTTGCTGAAGTGGCTCCTCCTCTCAGCACGGCCTCGCCAAACAGGGGAAAGCATAATTATAGACCTTGCCTCAGGTGAAATATTGCATTCTTCTTATAAATATGGGCAGAAATACATGGTTCTGGAGCCTGTATTTTTTTCTCTGTTCTATATCAAAATGCCAAACCTTCCATCACCCTATCAATAGTCTGACAGTGACTGCAACTTGAGAAGCTCCTATTTCTACGTAACACTCAAATGTGAGGGGGCCCTCAGGAATCTGCATCCTGCTCAGTAAGGAAAGAAGACACAATGTGTAGGAACTACATGGGCATTTTCCTGAAAATTAACTGGTACTTCAATGCATATTTTTATGCCACACAAACAAGTTCATTGAATCAAATGCGAGAAATTACAAAATGACAGAAAGAAATACATTTTTACCCAATGCTAATTTCATCACAAGATGCGGTTCTGAGTGAATGCAAGTAATTCAGAAAGTAGAAATAGCATGTCCTAAGTTATAGCAGAAGGGGTGGATGTATTCAGACTTACTCTTCAGGGCACCTTTATACTCAACAGAGCGTACGGCAAACAAGCTTTGACCACGAGACGTCCTCCTTGTACACCCCTGACTGTCAGAAGTCAACATGAGCCAAGAGTGCTCAGCACTTTGCAGTGCCAAAGTGAGCAACCTTCACTGTCATCTGCTCAAGTCAGTGGGAATAATGCACATTGAGCACATAAAAGCACCTTGATGGTTCTCACTTCATCGGGAGAACCAAAGAAGTTTGAAGGTGAAGATTAACGGGCCTTAAATGACAATATACATTAGAATTACTTATATTAAGAGATGCAGGTGAACTGCTGCTCTAATCAGTGACATCTGCTCTGACTACTTAAAGCAGAGTTTTAAGTAAGCTGGAGGTCACTTATTGCTCTTAGCTTTCTAGAAGAAAAAGTATTACACTAATTTTATCAAGAGAGGATAAAGCACAGAAAAGCATTTTAAGGCCTATTACTATGTACATATAGTGTCTTGATTTTAGCAACATCCCTCAAAGTCTAAAACCAGTTCTGAAGAACAAGAATGCAGAAAACAAACAGAACTTCTTAAAAGATTAGTTATCTTTCCATCAGGGTCAGAAGGTGCACCCTCCTACCCCAGGTGTGTTTAACTGAGCAGCCCCTATGCTGTACATCTGTTCAGACTGATGCACATGAAGTGTGTCTTTGAGAGATACTATAAGGAATAGAGTTTCTAAGAGATGAATGGTTTGCCTTCATCTAATTTCCCATTTGTTCCAAATCAAATTTTTTTCTCAATTCCTTTCTAGTTGGATATGTTGTGGAGAAATGTACTGGTTTTCAAATAGAATCCTACTAGTAATAAGCAGATAAACCCTCAAAATCCCCACAAATCAATGAAACACCAATCTTTTACAAAGACTGTACCATAAATGTGTCTCAGAATCCTGTTTTATTTCTTTCAAACTCATTTAAATTTTTTCCTGACCATACGATGACACTATTTTTATCAAATTACAAAATCAAACATACATTTTCAATTGAAAATTACTGATAAAGATAATAAAGATTAAATAAAGATTTAATCTTCAGTCCGTTCAGTCTTACTTAAAACTATGGTTTAAATTTTTCCATTAGCAAGACTATTTCCTTATGTTTACTTTCTGTAACATTCCTGCAGCCTGGTTAAATTATACATCACTGTGGCAACTAAGTAGAGCCAAGATTTGATATTTCAACTTCCTGATGCTCTCCTAAAGGCTGCTCTCCTCCTAAAGTATGAGTACCAGCTGTTTTTTGTTTACTAAGTAGAAAGTGGGACACAGATAAAGTATGTTCTCTTTTGGTTTAAACAGGGGAACATTAGATGTTTTTCCAAGAAAAAGAATTAGACCTCTGACATGTCAGTCTCATTGTGTCCACTGTGCATTTGTTTGCAAGCAGCAGGACTACAGATAAAAGACTTTTTTTATTCCAAGTTGTCTGAAAAGCAATCACGTTGTCTAGTTCCTTTGGTTGCCAGTGGGGGAAAATGTATTAAAGGGTAGAGCAAATGCGGTAGTAAAGGATAATAAAAGACTGAGGGGTTGAATTTGGTATCATACCATGAGAGAGACAGGCTTCAGAATCAGCCACCTACCTGTATGCAGCATTCAGTGAAGGATCGAGAGGCCAGACACACTCTCTTACCATCTGAGAAGGTGGATTTTAGAGTCCTCATACAGAACTGTACAGTAGCTTTTCACCACTTCTACAGGCTATCTTATGATGAGAAAGGTTTCTAGACAAAGGCATTGTTTAGAATGTGTAGCTGCAACCAAGTGACAAATTTAATGCCCCTCAGGACTACTCATGTCCTCCTTAGTTTCAAGTAACTTCATTCACTGAACTGGGAAAACTTAAGTCTGAGCCTAAGGGTCACTTGGACTTAATCTTCCCTTGGAGAAAGAGTCTTAATGTGCTTTGCAGCCAGAAGGCAGAAGTCTTACTTAAAATTAGGTGCCAGAATTTCAGTTCTATCTTCTGAAAACTCCCAACCAACACTTACAAAAAGTCTTGACACTCCATAAAAAGCCACAGCAGTATAAGCAATCTTGCAATCATGAATGTCTCTTAATCATGCTGTGTTCTTGGGAGTGAAAACAAATTATTCCACAGATCCTCTTTTGGCCCACTTCCTTGTCAAAGAAACACAAGCCTTGCATGCAGCCAAAACCTCGTCTACACAGTTATCCCTGAAGGTCTCCAACTCCTGAGAGAAGCTACTTTTTTTTTTAATATTCATTGGCAACAACATTCCTGACGATGGCCAGGGAACCCAGGAACTTGCCAACTTCCCAGAATACCTGCCTGACAAATAACATAGTTTTCAAAACCTGAGCAGTATTTTACAAGAACACAGTGTGTATAGATGAAATAAAATGTGTTAAGACTTGATACAACTGGAGACAAAAAATCCTCGCTGATATGGCTGGGAAGGGTGGCAGAGTACAGTCACTATGGATAGTTTTCCAGAGCCATTTGGAACAGCAGTACTGGCTAGCTGTTAGCTGATGAACATTAATTTAGTATAAAGTTATCCCTAAAACCTGGTAAGACCTGTGGACTGGCTAAATGCATGATACTTTAGTTCAGCATGGAAAAAGCATGGCATCCTTCAAAACAGAAAACAAATCCTAGAGCTGGTACTGCAACATGTCTATCCCCTGCCAGTGCAGACACAACCTTTGACTCCCTCTGACTAACCTGGATCATACAAAAAAGTTCTGAGCTTGTATATTATCACTGATAACAGCTTCCCAGCAGTCTCTCTCAACTGAGGCTGAAGACTATTTACCTGCATCACTGCCCAAACTTCCTTGTCCAACAGGGAAAGCAATACTGAGTAAATAGTGTGCTGCCAACAGCAGGCAGTGAGGACCAGAGCAATGGCACTTCCCTGTGGATCATAAGCACTGTCAGGGACAAACCAACTGCTCTAGGGCATCAGCAGTAGGCAACGGTTGTTGAAAACAATGAAGAAAAAGTGTTATCAGCCCTTGGTACCTGTAATGGAGAATTTCACAAATAAATCTAACAAAATAAGAAAAGAATTCTTCTGCCTCAATGTATTATTTTACTATTAACAGCTGACTTTCACCATCTTAAAATTTTGAAAAAATATCAGCTGATCAAGGACTACGTATGCTACTAATATGCAGTAAGATCACTTAATACTTAAGGTAAATGTTACTGCTCTTGATCAGTGGTAAGCATTTGAAAATAATCTGCTTGGTTTAAACAGATGCATTACCTCTTCTTAGTACTGTGCTTGCATGCCTTATTCCATTTAAACTTGATATAAATTTCTGGGATTTATTTGGTGATTGAATCAGAATCAATACCAATGTTTTGGGCAATGTTTTCCTGCCTTTTCTACTTGATGAAAGTTCCATGCTTCCTGGATATAGACTCACTGTGGTTAGTGGTTAAGACACATTTGAATTCTACATGCACATGGGAAAGTATTAAAAGCCTTCTATCTTCTCTTTACGTGAAAGCAATATTTGGAGACCTATGCCAGCTTGCCTGGATAAAGATCATCTGGACATGTTACTAGCAGGAATGGTACTAACTTTCGTAGTTTCCTACCAAGTAAATAATTATGTTTACCAAAATTTTAAAAGAAATGTTCTTCAAGAGTTAATTTTACCATGTGACTTCACGTTACAAAGAGCTTTCATACTACTTTAAAATAGAACTGTGTTTCAATTCATCTAAATTAAGATATCAACCCTACCAGTGTCTGCTCAGCAAACTTCAAAATGTGCACACAAATTTTACTCTACATATAACATTTTCATTTTAGGTCATATATGACACTGTTTTGCTGGTGTATTTTGAAGTAGAACAACATCAGAAACGTAGCAGGAATTCCACTGCAATTGTGTGTTATGGAGAGAAAACTGCCACAGCATAATGCTCAATCATATTAATTTTTGTTTCACTTAGAGCAGCTTTTCCTACAAGGGCTAAAGTTCATAGAGACAAAGAATGGTTTGGGTTGAAAGGCACCTTTAAAGGTTGTCTAGTCCCATCCCCCTGCAATAAGCAGTGACATCTTAACCTAGATCAGGATGCTCAGAGCCCCATCCAATGAATTTTTCCAGCAATGGAACATCTACTACTTCTCTGGGCAACCTGTTCCAGTGTTTCACCACCCTCACCATAAAAAATTTTCTTTTGTATCGACTCTAAATTGACCCTCTTTTAGCTTAAAAGTTACTCACGACTGTCATATTTCTCTCTTGCTTCTATGGACTTTCTCACACTAAAAGTAACTTGCTCTTAATTTATCCTACTAAATCAATATGAATTTTAATTCAGTATATCAAGGAAACCTGAGTGGAAGACATCAAGTGAAAACCCAAAGAAATGTTCTTATTGTAAAATAGCTTTGCAAGTCCAGAAAGGGTTTTTGAAGGCAGAGTGGAGCAACATTGTTTTTGTTGTTGTTCCTGTTTATTTGTTTTTTTTTTTTTTTAAATGTACACCGCAAGTTGTTGTCCAAGGTCTCAAGAAAACCCAAATTTACTTAGATTTAAAAAAACCAAACAAACTACAGTAGGATTTCTGTTCCAGAGAGATTTTGTCAAATCTGATTGGCCTTAAGCCACTGCTAATTCAAATCTTACAATGCAGGTTTACTTAACTTACTTAAAGGTATTACAGAATTTGCTATTCACTTAACTTGTTTTCTTAATGTATTCTACCTCTAATCTTCTAGTACTCACTCATCACTTTTTTGCAGACAGTGAGAGAGATTCACCAATATACTCATCCTGCTCTCTAAATGGTTTTTCCTCAAAGCTGCATTCCTTAACAATAAACAAGCGTAATAACATAAAATGAAATGGTTCTTGCATACATAACATGCATTGTTAGAATTCTTGGGGCTACTAACAGTTCATCAATGAAGATTAATAGCTTTTTTACTATTATATTCTGTTTTTCTAGAATACAATTTCTTCTTTCATGCAAGTGCAGCAATAAATGGGGCAGATGTCAATTTATTACTGAAACTGTTGGAGTCCATTTACTCATCTCAAGATATAAAAGAAAAAAAAATTAGCTTGATTCTCTTTCTAGCACCTACCAAATCAGGAGGAACCATACCCAACTCAGCTGAGCTTCAACGAGTATAAAGGAGGGAGAAGGAAAAGGAAAACTGGGCCAGGTAACACTTATTGCTGTCAGTTATTTCGGTATTTGAATAATTAATAAATGTTTTGATGAAAACAATTATGACATAAAACAACAATCTAAGGCTACTATGTGTTATCTTGAAAACATGTCTATAAAGCATCCACAATATCTACAGATGATGAAGTACAGGAATAAAGGTGTTTCTCCAAATGCAAAAATTTCTAAATATGTGTTTCAAAAATATACAAAAGAAGAGACCAATCAAAAGGGCTAGCTTGAAGATAGCTTTCTAACTAGCATTTTCTAAAAGCAGTAGAGCAAAAGAGGCATTCCAGTAGAACTTGCAGAAGACAGAAAAGATGTATGCTTTTGACAGGAGAGAACACTGTACTTGCACGTACAATTTAATTAGCAACTGATTGCATTAAGATCTGATTTTTCCAATTATTATTTCAACTCCAACAGTGCTTAGAAGCTTTACACCAGGCAGATATTATGCACCACAAAAACAGCAAAATCCAACACATTCCTGCTCAGAAGCCGTGACTGGGGGTAGTCTGAGAGATGGGGTACAACTTTCAGTCTGCCTGGACCATTTTTAGGATATCCTAGACTTTTGTACTGAACAAGCAGGTGAGACAAGACAGAAGAGAAAGCATCTTCTCTAATGGAGAAATGAGGCCTTCAAAACTTCATGGCCTAAAGCCAAATCATATATGAAACCAAGAAGTGATCCCAGACCTTCTGAGCTCTACCACGGTACCTCACCACAAGCCCAGTGCCTCCACTGTTCACCAGATCACAGCAGACCTTTGCGGCACAGCAGGAGCTACAGCCAGGGTGAAGGACACGGCATAAAATGAACATGAGCTGTGTACACTGAGCACAGGAATCTCTTGGACAAGTTCTCCCAAAAAAGCTCACAACATGCCGAAGAAGAGAGTATTCCTCTGAGAAGTGCTGAACTTACGCAAGCAGGAGAAAGACTGCAGTAAACTGGATTGCCAAAGATAAATTAGACACTCTAGCCAAAAGAAAACAGAGCTGACAACAACAACAGATGGGAAGAGGAGGGAAGGAGAACAGGAACACAGCAAGACGACATGAACCATAAGGAAAAAAGCATTCTAGTCTGTGGGAGGACCTAGGTAGCCAGTTAATTACTCATTAAGGTTAGTAGCTATTTATTATTATTCTAAATACTTAAGTGAAGCCATCTCAGTAGTGCCCAGGTGCACTTGCATAAGGCAGATGACAAGCTGATACCTAAGCTGTTCACTGGTAGCTGAATCTTTCATGTTATTGACAAACTAAAAGAGTAAATTATTAAGTGTGAAATTTTATGCTGAGAAAGAAACTTTTTACATGGAAGATCATTTAAATAGAGGGCCAATTGTTTTACTTGAGATCAGAAAAGCAAGCTCCAGAATTTATCACCACCTTTTCCCCTGGGTTTTTTCAGTTAGCAACCAAGCAATATTGTATGAATATTTTAGAAAGGTTTCTAGAAACTGAATTCAGCCCTTGCTACTGCCAATCACTGCATTTGCAAATCAGGTAAAAAAAATACACAGAAAGATATGCAAAGTTTAGTCTTTAAAATGGTCTTTATAATTTTTTCCTACCAACTAGCACGATGTCAGAATACTGTTACCATGGTAAAGTGAAGAGATGCAGTTAGCTACCATTTTGCTGGGCTCCTTCTGACTACTTACAGATCAGCTGTAGATGCAGGATAAACTACGATCAGATTTTGATACATTCTTAACTAAAAAAAAAAATTCAGCTATTATCATGTAGAAAGTAGTTTCAAACAATTCTTCTTTCCCCAATTGCTCTCCCATGTCCCAGTATGTACAGCGAGGGTTTTCAGCAGAATGCAGATCAACAGTTTTAATCTCTGAATTCAAGAAGCCTTTTGCAGATGTTGAATTCTACATGTGTAAGTGATCCCACAGCAATCAACACGTGTTCTGGAACAGCACTACACATGTGTCCCAAAAGAGCCCACTGAAAATAAACAGCATCCAGCTACCAAAGCAGTTGTCCTCTGAAATTTAAAAGGTTCATTTGCAGCATTATGCTCTAATAGCCTACCAATTAGGTATCCTTCTAAAATGCCAGTGACTAGTTTCTTAACAAAATTTCATAATTTAGGGATAGAGAATATATGTATGAATTTGCACAACACATGTAATTTATTGACTAAAATAAAGATTACTAGTTTTTGACATTTCACCTGAAGAATTCCTTCCTGGTGCTACATAATCTTCAATGTGCCCAAACCCCCAAACATAAAGAAAACATGACTCATAATCATGGCTCACATTATTACCTTTTTTTTCTAAAAAATCATGCTGCAGAACCTTATTTCAATTCATGCTCAGTATCACAACAATAGAATTTGCAGGAAGGGAAACCATGGTAACCAATTAAATGTGCTACAGCAGCTATCTACTCAAAAGAACATGCAGTACCATCACACTTCAACGCCTACCACTAGTACAATTTCTGCCCATTTCCTCTTTATCCTCATCCTAATTATTAAACAAGCTCTCTGCCACAAAAGGCTACATTGCAAACCATGTCTTATTGTTACTGTCATTTGCTATAGGTCTTAACATTAAGCAAGGTACTACTCTTTTGCCAAATTTAAAAGCAGATCTAATAGCTCCAGAAGTGAATTAGGAATTTTCATTGTTTTAATCTGTTTCAAACATTGAATTCACATTACAATGTATTTTATATTTTTTTATTCTAACAGAGACTTGCTGGTATGTATGGACACAGATATATATCTACAATAGTTTTCTCATGTTGGTAATTTTTTTTAAACATCAAGATGGCAAAACATTTTCACTGGCATTCTCTGATTAATTAATTAGTAAAGATTGGTGAATGCATCCATAATTAAGTACAGGCATTAAATATAGTAGGGTGCTGATTTGCTGCTCTCAGTTGTGTTTATGCTTCATTCTCCTTTATACGGTATCTAAGCTGACACAATTTTACAGGTCTTCTTAGGCTCTGAACACCAATTTCCTTTGAAGGACAGCTCTGAATATTTAGTCAAACTTACACACTTAAAACAACATTTAAATTATCATTTTCTTTTTCTTTAAAAATATACTTCTATCTCTGTTACAAATTCTGAGAAATTTATTTTCTGAAAAAACTCCACCATCTTTTCTTTCAAATTTAGATTTAAAAGGTAGTCTGCCTTTGAAAAAGTCATCATGCAAATTAATTGCACAATAATGGATGAAAGTAGGCAAAAATAGCTCATCATAAGACGATCAAAATGCAGCTTGTTATATAAGTGGAAAGCAGATTTTACAGCAACTCAG
This sequence comes from Oreocharis arfaki, assembly GCA_013398015.1. Classification (NCBI taxonomy): domain Eukaryota; kingdom Metazoa; phylum Chordata; class Aves; order Passeriformes; family Paramythiidae; genus Oreocharis; species Oreocharis arfaki. The sequence goes on along the minus strand of VZRR01013231.1, from coordinate 455,543 downwards.
CAGCAACTTTAAAAACTGAAAAGTTTTTTTGGATAAGACTCACTTTCCCTGTCTTACTAAGAAAAAAAATTAAAAATTTTCACTTTGAACTCTATTAACTATTCTACATTATTGCACAAAGAACAGTTGGCTGCCTTGCTTAAGCTTGCAAAAAATATTATTTTTTCTGTCCTATATTTGGTCATTTAAGTGGTGCTAGGCTATGTCTGTCACTATTGCAGCTCAGGAACAAGATCTTTAGATCTACTAAAGCTAGTTCCATAAAAGTACCACAGCCTAATGCTTCACAGTGGTCAAAAACTCATTTAGAAAGGTTTAGAGAACAAAGAACTACAATATGTGGCGCAGTTCATCTTGAGCAGGATGTGCAGACCTGGCTGGTATGAACACTGAGATTTTGGACATCAGCTACAATAGCTGGTGGACTCAAATGTAACACTGAAAGTGTTCCATGATGATTTGAGGAATTGTCTGGCTTGGGTCCTCAGGACAAATCATAAAAAGCTTGTTCTTGTCCATTGCAGAAAAGATGACTGGAAACATTTCATTACAGAGACATCGTACCTTGCCACAGGAAGGGATACGATCCTGTTTCACTAAACTGCTCTTCACGACTGGATGCACTGGGTTTTTCAGGATTCCCAGGCACGCTGACACAAACACAGGAAGAAGACATCTGCCAGAGCTGGGCGTGCTGGGCCGTCTGTCTCACTGAATTGCCTGCCTCCCCAGCAGAACCATCGGCAGCTACAAGCCAGGAAACAAACCTGTCTCAGTCTCAACATCAGCTGCTCTACCCAGAGCTACCACAAGACTTTTATGTCTCGATGAACTGGGATTTCATGATGCAATTGCACTTCTTAGGCAGTTTCCAATTTGCCCTAATCAGAACTGACAGACTGTCAAAGACTGACACATCAGGCAACAAACAGTGAGAGAGAGTTTGAGTAGATACACAGAAATACAGAGGGAACCAGGTATTTATGCCAAGAATTGATGGTACCTTCAAGAATCTAAATTTTACTCAACTTTTTTCCATTTTTTTACCAAAATGTGCCTGAAAACCCATCAGAAAACAAGCATATTTAATTTTATGTTTTGTCACTATTGTTATTGCAGAATTAGAGCACCTCTAGAGAATTGTTGGGTTAACTTCATAAAATTCTTTGAAATCTGTTCTGTGTCTGGTTTGGTTTTTCTTAACAGCTGACCAAATTTTCTTTCCTCCCACAACTTCTAAGGGGTAAAACAAAGGTAAAGAAGGAAAAGAAAAAATCATACTGAAGTGATCTTAAAGTTAGCATGACTGCTTGAGAGACAGAGTGCCACTTAAACCTAGTATGAAAATAACAAATTGGTTCATACAGCTAGAAGAGAAAGGGTGAAATTAGAGACGCTGAACTCAATCGAAGCCTTCTGTTGAACTTGGAAAAGTTTTGCTCATACATACCATCCTACTGACAAGCTCTGTTTTTGGCCATGGAAATTACATTCTTAAATTCCTGCTGGGATTATCTAAACTGCAGACAGAGCTGTCTTTGCCATCTGGCAGTATAGTGACCCAAACACAAGTGATGCTCTTAAAAAATGATAAAATTACATAAACTCATCATGGCAATCACAGCAAACTTCTCACAGTCAGGATGCAGACAGAGACTGCAGAAAGGACTTAGTCTTTAAGAGAGGCTACAATTTCAGAAACACAGTCAGTGGGCATTTTGGCTGATGGTTATATTCTGCATCTGTAATTCCAGGGAGAAGAAGAATAGAAACTGAGCAAAACTCTCCCTCCAGTCAATGGAACTACACTTGCTAGTAGTGATAAAAAAGAAATCCAAGTGGTAGAATTCCAATGTGTGGAAGACACAGCACTGCAGGTCACAGAGTTCCACCTAAAGAATGAGAGTAAACACCCTCATTCATACACCTTGAAGGCCAACAGTGAGACAACAGAGCATTATCTGCTGTGGGAAGGAAAGCAGCCACCTAGATTCCCTGCCTTTGATACATAAGTTATTCAGCACTTCAACATCATTAAATGGCTGCAAGATGCTGCAGTTTCAGATTCTGATGTATTTTCCCAAATGCTGAGTTTCATCAAAATAAATCAATGACAACAACTTTGCTATTGTTTGAAACCTTTTCCCAAACTGATGACGAACAACTATCCTTCTTTTTTCTATTCAGTATAAAATTGATTTTATTGCTTTAAGGGGTTACAGCATCATCTTAATCTTTAGGCCCTGTGCCTTCTGCACCATTAGAAGCACGGGGCAGGAACTCTGCTTTCAAGCCAGGTGTTACAACTGATTTCTTTTTAGCTTTAAAAGAATATTGCAAGAGCAGAAGATGATGAAATTGAGTATTATTTTAATGAGAAATACCAAATTTACACTGTTAATGCAAGTCACTGTAAATGTCAATACTGTTTTCTCTTCGAAATTTTATTACAAAACAAATCTCCTTAAAATACAGTCTTTTTTTCCCTGAAAAAATAATTCATCACAACCTATTATTTCAATACATTATTATTTTAATTATAATCTTATTTTACCCATATAAAACTTGCAGTAGCTGCATCTTCTCCTTCAATTTTTTTCTGTCCGACTTAGGTTTAAAACATTGCTAATAATCACCATCTCCAATCTGAGTACTTAGGTGAACAGACAGCACAGGCCAAAATAGCCTCCAATATCTTTGAAGTAATTAAATGATTTAAAACTTACAACTATTTTTTATTTGAGTTTTTTTATTTATAGCTGATCCACTTGCCAGAACTCTGCAGAACGAAGAAGTAGATCTGCAAACACTGTTAGCTAACAGGTGTCCAGACAAAAAAGGCCTCCTGATTTGTTGCCATCCCATGGAGAGACAAGAGAGAACAAAGTGTTCTTCAGCAGCAGCTACCTAGCCAGTACCCACATGGCAGACTAGTCAGGAGAACTCATAAAATGTCTTTTATTTCTTGATCACCTGCTCTCCCAACATCTGCATGAGCTCACATCTGTAACATAGTGGGAGAAGGGCAAAATGAAGCACCACCAGCAAAACCGCAATTGCTGTTATCCTGATGGTGCAAACAGTAAGGAATGTTAGCACTTCAAAAAGGGGCAGAGAAGGTTAAAGATACCAAATCTGTAACTAGGGTAAAAAAGTACAATGATTTTTAAAAAAATTAAAACAATCACAAGAAATTTTAAGACCTGAGCTCAGCAGCACAGTAAAATCTTTTAAATATTTTATAAATCTAAAAATGAAGTATTAATTACTGACCTTAATGCCAAAGTGTAGGTTCCAGGCTGCCTTTGGCTTTCACGAATGAGATAGCTTCCCTCTGCAACACTTAATAATTGGTCAGCTTCCTCCCTTGAGATCATCCCATGGAATCTAAGGAACAAAATTTTTTTTGAAACACATGCCTCTTCTCTTTTAAATCACCTTTTGATCTTCTTTTAAAAAGCACCAACAATAGTAACTAAAAAACAAACAAATATAAAAATGACTGATTTGCAGGAATCTACAGTTTAAATTAATTTCCCTTTCTGCCTGTGTTTGAAGTCACTTTAAATGGTTTAGAAAGGCTTCTAGGAAAGAATATCTGTGAAACAAGTATATTGTTTTTAAATCTGCATCTGTCAATTTAATATGTAGAAATAAATCTGTTTTCTCCTGCTGGCTTCACATGTTTTGTGCCAGTGGCATGCAATCAAACATTTTGAAGCATTCGAGGATATTTTATGCAATCCCTGAGATTTTAGCAAGTTGCCATAATCTCAGTAATTGCTGATGTAATAACCCAGCAACACTACACATCTTCTACCAAAATAAATATAAGTAAGATATGCTTTGTTTCTCCACACTAGCTCTAACCATCTTTAAACCTGAAACAGAAGACACATGTTGACTGAACATATCAATATATGTTTGGGATCTAAATATCTTTTTTTCCTAAACAGAAACACCTTCCTTTGCAAAGCCAGCTGGAGAGGGAGGTAAAACACCAAAATCCTTTGAAAGTACAGAAACATATGTATGTTTTTCTCAGTTAAAGTAGCACTCAGTGATATCCATATCCATCAGGAATGGCAGGTGTAATTCTAGGCAGGCAAAAGTGATGGCACTGTAATAATGATCTGATGGTAAAACGCACTGCTGTGAAACACACAGAAGAAACAAAGGGCACAGAGCCATCTTTTCTGTAACTATTATCAACCAATATGACACAATAAAGCACTTTCAGAGATGTTTGTTACTTACTCTCTTCCATAATATTTAGGTCTGTTCTCTACCTAGAAGAAACAACAGAAATTGTAATGTTTCATAACAAGACAAGCTGTACAGTAAGTGGACTGTCTACAATATAGTATTAAAAATAGAAAGGGATATAATCTGAAAGTGCTGGCAAAAATCATCTACTGCAGAACTTTTCCTGTGATTAGAACATAGGGAAACCAAAGGGAGACCTTCAGAAAACATTGTACTTGTGAATGGCTTAAAATGGAGTGAGAAAGGATGAGCCACTTGGATCATGTCATCCTCAGGACAGCACATACAAACTGATGGCATTAAGTATTGATCCTACAAAGTGCCAAAAAGGGGAAATGAGTTTGAATTTCATGCATGTAAGTGCACCAATACAGTGAAATATCTACAACACTCTTAAATTTACAGGTTACCTTCCATCACAGAGCTGTTGGTGCCACTGCTGAAATAAAGCCACTACTATACAGCCCCTCAGAAAGAGGGCAAATGGTTGAGTAAATCATCCTGTGCCTAAGTCTTGTACTTCTCGACTTCATTAAACTGTGTAATCTACACTATCACCTAAAAGACTTCAAAAGCAGGTGTGCATATGTTATGTAGTGTAACTCCACCTTGTCTGTGCTCCAGAGACCTTACAGTATAAATGCAAACAACATGCAGGGTGTCAGGGTACAATTTGCCTGATAATCATTTTAGATGAAGGAACGCATCTGCATTTGTCCAGGAAGTTTAGAGCCAAGTGAGGAACAGCAGACCTCACAGAAATCAGATAATAATCTAAACCACCAGATTATCCTTTATTGCTAAATTTAAAGGAAGAAACTCTTTGGGGAGTAAAAGTCAACAGTTATACAACCTGAACTACAAAGGCATAAAACAATCCAGCCATGCTGAAACACAGAATGCCACTTCAGTTTCTTTTTTCCATCTTTTCAACAAAAAGTCTATTAATATTAGCATTTCTCTCCAGTTATTTCAGTGGAGTATAAAGATTTCAGATGTCCAAAACAACAAAAACCAACATAGATCCTGATGTACAGTCTAATAACAATTCCTCTACATTCCCAGCAAATAAAAAGCTATTGTAATGGTCCATCACTATGGAAAAACATTCCATCACTGGAAAGATTTGTCATGTGCTAAAAGATTTCCTTTTCCTTTATAGCAGAAAACAAGAGTTGATTGGTGTGATAGCTGTTTTCAAAGAGCCTGAAGAGACTGGCTCATTTCAAAAAAGAAGAAAGGTCTTAAATATTTTTTATTAAATGTAGGCTATTCTTCAATAAGAAGATAGCAACATAAACAGAGAAAAAATGAAAGCATTTTATTTTTGTTGTTATAGAAACTTGCAACAATTCTTAACTAAAACCCTTAAGCCAAGACACTAGTTTAGGGCAGTTGTAAAAAGAAGCAGCTTGTCATGAATAAGATTTTGTTGTCTGTCTAGTGAGATTTTATATTTATCTCAGTGCATTTATAAGACACAACTGGAAAATGTATACGAGCAAAAGCATTCCTTTTCAGAAATGGATTAGAAACTTGACAGGGCATCTTCAGAGTACTTGCAAATCCTAACACAATTTATGATATACCCTGTGTGCAAACATTTGAAAATGTAAACGGGCAGATGACTGGAACAAAGCATCTGAGAAAACCTCCACAGGACTTTCAGGCATTTGCAGTGGGCTTGAAGTCCATTTGGTGGATGATGAGTTAAAGAGGAAAATAACCACTTCTGTTAACACTCTGTCTCTACCGAACAGTTTTACCAACTTGTAAAAACTTCAGCGTAAATGTTGATGTGCAACACTTTTTGCTTGCATAGACTCAGTGCAGCTGGAACCTCAATTCACTGAATATTTTCTTGCCTGTTTATTTGTGGTTTGGGTTTTTTTCATAAGTTTTTACATTTACGATAATATTAGGGGGTTTTAACATCTATACTAACATATGTTAAAACTTCAAGAAAATTCCATCAGAACTCAGCAGGGGCCTTCTAATTCACTCAGAATAACTGGGCTACATACACAGTGCAGTTTGTGTGTACTGAGAAAACCACACAGACTCCCCATAAGCCAAATTTACCACGTAAGACAGTAAACACTGTTCTCAAGCTTTCTATAAAGCTTCTGACAGGTGTTGTTACACCAAGTGTAGCCCTTGCAACTTCGACATAGTGTTCGTTCTTACTTTAGGCATCCTTAACTACACCGGAACCAGAAGCAACATGCAGCTTTCTTGGCTTTTTGTGTTTGCTTGGACTTCAAAAAGTTCCTGCCAGACTGTATTCTACAAAATTAAGTCTACAAATTACAGTCGCAGGCACCCACCTATCCTTCCTTTGCACACGAGCACTGAAAACCAAACCAGTTTAGTTCAGAAGCTTCATTAGTCTAACTTTCACAGTCCATCATCCTTAAGTTAAGGAGACAAAACCAAAACATCTGGACTGGAACTAAACATGCCTAAGAAAGGAAATACATTTTTAAATAAGATGATAGCAAGAAATGGGTCCTATTAGCTAAAGCTGATAGCTGAAAATACAGTGTAATTATCCTCTGCAGAATTTCTTTCTGATTTGGCAGTATTTTTGGACCAAAGCATTGCTGAGTGTAAGGGCAGCCTTAGCTGCTTCTTTTTCTCTGTATCCAGCAAAGATCAGGTGAACGCTGCCTTTTGACTTCTCAGGATTTTTATTTATGGGAAAATTTTCCTATTGCTGTTTGCTTGGCAAGGTTTTAAAAATTGCTTCTAACTTGGAAAAACAAAGGGGGAAAAAAAAGCATGAGATATTTGTTTTCAATGTGTTTATTTGTATATCACTAATGCAGAGGCCATGGGAAAAAATTAAGGTCTCCCTATGATACCTGCAAGAAACACAAAGGTCAACAACATACCCACCCATTGCTTAATTTCCCTTTTTTTTCAAACGGAGGTGTGAAGGCAATGAAACCAAATTTACGAACAGACAAATCAGGTAGACTTGGAAAGTACTTTACAGTAGACATGTGTTTGGAAAAGAGCTTAGTTACCATGAAATTTGGAAAGTCATCCTGGTTGAATGTCATGCTGATAAAGCCACCTTTACAAACAGCTCTAACAAGGATGTGCATTATAAATGCCCATCTATTCCAAGTTTCTTTACCGTTTTCACAATACTACACAGAGATGCTGGTTAACAGGCTTGTTAACTATTAGCACTGAATTAGGATGAAGCCTTGTAACAGGACAGAAAAGGCCAGTGATTTTAATTATCTCCATAATACGTATTTTTTCATATAGTTATTTAAAATTTTTAATGGAATGCTTTCATATAGCTGTCAAGGCTGTCCTAAATACACCTGCACATGCACACATGTATATAAGATTATATGCACAACAAATATAAATTTCATGGAGGAAATTCAGTATTAATGGGACAAACAACATTATAATTTGCAGGCAAGCCTCATGCAGAAGTCAAAAAACCTTTGAATGTTATAGAATCATCAACTTTAACCTCATGGAGTATTAAAAGATTTGGCTCTGCTACACCTTCAGAATAAAAAAATCCCAAATGAATGCAATACTCTTTTTACTTCAGTGTCTCTCCACTGATCTGTGTGTTGCCCTGATATGAAACTGGTGAACAGAGCAGAAACTTGAATTCTTTGTATTTGAGAAGCATTTCATGTTAAGTAGGTCATTCTGTTGAATATACCTCTCAGTATCAGCACTTGTACAATGTGTGCCTTTGCACATGAAATAAAGGGTTGGGGGTTTTTTATGGTGTGATTTCCAATTATTCTTTAACAAGTGCTTGTTCCCCTAATCATCACTCTTGCTTTTGGCAACAAGTGGATTACAAAAAGGCAAGAAGAGCAATTTATGTGCTAATACCTCACCAAATCACATACTGTTCATTCCCACTGACCTCTTTGATGTTCTCAGGACCAAAATTCTCTTCCTAATATTTATGAATTTGTTTATACAGCTGAATAATTCAACCACTTAGGAAAAGATTCTGCTCCCCACTGACTCATGCATGGCTGCTAATAGAAACCCAGCTGAGAAAGAACAGATCACAAAGCTCAACACAAGCAGGAGAGGCTGAGACCAGAGAGAAAGGTTAAACAAGTTACTGCTCGCTGAATATATTTTCACTTCAAATCAGCTCAGCTGCATAAATTGTTCAACACTTATAATAAAAAACTGTTATCTGCATTATGAAGAATTAATGCAGAAGTACGAAAATGCACACTGATAATGTATTCCTCCAATTTTACCTTTATTAGTTTAAAATAAACTTCCAAGAACTTTTTTTTAAAAAAATAAACTAATTCTTCAATGATAAAATGTGCATTTAATATGCTCTCTTCTGCAGCTAAATACCTGAGTGATTCTTTCATAATTTTGTGTTATTTACTTCAATTCTCACTAGTTTCTAGATCTGCAGCTTTTATTTCTCAGTTTCTGCAACAATGTTCATGGTGCAGACACCGGTTTACTCTGCAGAGTTCAAGACGCTATTTTAAAACACAGAATGTCTCATTTTTCTGTTCACTCTGACACAGGGATAGTTTTACACTTACTTAGAGTTTGTCATATGTCACAATCTTGTTTTGGAATAAATTCATAGAAATACGACATTAGAGACACCAATGTGTTGCATTTCCTTCTCCAGTGATGACAGTGCTTAGCAGAGTGTTTTGATTGTGATACTTTTGCAAATCCCCTATTGACTGTAACAGGCTAGAGGACACAACTCACTCATAGCAAATTTTCCTTTGTAAACCAGTTCAACTTTTCAATTTACTATGTCTATTACAGCTAATAAAACTTTCCAATTAACAGAACTCAAATTCAGTGAAAATGAGGATGAGAAAGTTACAGTAGTCATTGTGATTTGTATTTGAAGAAGCTTTACACAGATGCTTTTATATTTGGCTGGCAAAAGTTTCTTGTTCTATTCTAAAAAGAGAACAATCTGTATCTGATCAATAGCTGAATGATTCCCATCATTCCAGAGGCAGGAAAAATTTTTAGTTTTCAGATACTGAATACACATTTATGTCTCTGCTTATTTGACTGGATTAGGTAATAGTATTCTAAGAAATACTATGAAGAAGAACTAAGTATAAAATTTGCTTGTGAGTTCTTACCACCTAGGGCAAAAGACCCCCAAGCCCTTCTCTGCAGTCAAACTAGCCCGGGATAAAATGCCAACATAATTTACTGAATATTCCAGACTCATTTATCAGTTTACAATTTCTCCCTGACTTCAGGGTACATATACTTTGTGCAGTCAAATAATTATAAAATAATTACAATTGTCATGTTAAGCATTGTATGATTTCCTTAACTGTGCTGGTACTTTCTATTATGGGTTTGTTTGTGTTTTTTCCATTTCTTTGTTGGTTTTGGTTTTTTTTTCTTTTAAAGAAATCAAAATATATATAGAAAAATGAAGGTTCTAATTCTGTGTGAATTGAAACATTCACAAATGAGGTTCTCAAAGCATCTAACTGAAGAAACAGAGAAACTTTCACCCATCACCACAAGAGTCAGGCAGCTTTATAAGCATTACACTGTCTGTCACTATGGGGGTAAACAGCAGCAGGACTCAGAGATAAGGCTCAGAAAATGAAAGGCTACAGTGATTGTAAAGGTGTAATGTCAGCATCTCAAGGAACAGTGTCAGAAGGCTACCAAAAATCCCTTCAACATTTTACAGTATGCCTGTGTACATATAACCACACACATCCTACCACTCCTTCCACCAGTGAAATACTTCTGAGAAGAGGAAGGAAAAAGCAACTATCCAACAGCACTTTACAACAATAAGCACAATCCACTGGAGGCAAGGAATAAAATTCTTTATCCTATCCAGGTGAGCACTCTGAACCATAAACCTGTATTGTAACACTAAGCTTTTACAAGACTTCAGGTACTTTGTATATTAATGTAATGAAAAAATGTACCATAGAGAACACTCAAAATAGAACAGAACCTTCTTAATAATGTTGAAATGGGAATAAAAAACTGGAAAAACTTCCATTTTTTCACAGCTTGGATCTTATCTTCTGTAGCTATCTCTCCTTCGAATCTCCATCTGACCTTGTTTGATATACCTAAGATACCTGCACAACAATTTTAATGGGAATAACTCTGCTTGGGCACTCATTAACAGTAGAAATCCTTGTCAAAACAAACATTTTTGCTATAATTCTTGCAAAATTCATGTATTGTTCTTTCCTATAGCTATATCTTGCTTAAGTGCAGTAAGTTGTAGCTATAGCTTTTTTAGAAACATCAAATTAACAGAGGAAAATGAGTGCTTCCATTAAACACAGTACTTCATTTCTGTTACATATCTACATTTTATTTTGAAAACTGACAGACATAAAATCATAAAATCATACTTGGACTTTTGAAAAAATGGCAGAGAAATGCCTGCTTAATTCTGTCAAGTAATCCTCCTTGTAATCTAAACTATAAACTATTAATGTTCCCTCTGGACAGCACTACATCCTTCTGTATTTAACACCACATTGAAGCAACTAACATATCTCAAAGATTAATTTTCTTTCTCTTGGCACACGATAAAAATACTCAAGTTTTATTGCAGCAACATAATAACTTCCAGTTACTCAGTAAGAGCTGTGTTTTGTAATACTGCTTAGCATTTCAGTATTTTTGAAATTGAAATTAATGTTTCTCAGGTTCTTCACTGAAGCTGCAAGAGGGATGCAGCTATGACTAAATCTTCCTGGAACCAATGTTTGGTGTCAGTTAACCATCCAGCACCATAGCCCTGGAGAGGTGCTGCTCTGCTGAATGGCAGCTCGGGGCACAGTAACAATGGGGGGTCTACCTCACCAGCTGATCCCACGAGCAGGTGCTTCCATATCACTGTCTATCAATGGGATCCCACTGTTACCACTTCAGTCCATAAAATCTGTGGCTCTGCATAGCTTAGCTCCTGCTATTAATGAGTCTTAAGTACTATGACTCAAATAACAGCACCAGGGGAGGTTTTAGCCTTTCCTCTGCTGATTTATTTTACACACCTAGCAGTGATGTCTGTATGAACAGGGGCATAGCTCCCCTGTACAGCTCTGCTCTTGCTTCTGTGAATTTCTGCAAAAAGGAGGAGAAAAGGTGTGTTTCCACATATCTAGGAATTGAAAAGTAGTAAATGATGATCCACATCAAAATGTTTTAAATTCCATTTTTAGAACAAATGGATTTCTGAGTACCAGTGCCCTCAAGGCTACTTACTCTAATCACAGCACAAAGTGTCCCAAGGAGCCACTCTTCGGGCTAGACACAATTAAGTACAGACATGGAATAACTGGACTGTATAAAACTGAATGCCATGATACCTACCTCACGAGTGCAAGTTATTCTTCTAGGATGGGGAGCTTCCTGTTGCAACTGGTACACTGGGAGGAGGCAGAAGTTAAATTCTAATTAATACAGAATCATTGAGTAAGTTAGGCATTTTAACATTAAACACTGCTGTTTATATAAAGGAGACTTCTGCAAAGTTTAATGCAAGGATACCAAGGATATAAAAATTTACTAACAAGTGGCCAGAAAAAAAGAATTTTGCAAGCCAAAACGGGGTATTGATTTTCGTTACAATCAATTGATCAGGTAATATGGAATAACTAGGTGAGACCAGACAAGTTTCCAACAAACAGATCAGAAAAAGACTCATAATAAACACAAATGAAAGTTCATTATATGTCAAATCAGGCAACTGTCAGACTTTCTTCAGTAAGCAGATGAAACCCAATCCTAATATGCTGGGCACACACCTAGCCACCTGCAATATGTCAAGACTTTACAAGAAACACTGAGAACTGTACAGTATCAAACCCTGTGCCTTTGCCACTGCTCGGTGAGGACCTTTCTGATGAAAGAGGAAGATAGCCTTTGCATTTGCAGATCTAAAGACATAACGAGTGGAGTAGCAGCGTAAAATAGCTAAGGCCCAAATTATGACATACACTTACTTACGTTTACATCTTCCCTCCTCCTTTTTCTCTATTTTTAAAATAGGCTTCATCAAGCCAGAAGAGATCTTTGGAACCAGATGTAAATTTAATGCTACTAGTATGTGCAGACTTTCTAGTATAATACCAAAGCAATGACTTTCAACTTCCATCCCAACTGAATCCGGTTTGGCAAGTCACCTTCAAAATGAGGCTGTCAACACTAAGTTAGTATTTCAATAGTACATTATAACTGGCAAAATGGACATTTGGAATTGTAATTTTTTAAAATTAAATTATGTTTCAATCATTAGTACTAAAACCAAGGTCTAATAACACATGCTATCACCTTCTTCAGATAATAAGACCACACATTAATTTAACCAATATGATTTGACTTCATTACAATCCTCATTTGATCCCAAGTCTTTTCCACTGGCAAATTCTGTATTTATGTATCAAGCTACATGGGAATGGAGAAAATGGCAAGATGCCCAATGATCATAGAATCATAATATAAACTGGAAAAAAATACTCCCTTTGTTCCAAGTTAAAAATCCAAATGATTTTTCCTGTTGTTACTAAAATCAGTCATTTCCATACTGTACTGGTAATACAAAAATTATTTTTGCAAGTGATGAACAAAAGCACATTGGTATATAAAACTGCAATTATCATTTTAAGCATAGCATGACCATTTATATTGCCAGCACACAGATTCCCTAGCTTCTGTTGTAAAAGTTGTACTTGATGGCACTGGACCTCGTCCATATGTAATTCTGAGAACTGCAGAGCCAAAGGAAGAAAAAAATACAATCAAAGAGCAAGTAAAGACTCTTCTGAATTTCACAAAAGAGCAGTGGAGACCCACAATCAGCATGCTCCACAGAAACTGGCTGAAAACTGTTTCCCACCTTACTTCAAGCCAGGCTGAAAAGATTTTCTGAAAGGAAATTCTTTTTCACCAATGGCAGTACCTTTCTCCTCTTCCGAAGCACAGCAGGCTGACTAGCTCAGTTACAAAACAGGACTCCTATCCCTCCTCTTCTAATTGATGTATGCAATTCAGACTTCAACACCAGTTTCCTTGCTGTAATTATTGCCAGGGAAGTCAAACAAGACATTCCTCTTCATCTGTCATGAGACAGAAATCTAATCAAACTTTGGGATTCAGAGCTTACTTCTGAACCACGGGAAGGTTCACCAGGGCAGGCAAGCCATGATGTTGTAGGAGAGTGGGTGCACACACACCATACACACAAACCATGCTGCAGAGTGGGTGCACACACATTTGCACGTGCCCAGGCTTTCAGCTGCTGTCAAGCTGCCAGTGAAGATCTGGTATTAGAGAGGCTGAACCTCCCTGCTATAGATTATGGCCTGGAATAAACTGAAAAGGAAGCAGTGTTCCCCGAGTTCACAGAAGGTACAGAGCTGAAACAAATAATTGAATCTGCCCTCTTACACTTGCTCCCTTTCCAACCGAGGTTCACCAAGCCTTTAATTCCACATCTCTGATTGAAAAGTCTCCCACAGCAGGATGGAAACCTCTTGAAATAACTACATCTTCTTAAGTGCTAAATCTCCTCAACCTTTAGAGGGCAAGCATTTTCACGATGTGAAATGCTGCTTGAGCAAATCCCTTTATGCAGCCTGAAGACACCAAGCTGAATATATACAAAGCAATGCAAATGTAAGTCTGACATCCCTAAACTGCTAAACGTGTTACACACACAAACATTCTGTTTTCAAAATCTGCTTTTTGCAGAAGACTCTTCTTTCTTGCTGTGGTTTCTTGAGTCTCGAAATGTCTCACATGTTGGCTTTTCTATCTACAAAGAACTAGAATATATAGGTGAGGCACTGTGGGAAGCTACAATGCTCTTTTACATTTTTCTCATGTTCTCTTCCATGTCCCTAAACCTCCATTAGCACAGCCAAACAACAGTTCATTCCTTTACATGGAATTCTTCTGCATTTAAAAATGGCTGTTTGCTTTTTTGTGAGCGTGGTTTCTTGGTTTGGTTTGGTTTTTTTGAAATGAAAACAGCAAGTTGTAAAGTTCCCAAGAGAGTGGCTCGTGGTTTCTTGGTTTGGACCTGGACTGCTGCCCTACACACCTGACTAAGGCAGCCTGCAGGGCCAGCTCCCCCGGGATAGGGCACACACCCCAAGACCTGCAAAGCACAGGCAGGCTGGTAGCAAACCAGGCCCTTCTAGTCAGGGCTTCAAAAACCTGCTTGTGATTTGTCACACAGGACCAAACAAATGTTCTCATTTTACTGTATCAGCAAATTCCTGAGGAAAAAAATTTATTTTTAGTTTTTTTAACCAGCTCAAGCTCAGCTCTAGTGATGCAAGGCACTAGAGGGTCACAGGAGCCCTAGAAGTTTGCAAGGATACCAAATTTAAGGTGTGAATGGAGTTTATGTGAGCCCTGGTCTAGGCAGACAAACCACTATAAGTGAGACCAACCAGAAGTGGCACAACTTATGTTAATAAGGGGCAGAGAATCTACTGCTACAAATAATCTATGTTCACTTGTCCTTGGGGGTAGCTCAACTGAACCTATCTCTCAATAGAAACGAAGCCCTTTGAGGCTTCTTAAACTCACATTCTGATGAAAACAGAAATGAGTCTTTTAAAGCATTCAACCAAAACTTTTTCAGCTCTGACTTGGGAAAAAAACCCCAAAATGCTGAGATACTTACAGTAAGATTTCCAAACAGGTGGTCTGTATTCATCAGTATCTGAAAGAAAACAAAAAATCTTGATGTTGTGTTGGAAGTATTTTAACACAGAAATAACCTGCAGAAGTGCTTGCAGAATTATTAAGATAATATTTCACCTAGGTTTTAAACTTACTTTTTACTTTTAGAGTATAGAACAACTTGTTAAAAATTCCCTTTTTACTTAAACTAAAAATGTGAAAAGGTATGTTCTTTATCCAGCTAGAATAGAAACTATAGAAACATATTTGAAAAACGGCAAACATGCAGATCAAAAGCCAAATTACTGTGAGGAGGAAGGAGAATATATCTTATTATACTATGTATATATCTATAAATTCCATTTTAAACTACACCAGAAAGATTTTTTTAATCTCAATTTATATTCCAGTAAATGAGTTTCCATGCAACTTATTCCTGCTATTAGCTTTTTCCTCTTCTGGATGGCAATTAACAACTCCTAAAATAAAATCAGAGTATGTAAGGACTGCGAAATATTTTGGAAAAAAGGAGTTTGTTTTTTTTTTCATACTGAGTACAAGCTCTTTTTGGATATATTAAAAGTACCAACATATTTCTAATCCCAAATTTTAATTCTCAAATCAAATTTTAAAAAAATAAAATCCCAATGTTTTCTAAGTTCTGTTACCCTTGCAACTTGCTTTGCAACTGATCTGACATTTCGAGTTCAGGGCTACGTTACAAACTTCGACTGGGATCCACTGTTTTACTGCCCTGACCAGCTCCAGTTCTGACGCCCCGAGTCACCGAGGCTTTCAGCAAGATGCTGTGCCTATCTGCCTTGGAGCTGGTGAGAGTTATTCCATCCTCATTACACCACAAGGTCACAAGCTGAGCCACCCACACAGCCAGCCTTGCTGTCTGGAGCCACTTCTGACTGCAGCATTCATACCTGAGCTCTGTTTGCAACTGTCTGCTCACTGGAACTACCTGCTGCACCCAACAAAACACGAATTTCTAGATTTTATTATAAGGTTACAGAAAGATCAAGCAATCTGGGAACCTGCTGCTTGAATTCTGGCCTGAATGGCATCTTAAGGACTTGAGAGTCCTTAAGGCCTGCAAAAGGGAGCCTGAAGCTGGGAAAGGATTTTGCTTTGCCTCCCCTCAGAGTACGCAATCTGTCTTCTTCAGATACTTGCTGTAGTCCATCTCTCACACATACAGTCATGTCAAAAATCTCTAAACTAGAGCTTAGTAGAACGAGATATTTTCCAGTTTAATTGGCACAGACTTTGCCAGACCCTCCCAGAACACTCCTTGCCCTGACTGCACTGTAATTTTGTTCAGTTTCTTACCCCATATTTTAGGTCTACGCATGAACAGGGTGCAGTCCTTGCAGACCACCTTGGTGGCAGTGGGTTTTATAAATACAATTCATTATGTCTTTATTATTAAGGCAGCACTCAGTTAAACTGACATCCCCCTGAATACGATGGGGGTTGATCTTTGGAAGGTCCTGCAGATGCTCTACCACATCCTGCAGATCAGCGAGAACACCTTGAATCTGCAGAGACCTTAAGCAGCTCGTGCTCCGCTGGCAGTAAAAGCAAATCAGCAGCAACAGATGCAGCCAGGGCTATTCATTCCTACTTTGATACCTTTAATTAAGGCAGTGCAAGTCGATTCGTTCCAGAAGCATTGTAACATGATCCCTTAGCAATGCAATGTCACATGGAAAAGGGGCAAAATTTGTAAGTAGAAATAATAGCTTTAGTCCCAGAAGACATCTCTTACCCTACCACCTGAATTTGCTTTTGATATACTCTGGGTTTTGGCAATATATGCACTAGTTGAATTTACAAATAAATAATTTAAGTAAAGGACAACACACACTGTATTTTTAAAATATGAGCTGACTGTTATGAAAATACAAACATCTTGGCAGTCTAATCTTGCTCACACTCAAGCCATGCAATTGTTACGACTAAGGGCAGTATGGTTATAAAACTAAAAAGCAATAATATTTGTGCCAAACAAAAAACCTCAAACCTTGTTAAAGTCAGGCAAGAACAGCAGTTACTTTCATACAACAAATATCTAACATTCAGAAATGGGAAGGAATGATTTATGTTATGCAGCTGTGCACAAGGATTTTGTTAGAAAAAAAATCTGTTGGTGAGCGTTATTGCCTTTACAGTGTGAGAATACCCTCCGGCCATCCCACACGAGGTAATGAAAAAACAAAAGGTCATTTCTATTGTGATTAAAAAAAAAAGTTATCTAATACAAACCAGTGTAGTATCACTGTACAAAAGTACAAGCCCAGTGAAGCAGAGGGTCTGTAGTGTTTGTTTCTGAGCAAGAATGTTTCTATTACTAAAACTATCCTACTACACAAAGATGAAATAAAATAAGCATAAACACCAGCCCTGTCTAAGAGTTACCTGTTTTTAAAGGTTAACTGATGTGGTCCCATTTGATACACAAAAACTATTTGGAAATGCATTATTAGGAAAAGGGTTTGATTTTCAGATAGTACAGGCTTCCACGTATGGCACCTCCAATTAGGCATCTGAAAAGCACTTACAGGCATGATTTAAAACCCCACAGAAAATGTGGAACCCAAAATACATTTTCTCACTAATGCTGCAGCACTTTCTAATTAATGCAATAAACTCTACACTGTCAGTTCTCAGACTTTTTCACAGTAACTCAGCTCTGCTAAATGTTTCCAGGATAAAATAATTTTCTACAAGCTGTGCATCAGGTTCTATCTTAACTGTATTTTCTGCCCTAAGTGAGATGCAATTCAACGTAAAGCTACTCTTCTCCAAAGGCCTAGAGCACTACAGGAAACATAAATACATAAGCTGATGCTATCAGCTCTGTCCAGATATTATCCTACCAGCACTGGTCAGATTTTTGTCAGTACGAAGGCACTCTCACCAGTAAGGACATTTTAGATCAGGGACACTGTCCATGTACATAAATTGCAATTTCAAACTGAGACAAATTTCAAGCTGACAGACCCTTTCACTCAGAATTAGCTGGGCTACATACACAGTGCAGATTGTATGTAGTTAAAAACCACACAGATTTCCCACAAGCCAAATTTACCATGCTAAGACAGTAAACACTTTTCTTCAGCTTTCTATAAAGCTTGTGACAAGTGTTGTTATACCAACTTTACTCAGAGCAACTCAGACACAGTGTTTGTTCTTACTTCGGCAGTTTATACAAGCAACATTTAATGCTGTCAGTTCATACAGGTCGAATCCTGAGGATGACGTGATCCAAGTGGCTCATCCTTTCTTACTTTGTTCCAAGCCATTCAGAAGTGCAATGTTTCCTGAAGATCTGCCTTTCTTTCCTTATATTCTAATCACAGGAGAAATTCTGGATACTCAGCACTTTCTTGCCTTCATTTTCTTTACTCACAAACACACTCCTCTCTTTTCCAGGACTTTGCCTTCCCCCAGCCTTAGCAATCTCCATCTGCATGCAAGACTTCTCCCCTCATCCTTGAGCCGTGCTTTGGATTGCTTCCCAGTGTTGCCCTGTTAGGACTCACCTATCCATCCCACTCTATCTGCTCAGCATCTCATTCTCAAGCCGTCTTGTTTCATCTCATCTCTACTCAAAGGTTCCTTGCAATTTGCTTAAATGCAGAGAAAACAGAGACAGAAAGCCCACAACACAACAGGCAGCTTCTGGCAACAGCCAGAAATGTCACACTGGGCAGGAGCATTGCTCTCTAGGTCCAGCATGCCCTCCTTTGAGCACACCAATGCATGAAGAACAAAAAAGAAAAAAAAAAAAAAGGAACCTATGAATCACCTGCAATTAAGAATTGAAAAGCACAGACTGACCATCAGAAATGGGCTTCTGCCAACAGACAATCATATTGCCATTTAGATGTTCACATACAGACACAAACACTAGGAGAACATCTCAGATTTTCCATAAACACAAATGTGACTAATCATGACATTACAATGTAGCATTTCTCTTCGTTATTTTGCTTCTTTCTTACCCACTCCTATTTTATCCACTATATAAATCTGGACAACCGCAGTACTTTTAGAGAGTACACTTTAACTGCAGATACTAGAACTGCTACTATTGCCTCAAATTGTTTAGAGTGCTTGTCTTTGTGTATTCCTTTTAAAGAAAGAATAAAAATGTTTACCTCTGTGTGAAATGGCTGTTTCTCTCCCCACCGGAGATTAGCCAGCTCTAGGGTAGAGGAGCAGCAGCAGCTTAACTCTGCATGGTAACCCCATAGAGCAATGTCGGACTTAGAGAGTGATTTCCTGTAGAGAATTCAGTTTTAGTTTTCTTTTACTGGATATCAGTACCTGCAGCTTGGTCATCTCTAATATCAGAGATTAATGCTCTTTGGGAAGAAATAATCATATATCTGCTGACACAGCAGCTCTTATGCCAACCTTTGGTTTTATTTGCTAATATCTCTATTGAACACAGGTGAGGCCTCAGGTGGTGAAGGTTGTGGAAGAGGCCAGTTCTCAGCTATGTGGACCAAATACCAACGTGATCAGGAGAAAAAAAAGTCTGATTTCATGCTCTGAACTGATCTAGGGCCAAAGAATGGTCTAAGTCACAAATATGAAAAGATGCAAGAAAGTATAAACATTCTCCTGTAAGCTACAGCCCAGGCACTAACCAGAGTGCATGTGTTGTAAGATGCTAATCTTGCTTTGTTTGGCAGCAGCGTGCGTCAAAAATTAACTCCTGGAGAGATTCACGACCAGCCCAGCAGATGTGGCCATTTGCTGACCCATACAACAGACTCCTTTTTGTGCCTGAAAAGCAACTTCTAGAAAATTCCTCTTCAGCTCCCAGATCTTCCTTATTAGCACCTTCTCTATGCCCAAAGGATGCACATAAAAAAATCACTCAACTTAGAGAAACAAAGCCATAATTTATTTGCTGGTGAGATTCTCAAACCACAAAAAACAGCACAGTTGGACAGAAAATGTCATTTCATTTCTGTTTTTCAGAGTATAAGTGCCAACAGTATTTCAGAAACTAAGCTCAAGCCATCACAAAATGTTTTCAGCAGCAGCCAAGCAGGACCTAGCAGTTAGGGCTTTTACACACTCCAACCAAAATAAAATTCAAACAGCACTGAGTTAACTGAAGGATGAATACAGCCACTGCCCTAGGCAGCGGCACTAAAACAGATGGGCTACAACTCCACGGTTTCAGGGTAAATACGAGAAGCTGATCCTTGGCTGCAGCAGCACTGGAAGTGTTTTGCAGAAGTCCCTGTGCTGCTGGCAGCAGGAGGGGAATATGATGCCAGGCAGCTTCTGGAGAGGGGCAGCAGGCTGGAGGGTGCAGAAAACATCAAACCATCCCTGTCTATACAATGTGTACTGAAGAAGTAAGAGGCACACACCAAAGGTCTGTCATCACTCCTAGACAAGACCTTAGGATGCCCCTTTCTTTCCACAAAACTTCTTTCCACCCCTCTGCTACCAGGAGTAGTAAGTGAAATGACAATCTGTAATGGGGTAGCGGGTAGGAGCAGGACCTTGATGCAAAGAGCGAGTGTCACATGCAGGGCTACTGCCCATTATATGAGGTCCTGAGGAAACCAACTCACTCCCCCTGGCTTCAGGGTGCCGCACACAGCTGCCAAAAGCTGTGGAGAACTGCACTTCAGTCGGTGTCAACAAACAAGACAGAAAGCTGTGGTCAGGCTTTCTTACCTGGCAAGGAATGTTTTCTTAGAAACAAATACGTTTTCAGCATTTAAGTTCTCCACACGAATACAAAAAGGGAAACGATCCTTTGGCTCAATCCTGCCCTGCCTTCACCTTTCCAAAGCAAAGGGGCAACAAACTGTTTCTGACCAAAATATTTTGCACGGACTTACAGAATATTTTTACAGATATGCCATGCAACTTCTTGGAATAATCCTTTCCTCTTAAATGAAACCTCTTACACAGTTATTTTACAAAAATGTCGGGGTTTAAAAGTCACTGAATAAATAATGTTAACCCAAAGGTAATGTTGCTCTATTAGTGCCTTAGAACAAAGACATTAATGACAAGAACCTGATGGCACATACGGCCTGGGGCCATGCAGAAAACACTTAGGGTTTCACAACCAGGGCATCACAGAATTTCCTTTGTTTATGAGAAGATCCCCGCAGGGCTGAGAACACCCCAGGCAATAAGCACCACATTTCTGCCAATTCCTGAATATACAATATACTGTTTGACACTCAGCAATGATGACTGATACTTCTAGACTGTTATTGAGTCTTTGATGCTACTTTAATGTTATCTTTGGCACATGATTTCCTTTGAAATAAGAAAAAGAAAAATGCTTTGAAAACTTTTAGACATATCAAGGCTCTTCCTAGGGCACCATTGCTGTAAGGAGTTTCAGTGCAAAAGTCTCCAAACACACCACCACAGATTTTCTCCACCTTCTCCAGGTAAAGAAAAGACATCAGACAGGCATACAGTTTAACATGCTGGCAGATGTTAGAGCTCAGCATGCACCCCAGTGGTGTGCAGACAGCAAACCGCCCCGCAGAGCATCCCCTGCTCTGAGCCCATCGTGCTGCCGTGGTGGGGAGCTGCAGCGAGGCGCCACTAAATGCCAATTAAATCCCAGTCTGACCACAGGGACGAATTGCCTCTAGGTCCAAAAAGGAGCTATCGCCAACTTACGTGGTTCATCTCCTGCCAGAGGATGGCAATTTTCAGGCAGATGTCACGGGCAGCCAGCGCAAGCGCACCCAGCTGCTCCCAGGCTAGCCAGGGAAAGCTGGCACACAAGAAAGGCACTCCACCATTAAAGCCATCCACCCATAGGGATGTGCCCAAGCTTGTAGGTAGAGGCGACAGTCACCAGTGACAACTCTTCCTACACAAAGTTTTTTACTCCTTTGCCTTGCCCTTTGGCGCAGGTAGCTACTACATTCCTCAATGCCCATAAATTCCAATGCATGTGGTCTTTTAAATGCTTTTGACTTTTAAAATTAAATGATGTTTCAGTTATCTAAGCAAGAAAACAGTTCGATATATTTTCTTCTCTTTTTCAAAAGCATTCCCATCTGGGAGGAGAGCAAGAGCAAAATACAACCTAAGGGAAAGATGCAAATCACTGAAAACAGACACCAATAATGAAAGCATCCCTTCAGTTGCAAGATGGCACTACATCACACACACTGTGCTCCAGGAACTTTTAATAGGACATTTTATTTTTTATTTGCTCTTTTATTCTCTCATGCTTTTGCTTTTACCATTCCAACAAAGTACAGTTAGGTTTCTAATTATTACTGGAGAAAAAATGATTAAGAGAAAGTCAGTGTGAACAATGCCCCAGAAAGCTACAAGGGCTAATGGCATTTCTCTGATGTGACCAAGGGGGAGACTAGAAAGCACACTCAGCAAAAGGGAAGGGGCCTAAAGAAGGGCACGCTCTGATAATTACATCAGTCTTGAGGGGGAAAGAAAAAGTAGATCACATTGCCATCCTGTTTCTACAAATGTCTGATCTGGCAACAATAAATTCTGTAGGAATGCTTCTAATGGGGTTGAATGAGAGACCCACTGAAAACAGCAAGAGTTCAATGCCTTTTATGAGCAGGTCTACTATTATTGCCTCTTTATGACTGATGGGAAATTTTAAGAAGTAATATTTTGCTCATCACAAGCACTGCTGCAGTGAAATGAACTCATCCTCTACGTGATTAGACCAGGCTGCAAATCACTCATTTCTAGATTTTCATTTAACCAAAGCAAGGGAAGCAAGCATTCATTTTTCCTCCTATTTGCCAGATAAAATACTGGCATATGACTGCATGAGCAATGAGAAATAAAATTTTTAAAAATCCTTTACAGAAAAGATAAAAAAAAATCTTAAATTTTAAGGTGAAATTTTCACAGATGCAAAAAAGGCAAAACACAGCTGTTTTTCTCTTGGCAGTATTTTAATGGAGGAGTGGGGAAATACCCCCTGAAAGCACAGGTAGCTTACTGTTTAAGATAAGTTTCAAAACATCTAGTATTATTTCTTAGTGTTGCTGAAAGTATAAAAATTTGGATCTCAGAGAGATAAAAAGATGACAAGAGCCACCTTGTGGGCATTTAATAAAGACAGAATTTAATGTTGCTTTCTGTTTCCAGGGGGCTATCTCAGTCTCCAGAAAACAGGCTGCTGCTGATTCTCAGTATTACTGGGAACACCACCACAGACACGATGGGAATTTCTTCCTGACATGGCTCTGCAAGTCATCTGCAGGTATAACAACAGAGTCAGGCCAAAGGCTGTCTTGTAACCCTCTGATTTACATCACCACAGGAGTTATGATAGCTCACATGTATCCTGAAATGTCTAATTTATACAGTAAACAACTTCCAACTGAAGATGTTGGCAAAATCAAATATGCCTCTCTAATTATCTGTTTAAAAGAAAAACAGCCTTTTTTTTTTCTTAATTTATTGTGACAAAACTGACCATGTCTGACTGCAGCCCCGAAGTGCTGGATCAATGACTTGGGCAGTTTCCCATCCTCCCAATGGGCTATTTAAAAGATCTACTGCAAGCTAATTTTGCAAGGTCAAAATTTTCAGAAATAGGCCTTTATTGGATTAATTGCCTCTATTAGATTTAACAGGAATTTTTTCCAAGTATCTTTTAGATCAGTACAGCAAACTCTTGCTTACTGTAAATTCAGAGTAATATCAAGTAACACAAGCTTGAACACTGTAATCAAACTTTGTTTTTAAATTCAGACTGGTTTTCTTTGTAGACACTGTTTTGGTCATGGCCAGTGAAGTTCACAAGGCAGGCTGGAGAAATATCTCTTGAGGCTGTTGCTCTTTTACCTTCTCATTCTAACCATGACAAGGGACAATACAGGAGAAAACATTAACCCTTCAACATTTCCTTTCCTATTGTTTCTTCTGCAAATCCTTCTTTGTCTCCTATTTTAAAAGTCTGCCTGCACAGAGACAAAGTTCATTTCCCATCGCTTGCTTCACTTCTTCCAAACATTAATAATACTAACAAGGGCACATCAGTTTTACCATAACTTCAAGCCAGTGAGAATGGTTATAGTCACAGCCTCAAGGCATTCACAAAAATACTTTTTTGTCTTCATTTCTCTAAAGCATCTAACAGGGAATATTGATTGGAGCTTGATTACACAAATATTCTGAACAGTTACCCTACTAGTAAAAAAGAACAACACAATATGGTGTAAAAGTGTCTTCTAGCTGTAAATTAATCTTCTCCCCTGCATACAACATCTGTCCAGTCAAAGCTGAGCAGAAGAGACCCTAAAAAAAGAAGCAGCACTTTTGAAATACAACCCCTCCATCCATTGCATAATGCCCTAATTTGCTGGATAGGGAGACATGCTTTATCACAGTTTGCTTGGTTACTTTGAATTGTTCTTCCACACACAACACCAAGATAACGAGTAAGTTCACTTTTCTGCTCTTAAATACACCTTTAAGTAGAGTGTTGTGGCTTTACCAAAAGCTAAACCTCAAGAAAAGAGCACAAGACTGACTCTGCCACCCTATCCATCGGTAAAAACCTGCTGAGAACTTGTCTGCCCTTGCATTTTAGACCAAGATAGCGGCTGTGCATTCATTAGCCTCCTGGGGCAAAAAAAACCTAAGCCAATCCACCCAGTAGCAGCCCAGGCAAAAATCAGAGCCTTCCAGAAAAAATGAAGAGCAGATCTGATTTCTGACTGCTGTTATAACTGGCGTCAAGACAGACTCACATGTTCCAAAGCACATCTCTCTAACTGTGTCAGATGGTCAAATAGATGTAGCCTCTCCTTCCTCAAACTTGACCCACTCAAACTCTTAGACCATCAAGTTATAACGAATCTATTACGATCCCTATTACAAACAGACTTTTCATTTTCTAAAATGGTTGTCAATAACACACACCATTGCTCAGGCAAAAATATGGTTTGTATTTACGTCCTTATTTCCAGAACAGATGCAACTACCAAGTAAAGTACCCCTGCCCAGGATCATGATTGTTTTTTATAGTGTCATGAAGGAAAGTCCTAAAAAAATTATTGGCAGAGTCTGAGACAGGAAATGGAAACGATGTGGTGGGATGCCTTTTCTTTTAATTGGAATTGAAGTTTTTATTCTAAAAGGCATTCTCTGATTGCTGTGAGCTTCTCCCCAGTCTGAAAGATGTACCACTCCTTACCTCTTCCTGCTCTCATATAAAACATCCAAGAGCCCTCCAATGAAACAGATTAGGATGCTCTAGGGACAGAAGCTGAAAACTTCACAATTCTTTTTGGCAATTCCA
Source organism: Oreocharis arfaki (assembly GCA_013398015.1). NCBI lineage: Eukaryota > Metazoa > Chordata > Aves > Passeriformes > Paramythiidae > Oreocharis > Oreocharis arfaki. Next base: position 430,279 of record VZRR01013231.1, on the reverse strand, counting down.
TGGCTCACTATTGTAACTGCAGCCAAAGAACTATGGTGAAAGGTATTCACCCAACAGCACCTCCCTGTTTATAGCATTACATCCATCTCTCATAATCATTTTCCTCGTTGGCAGGCTCATCTGCCGCACTAGGCAGGAACCAGACAAAGGAGAGAGAGCAGGGCCAGCCCATGGAGAAGCTGTGCTCTGGGTGCACTCGTGCACCACCCAGCACACTGTGGGGCTGGAGCAGCAGCCAAACGGTCTCAGAGGTGCTTTAGCAGCTCTGCAAGCACTGAGAGGTTTTCTGTGTGGGCTTCCCATTCGCCCTGTTCCTTCTGTGTTTGGGAGGAGAAAAGCAGATCAGCGGAGCTGGGAACAGGCTGCAGGAAGGAGAGCTGAACAAAGGTTTGCTACTGCCTCGAAGGAATGGGAGAAACAGCTGGAAAGCTTGATATGTTCAGTGCTCAGAGATAACCTCCAAGTCCTTTTCAGGTAACTCCATGTGTTTCTTTCCCCCTATAGCAGATTAATTCAGATGGTTTTCTTGTCCCTGTTTTGAAATTGCTTTCTTTCTCCTTTTTTCCCACTAATTAGAAGAAAGACAAATTGGTCCACAAATAATGGAAACTCAGGTTATTGGCTCTCATGTTATCATGGCACTACATTAAACAGGTTTACCACAATTATTAGCTGCATTTCTAGGATATCAAAGCATCCTTACTGGAACTGAGATCCCATGGAAATGCCCACAAGTGAAAAGCAGACTTAGTCCTACATAATAAGACATCTAAACAGAAAATAGTAACAGTAGCTGGTGAGAGAAGCAGAGGTCCTTGTAGATGAGTTCATCCTATAGATCAAAGAAAGTTCAGTATCTCTATTCCCAAGTCTTGATAATCCAGTATTCCCCCAGCCAGCACTGTCTCTCTGGATAACAGCTTTTTTGGTGTCTTCAGCTCCACTTTGACTTTATAAAAAGAACCCTATCATGGCAACTGACAGCACAGGAAAACACAGAGACAGACACAAGGATAGTGATAGGATGTGACAGATCAAAAATCCATTTTATAATTTAAAAATGGTCCTGGCCTGACTACACGGCTCGGTGAGAACTGCTGTGAGGCAAAACATTGCAAGCAATTGTCAGAGACTGTGATACACAGGGTTTCTGTACAGAAAGAAGGGCAAATGCTAAGACAGCTCTGAGACACAGCAAGCCCTGCCTATGTCTTCTACAGCTGCTCTTGTACAGCAGTGGGAGAAGGAAGATGCCAGTTTTTTACATTTAAAAGTCATGACTACCAGCAGCACCCCACCAAAAAAAGCAATAAAAAAAGACCTTTCTGCTTCTCACAGGCCTGTTGACTAAGTGAGAAGAAAAGTCAACAAGCAGAGTTAGCCAGACTGAGCTCTCCCTCTGACAGAGCAGTCTGCAACTCACCCATCTCAGAGGCCACTTGGGAGGCATCCCCCAAGTTCTTGCCTCGGGAATTCTGCGTGCTCTGTCCCACTCTGGGGTTCACCATGCTTTGGGACAGCTCTGACACAGGGGCTACGGTTCAGCTCCTGCTAATTCTGAGCCTGCAAAAGTGCAAGTCGAGACAAAATTATCATCTTTGGTCTAATGCAGCTGGATTGGGGTGGGGTATCTTCTTATACAGTACAGTTTCAATAAAAGCTAAGGAGTAAGAGATGCTCCATCGAGTTACTGCTGGGATTGCTGCTCTGCCACTGAGGAGGGGTACACAAGGATGCTGGGAGGGGACTGTGACCACAGCTTGCTTTGACATGATGTGGCATTGGAGAGATACATAGGCCAGCCAGGAGCTCCCTGAGCACCACAACAAAGCAACAGCACAGCTACGGGCACATGAGCTCACCACTGGAAACGAATGCTGTGACAAGCTTCCTCTCCTCCTGTTTCTATCAAACCAGTGAAGATTTTTCTCAACATTTGTTAAGTCCCATTTATAAATATACTACTTAAAAAAAAAAAAAAGCCAAAAAGGAAATCAGTATAATTAATTGCTGTGTCAAAATCACGCTTCCTTTATTGGAAGGATAAACCCATGTGCGCATGTTCTGCCTGTAAGGCAGAGGTGACGAAGAAGTACATCCTGTTCGGGGGTTTTTGTAGGCTGTTTTTTTAAATGAAAAATGATCCAAGATTGCACTGAAACATTGTGTCCAGATTCACATGGAAACCATCAAGCACAGCTGGAAGACCGGCCCCACCAAATAATGACCAGCAACTTTTATAGTCTGTAGTCTGCTCTGGACTGTATATGTATCAGATACTAATTCAGCATTGAGGAGACTGACTTGACAGGAGACTGCCAATGCAAGCACAAGGAATGGTCAGGTACTGCACTAATGCACTGGGGTTGTTTTTCAGAACTGTTCTGCTTTTTCCACAGTCCTCTATCTACACCACACAAGAAATAATTTAGTCTCTCCTTATCCATTGCTGCAGCAGTACTCTAAAACTTTCGTACATTAAATACTTTACTTTGAGGGTGCTGAGGCACTGGAACAGGTGCCCAGAGAAGCAGTGGCTGCCCCACCTCCGAAAGTGCTCAAGGCCAGGCTAGACACAGCTCTGATCTAGTGGATGGTGTCCCTGCCCATAGCAAGGGGTGTAGGAATCAGGTGGCCTTTAAGGTCCCTTCCTGAAACCCCTCTGTGATTCTACAATGCTCTATTGCACTGGCTGTGTAATTTAAACAGTTGCAATCGTGGTTCTGTAGCTGTGGTAGCACACCACAATGCAGTGGGCAACAAAACAATTCTAGTATTTAGGAAGCAGAGTTTTACCTTTACTTTTAGAGTGAAATTTCACACAAGCAAGCTGCCTTGGAACATTCAGTTACTGATCAAGATCAGAAAATGTATATTTTTATTTCAGCTTCTCCAATGGCAAGACTGCTCTTGCAACAAAAGAAGCAGGAAGGAGATGGAGATGAGGACTGTAGCAGAGAGGAAATTGCAACCTCCCTTCAGCACCAGGAGTATCCAGACCCAACTATGTGATGTTTTCAGCAGAGCCAGATCCTGCCACCTGCTCCAAAGCTTGATGTGACAGTGGGCTTCCTCACAGAACTGACAGAGACCAAAAGGAAGTTACCTGCTCACTGTGAGCAGGAAGGTCTAGCCTGCTGTGGACCTCTTCAGAGGTCCACAACCAGAGGATGCAGTTTTCCTAATGCATTCTCCCAAAGGACTAAGATTCGGTCACATGAAAAACAGACCACTTTATCACATCCTATCAGCATTAACAAAATTTTAACCAAAAGCAAACCAGCCTTTCATGATGCAGAAACTGCTAATAAAGTCACAAAAATAAATTCAGGTATGAATGTATCAAAAAAGACCATGGAAATTAGACTCACACAGGAATAAATAGAATTTTTGAGCACAATTTCCAGTAACTGTGAAATCACTTCATATATATAATTTTCATTTTATATACCTTTTTCATTCAGAGTGCTGTAAATGTCAAATGTCAACCAATTCTTACCCATTCGCAGAGGCTGCTGCACACACAGCAATACTACTGGCTTCCCATCTAGGTGTGACCAACCTTCCTCCCTCCCCCTGACTAGAATCAGGACATGGACCAATCACGCACCCCACACAGAGCCAAACCCTCAGAACAGCACGGAGAACTGCAGGAACTCTTCCCAGCTTCTTCTTGGGCGTGGCCAGCGAGGGTGCTTGAGGCCCAGATGTCATGCAATTACAAAGTCCTAGCTATATTGTTAAACGCTTTAGAAGACCAAATATTTCAGAGACTTTAAATGGCACTTTTCCGGGTTTCAACACAGACTCAAAAAAGCAAAATCTAGAGGGTTTTTAATTTTCTGCCATCATTTGTGAAGATGTACAAGACAGATACAATCCATGCCACTGAAAGAATAACCAAGCCAGTTAATGATTTTATCAGGGAGGAGGAAGCATCTCACATTCTGCTAAGAACTACAAAAGTGCCCTTGGGCCAGGTCTTGGGTCTGTTTTGCTCCATTGTGGAGACATTTGTGTGCAGAACTGTACAATCTCTGTCCACAGGGTGGAGCAGCTCAGTAGCCTGAGCTGTGGATGCTACACCCCACGTTCAGAAAAAAAGAATTGTCCAACAATGCACATTCAGCTTAGACTGCACAGAGCAGTTACCTATGTCTGCATCCCTGGGGAAACCTGATTAATCTGCCTTTATTCAACAAAAATAGCAGAGTCTTCCAAAAGGCTTGTACTGGGTTTACACTTTGAGTTTACTGATTAAAGCAGTATTTAAATTATGACGATAGTACTGCCACTGTGAGTAAACACAATCCTTTCTTGACACTGAGATGCGCTTTCTATCAATGGAAAACTTTTTGTACACCTAAGAAACCAGTTAAGACCTCTTGGAGAGAGTGAGAGAATAAAGTCCCAAAACCTGACAAAGCAAAAAACATCAGTTGACTCCAAAACAAATAGGAGAAACCCCACATTTACACCTGAAACATCAGTCCTTGGCTGATGTGAAGTGTACATTAGGAAAGCCTGAGAACTCTTCCTAGATCCTCACATCCAGAGTGTCTTTCACTTCAACATCATCGGATGAGATTCTGTGTTACACAGACCGCCTCCGTTCTTAGTGGATCTGCTGGCGGCAAGGAGGAAAGGGATGCAACTGTTCAATGATGTGCCTGAGCTGATGACAGCACAAGAGAATCTCCTTGGTGAAAATTCAAAAATCTCACCTTAATTCATTACTTGAGCACACAACTGGGCACGTCCTTCCCAGTTTCAGCAACAATCCTCAAACTTCTGATTTCTTCAGATTCTTATACAATACTCACAATTGAAAGGAAATACCATTTTATACTAGCCACTGTGTGAAGCACACTTCTAAGCACTAAGCTGAGAAGCCATGACTCAAATTTTTTCATCCTTGTCTATACTGTTAGTGTCACTTCTCTGATATTTTGATCAATTTATACCAATTTACTAGTTAATAGATCCTATATAGGTTTTTCTTTTGATTGCATTGCTGGCAAAACCTTTTCAAGCCTGCTCTCCTTATTTGTTTCATTAGGGTCTATATATCATGAAAGGTTAGCACAGCACCTAGGAGAAGATATTCTTAGGACTCTCAGTACTTGGATACTTTTCCTCCCGGATGCATGAATGGGAGTTGGAAGGTCTAGTTTCTCTCAAAAATGGTTTCAGTTTTTAACAAATCACTTTCATTTTTAAATCCTATTTAAAAACCCCCAAACCTAAACATTCTACTAAAATCCCTAAATCACTTAATCTAATTAGACTATCTGTAGTTCCCATTGTGACTCATGTTAAATTGCTTAAATGTCCTCTAAAATTAGCTTGGTATCAGTCAATATTGAATGAAGCCCGAGTATTCTAAGCAAGGGCTAACCACTTCAAGAGTATCTATTGCCACCAGGTTAAAGAGATCACTTTGAATTCACTGCTTTTCTGGTGAAAAAGACCTAGCACAAGCAGTGCCACATGGGATATATATTCACTTTGTTGCTCATCTTATGCTCTCGAAAGTTTTCAAAGTTCTTTACACTTTTTTTTTTTCGGCCTAGAAGCATCCATGACAGGTACCATTCCTATAGCATCCTACATTTATGTTTCCTGTAGTGACAAAAGCCCTACTATAAATGTCCCAATTCCATGAACGACCATTACCTACATCAGTTGGGGACCATATTCAGAGAACACTCTTCTGGTACAACTGGAGTCTTTAGTTAAGGGGCTCTGTCAGTAAACTTTACTGTCACAGGAAGCCACAAGTTTTAAGCATAGTTCAGAGCCACATATACAAATATACAGAAGAACTTGAATTGTAGGTGATCTGTTTATTTCCTGTTCTTAGAAGGCTCTGCACACAAGACAAGAAATAAGCAGGTTAATTCTTGTGTATTCCTTATCCTACAGAGAATCTGCAGCATTACCTGCTGTGAGCCATTTTTCAGAGGAACACTTACTTTTTATGTACCTGTGCTAAGCAACCACTCTAAAATTTAATGCCCTTTCCCAAGCAAACAAAAAATTCATTTAGAGAAAATCTCTCTCATTAAGACTGACACATTAGAAAATATGTGCTTGAACCAATACAAGCATATCTTACCTTTTGAAGCAGCCATGAGTCAGTAAGCACGGTTTGCATGGAGAACAGTAACCACAGATGCATAGAATTCAAAATAGTAATTTGTTTGTATTTCAAGTATGGAAGAACTTATTTCAAAAGGTTCACTTCATACCTGTAGTAGTAAATAGAGTCACAGAAAATTAATTCTGTGCAGTATGACAACACAGCTCACAGCTGTGGAAGCACTTCTGTTAAGTGAGCAAAATAATATTTATATGCTCTTTCAGAAATGTACGGACACCTGAAACTGAGGTGTCATTGGCTTCTTTGTCCCTGCCCTTTCTGCCTGTAGCAGTGCATTGCTTGTTCCTTTTATTCTGACATTTTCTCTATAGATTTGTCTAAAAACTGCCCTTGTTCATCATCTCCTTATAAAACCATATCTGTCATGCTGACTACAGCTCTGTCTGTAAGCCCATTCATCTGTAGCTGCTCATCAGAGTTCAAGCACTTCGAAGATTAAAAGAGAATTGCTTCACTTCTTATTCTTAACCACCAATACTCAGGGATGAGTTTTCATCCATTGGCAAGAGCAAGAAGGCAAGAGCATGAATAACTAATGACAAATATGTCCATGAAGATCTCTCCTGGCTGTTTTGAAATGTCTTCCTTTGTTCACATAAGAGAGTTGATGAGCAAATAAATGAACAGGAAGGGAATTCATAAAAGACAAGGGCAACTTGCAAGCACTTAACATAACAAAACTATTTTTCTTTCAAAGTACAATGTTTACTTTCTTTAAACACTTTTCAGGATATTCAAAGACACAAGCAAACAGTGGGATAACTTAATATTTGCCCTCCTTTTCCCTCTACATTGTTTGTTGTCTTTCCAACAGTTGAGTCATCCAAGTGGAATGACAGCATACACCTCAGCCACGTCCCTGTGCAGTCTCACATCTTAGGGTATTAACAGATGGCTTTAGGAAGTCTAGCCATGGAAACGTGACTGATTGCTCTTCCTATCACTAGGAAGCTGCTACCCTGCAGGGATTCAGCACAGCAGGACTGGTGGATATCCCTGAGCCACCTCTCTGCTAAACCAGCAGGTGGCTTCAACCCAGCTCCCCGAAGGCTGGGCATGCAGCCACCAGACTGTGCTGACACGGCAGAGAAGGACACTGGCTTAGACACCATTCCAGCTGCTGCATCAGGCAGGAAGAAATATTCAGAGAGAAAAAGGAGGCTACACCTATAACCACCACAACCTTCTGTATGACTGTGCTGTAGGAGGAAAAACAGCACTAGAACCGGACATCTGCTCAAGTTCCAGACATTTACACACACTGCATGTGAAAATGCGCACTTTGTGTGGACTAAGATGTTTTTTAAATCCCCACCAACTCTTAATAAGCAATTCACATGGATATCAAACCTAATACATCTATTGTGTGCAACAAACAAAAGGATCAGATAGCAATTTTTTTTCCACTTCTCAGAGAAACTGGCTGTCTTCCAGTCTTTTGCTGATACAGTCCTTGTGCAGGACCTGCTTTCCACTGTTAGATCAAACTTGCATTCCAAGCGCTTGGCCACTGGAGCACAAACTGAATGTACTGGTGAAACCCTGCTTCTGCTGGTACCACACATGGCATGGCACATATGGGTGACCACCTATGGTCACAATAGGCTACTTCTGCCGCTGTAACTTGATCACACAATCATTGAATATCCTGACTTGGAAGGGATCCAAAAGGATCATGGAGTCCAAGTTCTGGCCCTGCACAGGCCAAAATCACACCATATGTCTGTGAGTTTTAACTTTGTGTAACTATGAACCCTGCTGGGATGACATGTTTGCCCGAAGTAGCCAGCATGACTGAGGTAACAGAGGTATGTCTCCAGCTAACAACTTCCAGGCTCTCCCATTGCTGACCGCTTCCAACAGGGACTGCTCTTCCTCTTCCCATCTGTGGCACAGCTGAACTCCTCTTTCCCATAACCCACACCACAAACAGACTCATCATCTGTACTGCTGCACCAGGGGAACGTGGGCAGCCCCCTATCTATCTTCCATACAGCCTGCTGTCAGCACAGGATATCTTGGAAGGTCATGAATGAGAGACAATGACAAGATGAAGAAAATAACTTCAAAATAACTAAAACTGAGAAAGTGAAGAGTCTTAATGTTTTCCTCCCTTGTACTTTATTGTTGCATCATAATCTTGCCAATAAGCTGTAACTGAAAAGGGGTAAGTCAGGAGGAACATAAAGCCCAAGGGTAACAGCCTTGTTTTGTAGCAGAAAAATGCTTTTAATACATGCTGTTAATACTAGAAACTCTTTTCACAACTAACTTTCCCAAGAGTCTCAAGGTGCCACCTCAAAGGTGCGAACTGCAGACAGTGCTCCTGTGGCAGTATGGGGCTGCTCTGAGGAGAACAGCAAAGGGCAACTTCCAATGGGACCTGACTTTCCACTGTTTGATAAGTGAGTGTCCCTGTTAATCCTGGATCTGCAACAATGTCACCCTGACCTCTAGACCTGTCCCCTTCTAGTAGAGTCATTGGACTATGCACCAAAAGAGTCATAAAACACTCCCAAGAGCGTGGAGAAAGCACGTTATGACATTTCCCAACCCTCTCTCCCTTGCTGTGCTCACACAAGTACACACTAATTGAAAGGACACTTGGTGAATTTTCTCCTCCACCCAGTTGACGTGGCAATTTATCCCAAATTTTACATGCTTTTGGAGCACAACTTACTAGAAGCAGCCTGAGAATGCTGAAATTTGGTTCAGTGTGATATATAATTATGGGCTAGAGAAAATAAAAATGCAACGCTGAGCCTAGAATTTATGTGAATAAGCAGAACCAAAGAAGCCACTCCCCTGAGACCTGTTTGCTCAGGACAATTCTACCAGTATAAGACAGATGTGAATTTAAAATAGTACAATTACAGCTGTGTAATGCCTTAAAACAGATACATTAATTCAGACATTTATTTTGCCTTTCTTCAGATTTGCTGATATTGCTTTGGTAGGCGTTTATGCTGAAACAAAAAAACCCACTCTTTTGTACATTTTTAATGATTTACTGTGGGTCAGCTCCGGTGCAGCAACTGAAAACACAACTATCCACCAGCAGCCAAAATTCAAAATAAAGGCTGAACACTGTTCCTGAAGCTCAAAGCAAGAATGTTGTAGTCTGTCTTTGTTATGTGCTGAGACAAAGTATGGCAAGCTACCTCAGCTCAGAGGACTCACAGCAACACAGTAATCTGTGCTAGCTCAACCATAAATTAATCACAACTACATCTGCAAACATATTGCACTCACATTTCTGCATTTACACAACTCACACACATTTCTGCATTTACACAACTCACATTTCTGCATTTACACAACTCACACTCTTATATTCACAGTTTAAGACATACTCTAAAGCTTTTACATTTGTGAAAGGCACCACATTCATTTGTTGACGTACATGAAGCATATTTGTTGCATTGTTTTATTCTTTCTTTTTGTTTTCTTAAAAGGGAGCAACCCTGAGGTTTTACCCTCAGAAAGATAATGTTTAAAAACTAGACAGACACAGCAGAGCACCCCACTCTATCTTCTCTTGACTCGTTATCTTTTACATGTATCAATGTCATTTACTCTAACAACAGACGAGGTAACACAAAAAACCATCAAGTTACTTTGTAATGCAAATTTGTATTAATAGAATATGTCATGAAGTCGATCAAACACATGCAAATTAGAAAAGAATCACATAGTTTTTAAAAAAAAGGTACCTGATATAAGAATGCCACTTTCTTTAAAAGTTAAAATTAAAATATTCTCAATTTCTGCAGACAAAGATCGCAATGACACTCAGCATGGACAGCGTGTGTATTTCAGCCTAAAATTTCTTTCTCTGTTAGGGACAACTACAATATTTACCTCCAGTGCCAGTGTAACAAACTACATATTTTCTAACAATCTAATTTAAAATGACACAATGTAACGTGTACAGCGGTTGTTTTAAAACCGCCAATCTGCCGTTTGATTTCTGTGTTCGCTTTCACTTTTAAGTTAAAGAGCTTGATCCTCACCCTGTACCTGACAACCTGCAGGGATCCCCTACCTGCACCTCCTGAAGTCTTGGGAACTCAATGGCAAGATAAGGCCTATAATGACAGAGACAGCTTACTGTGACCTATGAACCTTTTGCATCCTGAAAAACTCGAGCAGAAAATATAAATGTGGGAGACAGCACTGTAGCTAAATCCAATATAGCATAGATCTTATTTGCAGACAGCTGTATTGCAACATGTGCTAATCTTGTTTTTAGATGGGGCTCAATATGCCACAAATAATACAGTAGGTGTCAATTTTTAAGAAAACCCCAAAAACTGGTTTTATTCTTTCAAGAAATTGCCTCAGTCCAAGAATCAGGAGATTTCTTGAATGAAAGCAAGCCGTTTGTTTACATATGAAATGAAATCCACAGCCTAAACACTATGAACAGACTTCGCATCCTCAGTTAAACCTACTCACTAGAAATCACTTGTGGTGCACGAGTTTCTTTCAGGAAAGGGTATCCCGATTATCCTGTTAACTCTGTACCGACCTTAGCTATACTAATTTCTGCCTTCCTTTGCACTGCTGCATTTACCTAACGTTGCCAGACACAATCTAAAGCCCTTTTTTGTTTGTTTGCCCGCTGTAAAATTGCTCATGTTGAGCATAAGCAAGTCTAATTTAACAACGTTACTTAGGAGAACACACATGTTCAACAGTTTAAACTAGAGTTTTCTCAAGCCGGTTCCCACCGCGCCGTCCCAGGCTGTGAAGCACGGCCAGAGCAGCACTCCCAAAGCCTCCTTTCCCGGACCCGCCCGCGGCAGGAAGGCACCGGCTCACCGCGGGGAGCTGCGCCCCGTGTGCCCCGACGCTCCCGGGGGTCGCCCCGAGCCAGCCCGTGGCTCCGCCGCGCAGCCCCTCGGCTGCCGGGGCTTCCTGAGGCACCCTAACTTCTCCCCGCCCGTCACGGCCGAGCCCCGGGGCGCCGGCAGCGGGGCTGCCCCGCCGGGGCGTTATTCCCGCAGCCGCGGGCCCGGCCCAGCGGGGCGGCGCCCACGCCCAGGCGCTGCCGCGCCGCAGACAATGGGGGCGGCAGCCCCGCGCC
>VZRR01013231.1:353423-418824 GCA_013398015.1 Oreocharis arfaki | reverse complement strand
GGCCGCCGGGACGGTTCCCATGGCAACGCGGCCGCCCCGCCGCCGGGCACAAAGGGAAGCGCGTCCCCTCCCGCGGGACGGCCGGCGGGGACCCCCGGGCCCATCCCCGCGCGCGGCTCCGGCTCGGCCCTCGGGCACCGCCGGGGCCGTCCCGGGCACCGCTGCTCCTCTGAGGAGATGCCCCGTGGAAAGCACCGCTCCCCCGGCCGGTGTCTCCTCAGCCGTGGCAGGACGGGGCTGCGCCTGCCTGATCCGGCAGAAGAGCCGACGGTCCTATGAAAAAGATGACTCGTTTTAAAGCGAGGGGAAAATCTCCACTTAAATGCTGGCAAGCATGAAGAGAGCAAACCCACAGATTTTCCCTCAAAATATTTCGTGCGAGAAATTTCAGTCAGCCCAGCTGTCATCGTTTTGCGCTGTCCAGGACTGTAAATTTCAGCGCTAAAAGCACTTTATTGAAAAGACAACACCGTTCCTGGTGTAACTCGCTTGTGCAGTTTGCATTTTTAACCTGAAAGCAGACACTTACCACAGAGGGTGGGGAGCCCCCGGCAGAGGCAGGGTGACCAGCCCGTGTCTCCGGGCGATACAGCGGTTCCCCACCGCAGCTACCGCTTCTCCTCTCCGGGGCGAGCTGTGCGCGCTGAGAATTCAAATCCAGCCGCAGCACTATCCCCGCAAGTTTAATCCGCTACAGCTGTGTGAATCCACCGCCTTCAGCAGAGGCTTCGGAGACCTCAGCCAGGGCAAGCAGGCTTTGCAGATGTTGTGGCGGACGCCATGGAGCATGTCCTACCTTCTCCTGGGGCACTGTGGTGGCGGGCGTGCAGTGGGAAGCCTGCCTTCAAGGCAAGGCTCTTGGCATTGCCTGCTCTGCTTGGCAGAGAAGAGCCTGAAGGAAGAAAAGCGTGTACTTAGGCTGCAATTAATGGTTCCAGTTCTGTGAATGCAGCTCAGGGTCAGCAATGACTAGCACACCTTCCCTTCTACAATGCAACTAAAGCATAAAGATCTGTCTGAAAAATAGGTGGTGTAGGCAGTTAGCTGCACTCAGGTTTTCATGCTGAAAATTCTACCTAATCTTTGTAGAGAACCAAAGGAAAAGATCGTGGGGAGTTTTCAATACCTCTAAATATTCTTTAAGACAAAAACATGGCATTTGTTACGTCTGTCAAATATTTCAAAACATAGGCTTTTATGTTGATATACTTCTCTTAGTGTGCAAAGTTAAAAAAATAAATGGAGAGCGGTTGTTTCCTTCTTTTTATTCCTTCCAAAATAAATTATAGTGTGATGGGCTGGATTTCACAAAACATTTTCATTTTGTATGTATAAAGTGCAAAAGTTTACTGAGCAGATGGACTACCAAGAAACAATATTTTAATTGCAGGACTGAAAGAAGTTTAAAAATATATGAAAACTGATTTGGAAAAAAGCAGCACAAAAAAAATCTTTGCAATTCTGCCTGCATGATTTGACCTTTGTGTGCACGGAATGTTTTCCTTGGCTTTTTGGAAATAAGTTGGATCTTCAGATTTTTTCCCCCTTTCATTTCCTGGAATTAAATCCCAAGCTTTCATTCCAGCTTCCTTCAATTAAATGGGCAGCTTTTACTCTTCCACTACTCCCAAAGCTTTTTTTCTAACTATTCAACTGCATGTTTACATTAAAAATGCTTTCCTATTCAGAGTGTAAAACTATTTTTCGTAATAGGCAGTATCAGTACTACAGTTAAGATCGGCCTGAGTGATTTGATTAGTCATTTCAATTGTCTAATAATGCCTTTGCTATTAGTGCAGTTATTGCTAGAACCTAGGGAAGTGTGTTGGTCATTTCGCTGTTAGTTACGGGAGCTGTGTTTCACTGTGCCTGGAAGAGCAGCCGAGCAGAGTTTTCTGAGCAGAGCTCAGTCGTTATTTCTGATTAGATTCTTTGCTTGGTTTAGGAGGATGTTTTGGCCCTAACTCCAGCAGCCTTCAGGAACAGCAGCAGCTTTTGGAAGGACTTCACCATCAGGCTCATACCCAGAGCCCTCACGGGTGTTGGCAAGCAACGGGGCCAGCACGGAGTGTGCCCGTACACAGCATGTACCATCTAACCCACGGCAGCTCTGGCTGGTAGCCTCATCATGGCGGGAAGAAATCAAAGGTGCAAAGCATAAAAAAACCATTAGCCCGAAATTCACCAGGCGAAGGTCCCCGCCACCACATCCTGCTTTTGAATGGACCTGAAATCCTCACGGAGATTTCTGTCTAACAACAACATTATCTTAAAATTACGTAATGCCTTATCAAGCCAGCACATCTTACGCACAAGCGATAACAATGATCTAACTACAACTCTGGGAATTTCATTAGAAAAGAGCTGGAGCTCCCCAAGCACCAAGCCCCGTCGCCGTGCACAAGGACCAAGGGAGGAAGAGCGGATGCTCGGGAGGGAGCAGCCGGCACACAGCTCCCACCTGGCGCTGTTCGGCCAGAGGGGCTGTTCCTTCCGAGACACCCCGGCTCACAGCTCTGCTCTTTCGCAGGGGAGAGCACAAAACAGAACCCCGGTGTGCACGACCTTGGTTTAAACGGCAGCAAGGATGAGTTTGGTGTTTTGTTCCCGTGGTTCTTTCGCTCTTGAGAAGCCCTCCCTTGCAGAACCGGCTTGTTAGCATCACTTTGTGTAGCAAAGGTGCTATTGTATTTGCCACCTGGTAGGAATATTTGAGGGTGATTTACGAAGTGTACCTCAAGGATAAAGGCGCCAGAAGAGAAATACATGTATAACATGCTAATTTCTGGCCTTCTCATTGTCCTTCAGAAGCTTCTTGCTCCATCTCTCAAACCCCAAAGTTCTTTAGAAACTGCAGTCAGTTACTACAGCTTCATTATTCGTGTAAAATTTCATCACTGGGATTTGGGGTTGGTTTCTAGTGTTTAGGGTTTTTATTATTTTGGCCCCTCTCCTTTTGCTGTTTTGCTGTGGGTGCTGAGCACCGTGGGACCAGTGGCCCATTTTCCAGTGGCTTTTCTGTGATCCATAACCTTGTCTGAGAGTCTGGTACAAAATTGCTTCTAATTACTTGACATTTATTCTTCAAACCTTAACTAATTCACTAATCATATAGTGATAAATGAGATTTTAAAATTAATCACTGACATTTTTAAAGATTTATACACAACTGTAAAAACAGGTTCCCAGCTAGTAAATAAAATGTTGTGTAAAGGAAAAAAAACCCCAACCCACCATAAATTAAAGCTGTCCTGCATTAATGGGAAGCAGTAAAAGTGAAGACATGGTGAGATGTTACCTGATGAATAGGGGTAGCATCTTATCAGTTAGTGCCTTCCTGCTACAGATCCCCTTGACAGCAGGAAAACAGCATTTGTAGAAGCATTGTCATGTGCAAAACTGAATTTAGCTTATAATATGTAATTGCTGGGAGTTTGTGGGGCAGGCAGGGAAGTGGCCAAAGGGCTGCCTTACTGAGCAGATTTGGAGTTCACAGTATTTGCAATGGAGCATTTACTCCTTGGAAAACAGCGAGGCAAATTTTTACCACTTGTTCAGTTAGATAAATTCAATTATTTTAGCTAATTTAAAAGTAATCAAGAAAAAGTTTGAAGGCTGAATACCAAGCTTGCTAGTTATAATTAATATTTATAAAGATGACAGTTATTTGAACATAACATCAAGCCTATCACCAAACCCAGAGCTGCCATTGCACATTGCCAGGATTTTGGATAATCTTTCTCCCTTTGATGAGAGAACTGCCATTTGAGCCTGTCTTTTGGATGCTGCTGTTGTTCATTATTAGTGGCAAAGTCATTTAAACCAAATATTACCAAATGCTGTACAGGCAAAGAGAGAGAGAATCCTGCATCAACTGCAGCAGCTATGAACAACCCTTGCAGATCAGACATAATCAGTGTTTTACTAGGATCTATGCTAGGCTGTAGATTTTGGGGAATTTTTTTCTTTTATCTACAGTGTACAGATCAGCAAAATAACAGTTACTAGAAGGACCTTGGATCTTGAATTTTATGATCATTGCTAAAGAAAGTGAGATATGCATAACATCCACCACAGCTCCTGTTTGAAATCACAGAGTCACATTTGGCATCCTATCCTGACCCATACGACTTGCACTATGTCCCATAACAACTTGGAGCAGTTTGGTACACAGTGGGTGGTGTACATCAGTGAAATGAAAAATGGGCTTAACACACCTGCTTTTGGCTCTCTGGGTCATGAAAAAATGTTAGACAGAAATAGGTGACAATGACAAGCTTTAGAGCTGGATTTTTTTCTGCTTACAGTAGAAGAGAATGCCATGAGATCTAAGGGGAAGAGCACACAAGCACAGTCTTAATTTTGAAACTAAACTAATGCTGTTTACCTGAAATCTAAAGAATGTGCTGTGTTTAGGCCGATGTTATGAGACGTTATGCCATTTTTGAATGGAACTGCATCAAAGGAAAAAAGCTCCCTCTTGCCTGTGTTTCCTGAACAAAGTCCTTTGTGAAAGAATTCTTAAGGAACTTTACATCATGACTCTGCTCAATTGGATTTCTAAGATGTGCATAAATGTGGTGAGAATTACATCATGAACAGGTACTATGGATAGGATATAGTTGATGCTACCTATGTATCTTGGCAAAATCATATGATCTTAAACTTTGATGCTGACTTGCACAGCATTTCTCTTGCAGCAGGTTCCAGGTGATGTTTAGAGTTAACAATATCAAAACTATTTATAATTGCAAAAGGGCTTTTTTTTTTCATTGCAGCTGCTCTGAATGCACTTTAACATCAGACTTTTTATGAGGTTTCTTATTGCTCATGTGCACACTTACTGGCATATCCCATAAGCATAGACTCCTAATGCGAAATCGGCTAGTAACAAAACTATTAAAATACTAGGAAATTTCAAAATTGCTTGCACTTTTGCTCACATATAAGAGCTACATACTCTAAGTTACATTTTCTAAGAGTCCTGTGTAAGAAACACAATATGGTTTTGATTTCTTGTTTTATTGAGTGAAATGAACAGGCTAATTAAAGAAATTCCAGGAAGTTTCTGCTTTCTGTCTCCTAGGGACAAGCCTCAAGTGTCAAAGGAGATAATACTGATGGCTATAAAACACCCAAGTATGTTTATACTGGCTATAAAATGCAGCTTATACCTTCTATTTAACTTCCATAATATTTTGTTTTATACCAGGCTTAGAAATTCGTATTAAGCATTAGTTGAAGTAGTGCTTGTATGTATTTGGAAAAAAACTTGGTAATTGCAAGTTAAAAAACAGAAGGCAAGCCACTGGCAAAGCAGTCTTAGAAATAAACTTACAACTATAATTTCATCCATAAACACTAAGAACTAAGAACAAGCTAGCCATCAAAATACATAAAAATCTGCAAGATACTTCTAGTCCCATCTTTCAAAATGTCTTTAACCCTGAGTGGGGATCTCCTGCTTGAAGCCATAAGCTGTGCCAGAGAACTGGCAGTGGTACTGCATGCAATCAGTTGAGGCTTCTAGAACTACTGGACCCACTTCTAGATCCCCTGGATGGATTTGAGGAATTTTTAGAGAAATTGAACCTTCTCATAACAATTCAGCAATTCTGAAGTGCTGTATAGAACTGACACACTCTTGGTGCAATTATTGGATATTCCAATATCAGTCCCTCAAAGTAATTTCTACATTCTTAGAAGCCAGTGTATGTGTTACTGAAGCCAGTCAAAAACAATGTTTTTAGTGAAGGTACTAGCTATCCAATGAAACTTGCTTCTCAGACAGAGTTGCACCTTCTAGAATATTTAGGGTTCTGGCAGATAATGTCCATGATTTAGATGACATGAAACATTTAAGGGTATTTTTAAGGCTCAGTAATGCACTTCACATGAACAAGGATGTGTGGGCCCTGGTAAGACAAACTGCATCAGATTTGAAGTTGAATTTTATGTAATAGTTTAGAAAAGTAAATAAGAAATGAAATCTAGAAACATTCTGATGGTTTCCTGCTCTATTCTATTCTATTTGCAATTAAGTTATCAGGGGCCTTTGTAGAATGAAATTTAATGGCTTGAAGATGCTCCTAAATCCAGGCCTCAAAGTGTTGAGATAGCAGAAGCACAGGATAACTAATCTGAAGTTTGAAAAATCTCTGATACTTCCACCAGGAAGACTTTTGAAGGAGAATATAAAACCTTCCAAACCAAGCAGGCAAGCACATGCACTACTGGCACCTTTCTGCTTTACTGCACAGCTAACTCTGTGAGCGGGCGGGTAGTGGCAGCAGGGCACAAAATGCAAGGGAGAATAATGTTGGAAATACCTTTCAAGAACATCATTAGCTCTTCTGGATTGCAGAGAGATGACATTAACCAAAGCAACTTCAAAGAGCTGAAGGAGATTAAAGTTTTTCCTCTTAATGATTCTAAAGTGTTGTTGAAGGGATCAATAGCTCTTCCTGTTAAACGAGCTGTTCAAATCAAGTATTCCTGGAGAGGAGATAAACTAGTCCTGGAAGTAATAGTGAGATTTAATTAGGATTTGAGATTTTTCACTATTCATTAATTTATCTGCCAGTATCACAATAGTTTTAGTGAAGTGCAAGTTTACAACTCTAAGATTCCTGATGAAGGGAAAAAAATTATCTGATTCCTTCTGAGCCCTTTTAACGATGCCAAAATACATTATTTACTATGTGGCCCACACAGAGAGAAATTTCTCTTTTCTGTACCTGATATCACTGTTTTTTTCTGGGGGAGGAGGAAAGAAGGAAGGGAAGACAAAGGCATTATTTCCTGTTTCTTTAATAATAAAATAATTACATCCCATGGTGGTGCACATTTTGCTTATTGTTAACCAAGACATGTGGAAAACCCCTTAGCAAATCACAACTAAATTAGACTAAGACTTGGCAACTTTTCAGCTGTGCAAGCAGAAGTTTTATTTTAAACAAAATCAGAGATAACTGATGTTGCAACCTGACTTGCGAATCACCACACCAAGCTCAGATCTGGAATTCAACCTTGTGTATTTGAGTGTAAGGTCATACAATCCTCAATCAAGCAGATATATAGGAAACCAATTCCTGGTTTAGTCTTTCCAGCACTCAGTTTCTAGTGGTTTTCTACACAGAGATATGATACCAATGCTTTTAATGCAAACACAACGACTTCAGAATTCAGAGTTTATCCGCACCAACGAGTCACTGATAAGGGAGAACTTCCCAAAGAAGGTTTGTTTTGTTTGTTGTTTTTTTTCTTGAAGGCCAATAAGTCAAGAAAATATGTTTTGAAAAGACAGAACCAAGCAAAGCTCTTTGGCAAACCCTGTGCAATACTGCAGGAGCAGAGGGACCCAGGCCCTCACCATTTCTGCGGGCATTGCAGCAATGTTTCAACTGCCACTTTGCTGCTTGTTGTCAGAAAACAGCTTCTTTGTGCCCCCATGGGAAAACTGCTCTCCTTTCTGCTCCCACATGGATGCATTTTCATGAAAAACGTGTCTTAAACTCTTTTAAGAGAACAAGGGCCAAAAAAATCCAATTATCTTGTTGTCTGAGTGTTCAAATCAAAAGCAATAATCCAGATTATAATGTTATATAGCATTAAAATAATTTCCTCCTTTCAGCATATAACATTTAGCCATATAAAGACAAAAAAACCCCATAAAAATACTAGAAGTAACATTGTCTGCATTCTGCCCAGTTCTTTGAAGGAATGGAAAACATTGTGTAGGCACTATATTCTATTTCAGTTGTTTTTGTATGGAGCTAAACAGCTTCAAAAGCAGATGCAAAGTTCAGGTGGATCATTACTGATCAGTTGTTTTTCCTATTCTTTCTCCTTTGTTTCAAGGTTTCATCACAGGGCCACTTGCTCTTAAGATTTCTTTACTGTGTGCACAACAGAATGCCTTCCTTCTGATTGTGGAGAATCACCTCCTCAAAGCATGCTGCTGCTCTGAAAACTTGAGAGTGAAGGGCAGATGCAGCTGCAACAGCTGCAAGACTGCAGTTGTTACTCAGAGAAAGCCGCTATTCTAGCTTTAAGAAATTGTCCCAGATCTAGGGATTTCCTCATCTATTTTTAGCAAGCACGAGCAAGACAGATTTCTTGGTGCTTTTCAGACTGCATTTGCCAATGCTCCCCAAACTCTTCTTGTTCTGCCTACCTAAACGTGCTTCCCTGGCAATTTATTCCCACCTAAACCAGCGCTGCTCTAGTCCTGTTTCTGCTCCCTCCTCTTTCTCTGCAGCTGCACTGGCTGTTGGCCAATGCCAGTGTCTAGGAAAATAACCAGCGGCACTCTAGAGGGACAGACGAGTGCACAAGTGCTGCATCACAGCAACGGCAGCGACTGCAGAGCAGCCCAAACTCTTAGATGACCCTCTTAAAAACCTGTGCTGGGAGTGCCCTTGTTAATCAGGCTTTAGGCTGCTGCAATTTACTTCAGACAGCACATAAAACAAGAGTCAAGGTTAAGGATTTCTTTATCTGTCCACAAAGTCCTTCCCAGCCCACCAAACCGATGTTATGCCATCTTCATAGACTTCTACAATGACGTCAGTGGGACAGATTAGATTTCTGCACCAGCCTGCAGAACACATCCCAGAGACCCTCGGTCTGATTACAGCCCTGGCAACTGCTGCTGCCAGCATCTTGTGATGGAATAGGGCATCATGGAGCAGCAGATGGAGGAATTCAAACAGTGCATGGAAAAAGCAGACCCATAAACAACAACACAACCTCTATCACAATGGTAGTGCAAACCCAGGGAAAGATCAGATGTTGCAGAGCTCTCCTCAGTCGGCTCCATGTGTAAAACCAGATTATCTCCATCAGTGGGCTCATATCACATGCAGGCTCCTATGCCCTGTTTACATTGATGAATATGTTTAAATAGAACCATAAGGTTTTATTATTTATTCTTGGTGTACAAATAAAGTCTGTTATTCAACTCTAAAAGCCAGTTTATGGCAGTTACTTTTTCAGGAGTTTGTTCTAGAAGCCAAATTTTAGTGTTGCTAATATTTTTTAGAGTTTATGTTCTACTCTGAGGAGTCAAGTAAGCAAACTACACCATGGAGAAGCTTACACCATTTCCTGGTAGTAACCATAAGGAGCAGAAGGGATGCTCTTAGCTAAGCTCCCCCTTAGCTCCTTGGAGAATGACGAGCCAGAGGGGAAAGCCTCCTACCAGGAGAGACAGATGAGCAGTTAGTGAAGCAGAGGTGGCTTTCAGCTCTTTTCATACAGTGATGGCCAGACCGTATTTTAATATCAAGTAACAGTAAGGTGTGGCCTACCAACTAGGTGTGAAATTTTATCCACTGCTTGGCAGGGGAAACCTCCCTGACCTGCCTGAGGCCAGCTGCAGAGGCAGAAAGAGAGCTCCCAAGCAGCTGGGAAGCGTGATGCCACTGCTGGCCCAGCTTGGGGGACTGTACTTTCTCTCAAACTCTTTTATCTTCTTCTCTCAAGACCTTAATGTGCTGTAAAATTATGAATGCCAGGAAAAAAATATGAAAACTTGATGTCAATATAAAAAAAGCATTTGCTCAAAATATCCAGTAGTTACCACTAGATGGCATTTTGTTCCTGAGAAATTAGAAACTCACAGGTTTGGGATTATTTGTTACACACAGCAGGAAACAGTACAAAATGGAATTACTTACCTCATTCGGTTAATAATTTATTATCTATTGTCTTGTATAAGCAAACCATGACTAACAGAAGGCATTTCATTTGCTGATTGATAAAGCCCCTTTATTTAACTATAGCTTGTGACTCTTCGCTTCTCCGCTCAGTAGGTACAGGTTTGAGCTGTTGTCAGCACTTATCAAAAATCTCTTCCACACTTTAAATGAAAGACAAATGTAGGCCAGGTCACAGACTTTGAGCATGCTTTGAAAATCTGCCAGAAAAGCCTTGCTCCAGTAACTATATTCAGTATTTCCTGTGTTATTTTTGGATAAACCCTTAACACAGATTGCAGTATAAAAAAGAGTTTCCATTCAGGAAGAGAGCTGTAACAATTTCCTTATTATGAAATAATAATCTAATAATATTCAATTATTAATATTATATTTTTCTGTGGCTCATTTTAGTTTCAGCTTGTACAAGCTGTGACGATCTGCATTCTCAACCTTTGCAGGGTACAATGTATCATACCCAGAGGCGAAATGAAGCTCTACTGGGCCCAACCTGGGGTAACACGTAGGTGGCATTATTTAACATGACACTGTTTGGCATCTGTAAGCCTCTCAATGTCAGATTAAACCAAGCAGGAGTATTTCCCTTACTCTGCAGCAAAACAGGAGACTACATGATGATGCACAGCAAGTCTGTGCACTGCTCAAATTTTCTTTGACTAAATTACGCATACTGACAGAAGCATTGATGGTCATCAGGAGTGGCTAAATCAGATCCTGCTCTCACACTTGCTTGGAAAAGATGCATTATAGAAGGAACTTTACTTCACTAGGATAAAATCAATCCTTACCTCTTCATAAAACAGGCACAAGCTTCTTTGAAGTAGGTAATGTAGAAAAGCTGCTTTAAGTCAAATATTTTAAGAAATAGTGTGCTGCAACACTTTAAATGCCCTTTCAGTTTAAATTTAGCTTATTACTATTCTCCAGCGACATAAACTGGACTAGAATAAATCAGTAGACATGTGAAACTGGAAGTTTTCAATCTGTGAAAGTTTGTAACGATGTAACTCTGACAAAGTGGTGACATTTTCTTCAATAGAAAGACCTGTGGGATTTATGCACCCTCAGGAACATGCCTAAGTGCCTGGCACATTATGAAGTGCAGTTCCACGAAGGTGGGGTGTGTGCCCTTATCCAATATGTGAAAACAGCAACAAAACCTAAACTAGACATGAAATTACAAGAGTGGTTAAAGATCACGAGTTCCTTTCTCAAACAAAAGGACCTTGCTAGATCTTTGTAGCAAGGAAAATTGTAGAATTGATATAACAAACTGGTACTTACAATGAAAGGGAAGCATCCAAGTCAGTACAACGTGTTTCCATCCCAAGAAGCCAGTGCTGTGCTATACATGACAAATACAACCCTGCTATCAACTCAGAACTAGCATTCCAGTTGTATGGTAACTGGGAACAGAACTCAAGGCTCTATGGCCAGCAACCTTCCTACACAGCATTCAAGAGAATGCTGCATAATTTAGAGAAGAAAAAAGAGTACAGTCCTGTTAGAATCAGGACTCTAAAAAAGTTCAGGTACACAGGTACAGGATAAAGAAATATTTTACAAATTCATAGATATATTCAACTCATAAATTGTAAACTTAATATCTTAAAAGTCAATAAATAGTCAACAAAATGAGCAAGTGCTCAAAATGTTGCCATCCAGTGAAATACACTGCACCTCCTCTGTCTTTACAAGGATTATGGACCTTTTTCAGCAAAAATCATTAGCCCTCTACAGCAATTCCACTGAAAGAAAGGACAGAAAGCAAGAAAACTGAAGTATCAGCCTTTTGCTTGTTTTCAAATGATAGCCAGGCTGACTATAAAGTAAGTCTCTTGGCATTTTACAGGCAGCCAGAATGACTGTACTATACATTGTATCACCTTTAAGAGTATCTTTCTCAACACAGCATTACGAATAACAGGATGTTTATACTAGTTATCTCAAGTGAGATCAAAACATTCCCAACATCACTGTAAACATTTGGAAGAAACAGATCTTCACAGAACGCATCTTTGTGTCAGAGGAAAGGGCTGCTATAACTGAGCAGTGAAATGCAGCACCTTCTACGCGCAGACGCTTTCCCCCTTGGTTTTATTTTCTCAGCTTATTCAGGGCAGTTTATTTTGTTCACTGCTAAGACAGAGGGCTTGTTCTCTCCTTGCTCATCTCCTCTTTCATTTGATTAGAATCCCAGATGTAGGACGGATATATTTTCCCATTTTCTTTTTAAACATAAGCAAATTAGTGGGCTTTTTAAAATCATTCAGTTAATAAAATGCAGCAGCCCAGTCGTTTCTCAAAGGCAGTATTTTTGCCTCCCATAATGGTCTAGAACAAGTGATTCAGCTAAAGGGAGGGAAATACTGTTCATGGACCGTGCCAGTACTAGCTTGCAGCAAAACAAGAGCAGGAATATTTTAGGTAGTAGGAAAAAACAGACCTTAACACCAGTCTTTCAGGTAGCTAAACACAGCCATCAGACGGGCTTTCAGCACATCCCATCCACCTGGGCACCGATGGTGTTAAATGGAGCTGTAATAGCTCACATTTGTTCTCCGGTGTATTGAGATAGCCACAGGCAAAAGTGAGGCGAGGAAAATCTGGCTACCTGCAGTCCTGTTCCTCTGAAAGTATCTCCCTGGCAGTGCCCTCATTCCTGAAGCTCATCTCAGCCTGGCACTGACAGTCCTCCCTAAGCCAGAGTACTCTCCTCTAAGCTCATTAATTGCAAACTGGAGTATCACTAGGCCCTGCTACCCAAGGTGGTTACAAATACTGCCCACTCCCTACCCCACTCTGTTTCTGCTATTGGTATTAAAACCAAAGGGAAGTTCCTAGAGGCATGACTCCTTTTCTTTGCTTCAAGCTGTTCTGCACCTTCTGCGCTCGTTATCAGTTCTAGTCAGTCTGTGCAGCTTAAGATACTGTCTCTTTACCTATGGACTAAAAATAATAATTGTCCTTGCATAATGATTTTACAACACTCTCCTGATTAACAATTCATCCCCAATTAAATTAGGCTACAGGTACTTTATCTAAAAACTTAAGAACCTCCTCTCTTGTCCCTCCTCTTCCCCCCAAAATGAATAGGATTAAGTGCTTGTAACACATCATTATACAAATGCCAATAGAAGAGGGATAAAGACTTTGAGGAAGGTTTAAAATACAGTATTTACAGAAACTGGATCAGGTTTGTGTGTCTTCTTGTTCTACAGACAGCCATGTAATTGGAAGATAACTAACCCCACACCTAGGAAGTTAAAAACTTTTCTGGAGAGGGTTGCACTTTTGCAGTTATGAAGCCATCAGCGTAAAACCTGCACTCATTAGCTGTGCACAGCATCTGTAATGAAATCTTTTGTAATACTCAGAAGTCCTTCCATACCTAAATATGGATTTTATAATGTATCTTGGTTTAGGAAGATGTAAATATCAAGGTAACATAAGCTTCTTATATCTATTTTAGCTGAAGACAAGGTACAGAGTGTGCAGAAATTCCTCTTCTGACTTCTAGAAATGGAAGTTTCCTATAGAGGGTTAACACAACCAAGGAGGAAGCAATATGAAAAAAGAAAGAATTCCCCACTGAATATGTAAGCACTTCCTGGGGCTCATCACAGAAAGAAAAATATTTTGAAGAGGAAGAAAGCAAAGAAAAAGAAAGGTCATGGGGTCATAATCCTACATTCCATAAAGGAAAAAAAAAAAGAGAAAAGTCACATTAAAACCTAAAATGAAAAGGAGAGTTACCATTGAAGACTATGAAACTTTGAAAATTTTATGATAGAATCGTCCAAACCAACCCTACACAGCATTATACAACACAGGTTAAATAAATCATACCTGTGTTACTTCTGATACAATGGTTAAAAACAAATGTAAAGACTACTGCAAGCCAACCTTACACTCACTGTTCTGCAGTACAAATCAGCACAGTTCCAATTACGTCTCTACTGAGGGGAGCAACAGGCAGCATATAAATGCAAACAGCCTTCATTAGACACATTGTCATGAGTATATTAATCATGTCAAGAAGCACTGCTCAAGCTTCCTTCAGTGCAATTTAACATACCTTACTTTATTAGGATGCACTTACTTTCACTATGCTTTCTCCTCATTATCATTTATGATGACCAATTAAAATGTTTGTGTCTGTCTCTAAGCAAATTACTCCTGTAATTCAGGTAGCTGAAATCACCACTCATCCCACACTTCTGTCATCTCCTTCTCTCTTTTTTTGCCCGGCCTCTCTTACCATTGTAAACAGAAAAAAAGCTTACTTAGATTGAGTAGTTAATATATAAACATGAGTCTTTCTACAGCACACATTAAGAAGTGGGTTGGTTCTCCACCCCTCACACACCTTGCCTTGAGTACCCGTTATACAGCCTTGTTTTTGTTCCCTTGGAGTCACAAGTGTAGCTCAGTCAAAAAAAGAATGCAAGGAAGCAAGGGAGGCCTCAGGCATTGTTCTCATACTGGGCTGAAAGTCGTGTGCAGCTTCAGTTCATTTTGTCCATACATGGAACAAATGCAAACACACAGCAACTTTACCTTTTTGCTTCCTCCCAAGCCTCGATATTGGGGTTCTGTCAGGAGCTTTTCAAACAATAACAGAATGTGCCATTCCACGCATATTTCCAGCATCCATAAATAAGCCTAAACCATTTTCACTATTCTAAACATCAGGCGTGAGGGCATGATTTTTTCTGAACCTCTGACAACTCAACTGTGAGCCATACATTTGACTATAGCTGTTATTTCTGGCTTCATGTACATTGAAATAAGATTAAAACAACTGGAAGTTAGGTGGAAATTCTGATTACACACAGCACTTTTGCTGTGGAACTGAGGGCAACCAGAAATGGCTGAGCAACATCTGGGATCACCAAGCTACGTTTATGAACTCATTTATCTGTGGATTACCTTGGGCTCCTGGAACTAATGATACAAGGCTTGTTCTTCAGAAGGTGCTGGAACTCAGCTGCAGAGCAATGGTATTCACCTTGTTTTCTAAAGAAACATACGTGTTCTCATTTACATAACATTACTTCGGCATTACAGTGATGACTTCCAGAAAAACGCTGGTAATTGCAAGGATGAAGAAATAAGTCTGAAGACAGTGCTGCCTTTTAGAACAATTATAATTTCATTAAAATAGGAACATAACTTAAAGATAGATTTTATTCTCTTTGATGATTTACTCATGCAAACTGCACATAAAAGAAAACAGTACAGTTTGTGAAACATGTCAAATGTAAAGACCCAAAATGCTAAGTACAGAAGTAGTGTGACAACGTCTCAAAACGGAATCCATGGTAGTACGGCTAATACCTTTTCCTATTTGCTGAACACAGATTTTAATGGTTCTTTTGCCAGCCCCACTGTTAAATTCATTAACTGTTTACACATCTCCTATACACTTACGTAGACTTATTTTACAAGCGCAACAGTTTTGTTATAAAAAAACTCCACTTACATGATTTAAAAGCCTTTGTGTTTAGGAGAGCAAATTATAGCATAATCAATGAGGCCTCATCTAGTCCACCAAAACTACAATGAAAAGTGACTGTAGAGCTTTCTTGCAGAATTCATATTTTGTGCCTTTGCAATTCATTTCTTGCTCGCAAGAGGTCCATTGTATTTAACCATCCTGGAAATGTTCAATAACTGTTACAGCTTTTTATCTTGAAATTGGGAAAGTAAGACTTTTAAACACATGAGGTTATCAACACAACTTTCTTACTTTTAAAATACAAAATATTTAGAATCCCTAATATTTTCATGCTTAAAGCCCTGCAATGATACATATATGACTTAGATACTTCTTTGTCCAGTTTTCATTATAGTATGGTTGTATATATATTGCAGAAATTATATTTTCCCGTGGATCAATTACATTTTTAGATTTAAAACTGAACCAAATAGAAATTTGATGGCACTGACACTTAAAAATGCATGGTATAGTGTGGAGAAGGAAGAGCAAATGAACTACACAACCCATTATAAATGCATTAAATCTTTGTTATATACATAATGGAATCCTGCTTTACTGCCAGTTGCTACTATGCATCTGTTTTTCCTATTATACAAAGTTTTCCGACCTGAAAGCACACATCTACTTTTTTTAAAACAACTTAATCTATTGTAAAATATTGTACTGTATTTTGAACATGAGTACAGAATCAAAATAGATAATGGCACATTTAAAAAACTCAGTATCCTACAGATGATTGGATAATGAGAAAAAGTGTACCTACAATCATCTCATCAGAAACAAACTACATCATGGAATGTTAGTTATCCAAGTTCGCACAGTAAATAACATTTTAAAACTGCAATCACCTATCAGCCAGCATCACATTGAAGGCATCTTTAAACATTCAAGCAAAAGACTGCTGGCATTAACTACTGAACCATTCTCACACACACACCACACACACCACATTATAATTACATTGTTTCCAAGATACGGTAGATACTGATTTTTTTTTTCCACAAGAAAGGTATCAAAATTTTTGCTACTAAAAGATGACAGTGCTTACACAAGAATTAAGTACAAGTTAGCTTGCAAGTACAAGACAATGACAAAAAAAAGTTGAGTTGTCTGAAGAAGGATTTTAGGCTTTTCTGGCATCCAAAACCATGAGTAAACTCCTTAGTCTGCGACTCAAAAATCCACAAAATATCATCCTACTTTGGAATACTAAGTATTCCATACTTGATAACCCTGTATTTTACAATATGCTTACTTGTTTCAGCCTAGCAACAAGGGGTGGTTATAGGTATCTATTCTGACTGGAGAATTAAAGCTCTCCTCCCACCAGAATCAAGTGTTGGCATGGGAAAAAACCCACCTGACATCAATTTAAAATTAAAAAAAATCAAATCTATCTAGTAATGATCCTCATCTAGGATTGGTATGTGCATAAGTACTGTATGTCATATACTGTACTGGCCCTACTAAACAAATTAAAAACCCCAACAGTTAAAAGCCAACCAAAATGCTATACATAAAAAAACCAAATGTTTTTCTTCCAATGTTCTTCCTCTCATAATGTGCAAAACAACAAAAAGGCAAAAAGACTAAAAGCAAATTTACTGTTACTGTCTTTCTCTTGCCTAGTGCTTTATGACCTTGCTAACGTTACAAAGTCAATAGGGACTATGCAGAACTTTGGTATAAAAATGTCACATAATATTACTATCACAGTCTTGGGGATGACCTTCAGTAATTCACCCCAAAGTTTGTTAAAATAATACCAAATTAAAAGTGAAATAAACCACATTGTACTGTACACACACTTTACACATTAGCACAAAAAATAACTAGTACAACTAATACTTAAAAAAAAAGTCTTTTGCAAAGAGACTAGAACTGGTGTTCAGTCTCATCTCCACCTGCCAATCGTTAAAGCCAAATTTGAGTTGGATTTTTAAAAATGAATAATTTTAAGCTACAATTTCTCCTAGATGGAGACTGGTCTGTTGTTGGTTTCCCTTTAAAGTCACAGATGTGTATCTAAGGAACTGATGCAACGCAAGTTTCTAATCAACTTCCTGACGGCTGGGCCTGGGAGGGAGGCGCCAGGACGATCTGGGACAGCACGGGCTCCGTGCTCTGGTCCGCCATCTGCGTGAGCACCGAGGTGGCCACCGCCTCCGCCTTGGACGTGGAGCTCACGCCGTTGGAAGTGCTGACGGAGCTGTGCTGGATTGCTTCTGTGTGCGGGCTGCTGGGCACCGAGATGTCTTCGGAGCTGTCGTCTTTATCTGCAGCTGAAC
Source organism: Oreocharis arfaki (assembly GCA_013398015.1). Taxonomy (NCBI): domain Eukaryota; kingdom Metazoa; phylum Chordata; class Aves; order Passeriformes; family Paramythiidae; genus Oreocharis; species Oreocharis arfaki. The sequence continues at coordinate 401,314 of VZRR01013231.1, read as the reverse complement.
AAGGAAAAGGCATTTATTCTGTCCCCGGGAATGCACACCACCTCATCCCAGTAACAGCAGCCATCCCCTAAATAACTAAAATTCATGCCGTAACGCAGCGCAAATTGCAAAACAAGCTTATTTCCGTTTTTAAAAAGAAAATATTATTTTGCAAGCAGAAAAACCAAACTGCAGTATGGACTATTCAGGAAACCAGAACATCTTCACATCTTCAAAGCCATGATTAAAATTTCCTGCCTAGTAAATCAGCCAGTGGGCACCATGCCTAATTTTAATGATGCATGTTCACATCCGTAAGCAATATCCATAGACTAAAAAATGCTATTTATTGTGTCTGCTTAGTAATCAAACAAGAATAATTCTACATTCAGTACTGAATATTTGTGATCATGACTAAGATATCTGAAAAAATATTACTTACACCACTATATTTACTGGACAACACCTACACAAGTTTTCAGCCCCCGTTCTTTTAACAGAACGAAGTTCCATAATTTTACAAATGCCTCAACAGGGTTTAAAATTGTTAAAACCTGTTTTAAAATTATTTTCGGAGTATTTCATGTGTTCTCCACAAAACCAAAGTGGGTTAGCCACAGAGTTACATCATTTTTTCCCATGACACAGGGTAAGCAGGTTAAAAAAATATTATCACTGTGCAAAACTAGAATTTCCAAAATGATCATGACTTCAAATGTCCTTCTTGCAGACATATTCTAAGTCATGCCAAAATCATCAATTTTTCCAGATGTGCAGAAGTTAGCCAAGGTATTATGCAAACACTGCCAAACTAAAAGCTGAATTCAAAACTAAAAAACCAAGAACAGAAAATTATCCTACTGTTTTTCATGCAAAAATAGAAATACGAATGCTGAATTTCATTATAACTTTTTTTTTGCATCACTTTGTGCTACTTGATGTTTGCAAGTACTTCTCACAACAGTTTTATACACTGACCCAAACCAGTATCCAGATGGAATATTGGAAGTCCCTTTTAAACTACTAGTGACTTGGTACACACAAACCTAGCCAGAAGCAGGCATGAACTATTGCTTGGGACAAAGCAATGGAATGAAGCTCGATTTTCTCTAGTCTTGTCTTTGCAATCTCTTTCAGATTTGCTTGAGATTGGCCTACAAGTTCAGAAGTGTCTCAGGGGAAGAGAAACAACGGGAAAGGATGACCCTAACCTAAGGAGACAAGCAATGCTGTGGTATCATATCCTCATTTCCACAGAAAGCCAGGCTAACAGCAGCAACTAAAAGGAACGGTAAGTGTCAAAAACCAATAATGAAACAAAGTTTATGTTTTACTGCGGTTTATATGACATACTAGCTATGGGTAAGAAAATTTAATAACTTAGCAAGTCAAGACCCCAACATAAAGATCTTTGAGCAGCCCTATGCATACTAAGAACACACTCCGCTTCAAAGCTTGAGAACTGTTCTATTATTGACTGCTTCTAGAAAGAATGGTAAGGTCAAAAAGGAGGGGTAAGCAAGCAAACTACTATCTTTCTTCCTAAGAAATACTGCCTACATGAGCAAGGTGGCAATCTCTCCTACAACTCTACTAAAAGAGCATGGACATAACAGCTTGAAATTTAGAACGCTCTTATCCACAAGGGCAACTGTTTTACAGATCCTGCACTTTTTCAAAAACAGATCTTTCAAACATTAAAGGAAAGAGATACTGATGACTGTGAGCTAGATCTGCTGACAATTACTGCATACCCAAAGGTTTCATGGTAACTGTATACAGCAAGTGCAAGAAAATTAAGATATTTCCAAAAGGCATTTGTGACCCTTAGGAGAATTTGCCAATTCAAGAACAGAAATAATATGAACAAGTGTAAATTCAGTTAAAAGTATTCAACAGGGTGTCATCTTTACCATACCTCTACTGAGACCTACAAGATCTCATGTAAAAACAAGTAAGAAGGAACACATGCAAACTTTGTTAAAAATAGAAACTCTAGTGCCACTTCCTGAAAAATACTCCTGAAAAATTCCTGAAAAATACTGAAAAATTACTAATTATGAGAGTAGCATATTCTTTCCTCAGACAGAATGAGATGGCAGCAAGTAGGACGACATATATCAAATACAGTCTCTCTGCTGTAACACCTGCTCCTCCTCTTCAGAGCTGCTGTTATACTCTCTATGAATCTCAATCTTCCTCTCAGCTTCTTTTGCCGATTCCCAATGTCTGTGGTGTCCAAAACCTCCTCATTCTCAATAAAAATGGTTAGTTTTAAATGTTAGAGAGGAAGTCAAATGAGATCACTATCTTTCAGCCAGAGAAGGAAGGTCATCCACTGTTCTGTCTTCCTTAACACGTATTTCTTAGCGCGAAAGAAATGTCTGTAATGATATGGCAGTGGTAAAGAACATGAGAAAGGCCTGATTTTCTGACTTTGATGCGCTCAGGAAGATCCTGTGAGCAATGTAAGAAACAGTTACGAGTACAGAGATGACCACCAACATACAAGAGCAGTGTTCATACCGTAGAGCAGATAAACAAACATGCTGTGCTGAAGACAAAAAAGTACGTGATTCAGGTATTTTCAGAAGACAGGGGCTAGAGAGCAGGAGTTTACAGCAGACAGGTGATTATATAAGACACAGACCTAACACTAATTTATGGTAATAAACTAGACTAGAAGCATAAATCCTTGCAATAAATACAAACCGATACTTAGAAATGAGCTGACACCCTAAGGAATAGCTATTTGGATTTTCTTCAATGTCCCTCCTTATGCAGCCCTAGCTTTACAGGAACAGTGGCCAAAAACTGAATAAAAAATTCCATTTGAAGAATTAAAAACAATTTTGAGAAAATCTACTCAATGAATATAGAAGGTATTTAAAAGTCATCTTATTACAGAGGTGACTTGCTTTCCTAAGCCTGAAGACTGGCAATGAAGAACAAAGGCTTTTAGAAGAACACAGAAAAGTCATACTTAAATTCTGAATTCTGACAGATTTTTTTTCTTTTTTTCTTAGTTGACCAGAGAATTGCCGGGCACAGGACTGTGATTTCAAGAGCACAACTGATACATAACAGAATCATACTGTAGCTAATAATGTAAAAAAAAAAAAACCAACAAAAAAACCTGAAGCATTTTAGCTTTTTAATGGCTCCCCCAGCTTTGCCTCAAATCAAGAAAAATGCCCAGTCCAAATTAGAAATTAATTCTCAGAAATAATGTTTGCGGTATATTAGAAGGCTGAACAGAGTTACATCACATGAACTTTCCAATGCAACACAGCCTGTCTAGAAACCATGTAATGAGGAGCAAGCCTTTGCATATGGAACACAATGTGGGCCATAGGAAAGATTTAAAGAGCACCAAAACAAGCACAGACTTTTGAAGATATACTAAGAAGTACCCTTTTGGAGTAGTCAAACATTGCTGCTGTTTGCTTCTCACCAATAGTATTGGTTAAGCATTGCCTACCAATAGCTTTCAGTAAAGTAAGCAAACAAAGAGGGAGGGATTTCAGTCTTCAGAAGAAAAAAACCCACCTACACCAAAATGGGAGTGAGTACACAAGCACTGATGTGATCCTGAACTCCTTTCACTCCCCCGATAATCACTAACAAGGAAGAAGCCTCATGGTAATTCTCATCAGCCCATTCAGGGCCTATAGAGGGACCTAAGCCTAGAAGTGCTTTTTTCCAAGGGAGTTGGCCTTTGTGAATATCCTCTGCAGTCACTGAAAACCCCCTGCCTGTCCAGAACAGGCTGCAAGAACATAGTGGTTTGAGAGGGTCAAATCATTCAAGGTCTGAAACTGGTTAGTCACCTTCTATCTTCTTTTTTAAAACTAGCTACAGAAACAACACAAACCTCCCCATTTAACGCTACCTACACTGCAGCCTCTATTTATCTTCTTTTATATTCAAACTTGAACAAATACTCTTGAATATTATGATGTCCTTGTCAAAAATATGAAAAAAAAACCTAAAAAGCCCTTTGCCCCTTAAAAGAAAAAAAACAACAAAACTCTGAATACCACAACGTATTTTCTTCTCACAAGTTTTCACCTTTGTCCTACTACAAGCCCAGAAAAATCCTGACAAAATACAGGGAGTATTGTAGAAGACTTTTAGAAATTATCTAGTATGGAAGATTATGAAAAATAAATGAACAGTATCTAGATTTCTTGTATATAGAGCACTTTTCCCACCACAGCTGAAGATGCATTTAGAAGCAATAGCATCCTTCTTTGGAAAATAAAATGTGTAGGCTGGCTGAAAACTCAAACTGCAAGAGAAACTCATCCATGCTGACTCAAAGTACAATAACCATTTTTCTGGTTTCTCTGTCCTGATGACACCCTCTTTTGAAGCACAAGACTTTAACATAAGGAAAATGTGATCCCCAAAACAATTTCAGAAGAAAGGGCTACTTGTGCTGTTGTGCTATTCACTTGGCTTGAGAAAAAATATCTATGGGAAACGCAAAAGATCTTAAAAGATATGTAAAAGTAAAGGCCAAAAATACCCTGAGAAGTAATAAATCATTTGTTCCTATTTAAGTGCGTAATACGTGAAAAGCCATCGAATTGCGGACTTGGCTGTTAAAATGTGGTCTAGTGCACAATATTCAGCACTGCAGGAGCTCTTTAAGCTGGGGTCTTCAATTTCTTCCACAGAGACAAGACTGTTAAACCACTCACTACATTTTGGAAGCAATTCAACTTTGATTATTTGATGAATATAATATGTTTATTTAAATATACTTTATAGGAACACCATTTTCATGAACATATTGACTGAAACCATTTTTCCTCTCATAAATTGTACTGTGGGTATGTCACTTAGCCAACATGCTTTCCTAACAATATTCATGCAGAGATAATGCGACAAAATCCTTTCAGAGGGATGGTATTACAACTATTATTCATGTTAAGCTTTTACTTTCAACAGACTTTTCAAGAAACTGAGCTATGCTTCCAATCTCCTTGCATAATACTATTTTTTTCTAAAATGTAGGCTTTTGCCACTGATTAGTATTTTAGGTCTGATTCATTTTGTGCTCTTTACTGAGTCAGAAGCATTATAGTCCTTTTCTGAGGGCTGAAATCAAGCACTACTAGACTGGCCATTCACTAATTCTTCAACAAAGAAATCCTTGGCATGTAATCACTTTGACAGTTTACGGCTTACAACGAAATATTTTTCATCCCAATTCAGGAACATGAATCCTCAAAACATCAAAATTCAAGAACCCTAGTGTTTGTTTTTTGTGTTTTTTTTTCGTTTGTTTTGTTTTTCTTAAAAACCTTGCATGCATAATGCTATCCCCTAGTAGCTTCTGTATGAAATTATGTTGTTCTGTCAGATGGGAGCCATAATGGCCTCATCCCTGCAGCAATCATTGTTAATATAAATCCCAAACGTATTTCTATACTGTTCCAATTTACTCCAAGATGCTATTTTCTGTCTTGTCAAAATGACTGGAGATCAAAGGACCAAGATTTATAAGCTCAAAACTGACAAAATCAGTATTCTAAATATATATGGCAATACAGAGTTGCTAAATCTCCTGAATCTTTTAAATTAAAAAATATTGCCCATTCTGATGAAATTGCTTACAATGACTACAAGTAAAGATGGTGGCTATTAAGTTTTATCGCAAACACCTGAGGATCTGTTTGCATGCAGTACAAAATGTTCCTTTATTCTCCTGAATTACTGACACTGGCAAATTAAAATGAAGTGGCTACATATGGCAGAAACAATCTTCACATTTACAAATATCTTGAAATATCACTAAATCATAAAAACGAAAGCTGTGGGTTATATATTATGAATGTTGCCTAATGCATTCCCAGCTCAGTTATTTGTAACAAATTTGTGTACAATGGACAAAATTGGCCATTTATTCTACAGCAGCAGCTGGTTCTGGCACTGTGTATCACAGCCAAAAAGGAAGCTACAAGTCAGGAAAGCACAATTAACCTTTAAAATGCTGGAAGGATGAAAAATCAAATTAACAACTTAAAATAAAAATATGGATTAGAAAATAGTGGTATTGACAGTGTCAGTATTACCCTCAATACTAGAACTGTTTTTAAAAACACCCTTTCTATAGAAAAGCAGTCACTTAACGTGGATATCAAAACAACCTAGAAGACATTGTACAGTAGGAGCCATGAACCTGCATCTGATTATTTTAATGGCTCGACTGATCCTGGATGTTATGGTAAATGAGGACAGCTGTTATAGTACCTCTACTGAAATCTCATTACAATGAAGGAAAAACACCCACAAGGACCTTTCACTGTATTAGGCTACCATAAAGTATAAAAAATGGTTTATCATGTGCTCTTAATACTTTAATTATGTTTTCCAAAGCAGGTGTAGTAACCGATAGTCCTTAAATGCTAATTATCATATGCATTCATTAAACCAACATAAACCTTTCAATGTTATGCAACAATTCAATTTTGACTTAAAAATATATTTTTAAATATCACATATTAATTCCGGTCTTCCAATAACTTCAAGATTTAAAAAAAAAAAGGATCTTTAATGTAATATATGTAATATTAGAACTGCACTTCTCAATTTTAATGCTCATTCACTTCACTTTGGCAGTATTTCATTGATGCAGCCTCAGGCTATAGGTAATGGAACATTACTCACTATGATAGCCAGATTTCTTCTGCATGGCAGTTACAGGGCAATCTTTATGAGCCAGAAGAAGCTGTTTCAGCTGTGCCACTTCATTTCTCAGCAGGGTGACTTCATTCTAAAGGAGAAGAAAGTTATGAACTTTACCAGGTTCAAACTACACACGTTTTGAAGGTAAGCATTAAGTTTTATAGGATTTTCAGTTGTTCATTTAAGGGTACCTGAAACATAAGAAGTTTCCATTTGGTATATACTGCAAAAATGTATACATTTCTTTTATCTTAGAAAACGTAAATATTAGCTGAAACTTGGCTAGCTTTGTTACATTAACTGGGAAATGCTTGGGTTTTTGTTTTTTTTTAAACACATCATTTGTTTTTCAGTTTGCAGATGCAGAGTCTACATATAGTTTCATTCACATGATCCAGCTACTGTGAGACTCTTCTGCAAGGTTTTGTGATGAATTCTAATCAGAGTAAACCTACATTTAGCTATACACATTTTAACAGATGTCACAGCCAACATGAGAAAAGTGAAAATATAAAAGACAATCCAAAAAGCCAATGCAGACTAATTTTTTAGTGAGTCTATTTATACTTGGACTTCAAAAAAAGAAAATCTCATGTACTGGAAAATAATTTAGCAAATACTGGTTGATCTCCAGACTGATTTTTATTTTGGCAGCCATACATAAACATGTTCTATGAAGGAATCATTGATAATAATGACAAAATCCAGAGATGTCAGCTTGTGTCACTAAAGCAGAGTGCAGTCTAAGAGACAGCACCTGCACAATCCAGCAACTGGGTTCATTTCCAAACTGTGCCTTTCCACTGTTGGGTGACCTTGAGCAAGGTCATTTTACTGCTCTGTGCTTCACCTTCCCCATTTGTAAACTGGAGGATAGCAATACTTACCTCCCCTGGAAAGCAGTTTGGTGTCTATAGATGAGAAATGCTACACAACTGCATTACATGTGACAATCCAAATTAAGAATGGTATGGCATTTTGATAGACCCATTTTTACTTTATAAAGTAGAAAAATACTTATTAATTGAATTATCTGTAATGTTTTGTGATCCCCGTATCTGGACACTATGTGTTTTTCATGGGTTATTTTATTTTGAATATAAATCGTTTCTATTAATACTTGAAGTTACTTCAAGTATAAGAACCTTTTCATATTTGTGTACCTGACATAATTATTTAGTAAATGTTTATGTTTATACATATAGGAGCAAGTTAAAGAAGAAAACCAACAAAGGAAAATTGGATTGCATTTGAAACTGTCTGCAAAAATAAACTACAAGAAAGGCAACCTATCTACTTGCAAGCAAGAAATAAAGCAATGCAGCCAGAGATGAGATGAATTACAAGTTAAAGGATTCCAAAAGAAAACAATTCTTTCAGAACAGAACTTATTAGGTTTAATTACAACATTACTAAAATATCAGACTGTTCAAAGAAAAGCTCCTCTTCCGTGCTCTGTCTCCATTTAGAAGACAACAAATTTCAAGCCTTTATACTTGCAAAATCCTCTTAAGGTCTCCTTCTCTATTCAGCCCTTTTATTGTGTAAAATACCCTTTAGAAACTTTTTATTAAAAGCAAATGCTGGAAGATGCCAAAAATCTGACTTCACAGACATTTACAATGAAAGAAAAATGTGATTGCAAACAAAAAGGTTTGTAACAAAAGAAAACCAACCAAAAGACACACAAATTCTCTACCAGGTGGCATTACATGTCCTGAAACCTTACGCTGTTAAGAAAGCACAGGACTACTGCCTCCAGCTCTGTCTGCCCTTAGTTCACCATGTTATTGACTGAGGAGCCACAAATCTTGATGCCAAGCAGGCAGCTGCACAGAATTGACATAGTTTGGGTAGAAAAAACCACATTGATGTAGTTTTGAGACAGCTGATAATCTATAGAAGCAACAATGTCAAGACTATGAAATACAGTTCTGTTAGTTCAAAGGAACTCTGGCAGTCAGGAAAAGGTTTTGCAGAAATTTTCTATCTTGTCTCTCATATTTTAAGGAAGAGTTTTATATACAAACAGCACATGTAAGTATGAAGTTGCTGTTCATCTGTGGGAGTAAAATTATATGTTTCTCAAAAAATTTTTATAAGACAGTTTATAGATCAGTGTCAGCTGTATTAAAAATACTAAGACTGCTGCGAGCATAAATATAGAAAGGAAATACATTATCCTACATTGAAGCAAACTTGAAAAACATGGATCAGCATGCCTATAAAAAGAGGCTGAGGTAATCTCTAGAACTATGCTAGCTGTATATTCTGTAACAGGAACACTTGTGCCAAGTACTACGTGCAATGCACACATCACTTCTGACACTAGAACAGAATTCTGTCTGCTAGGCACATGCATGGGGAACGTCACAGAGAGGAAATCTATGGTTGCCATTTACATATTACCAGTAAGAACCACTTCTGAATGGTAAAGGGGGCTATTAGAACCAAATCTTACACATATTGCAGTTAATTATCTTTCATGTGACAACAGCAAGTCTTTCCATCTCATTCAAAACACATGAATGCGTGGTGGTCATTTAATATGTGGTTAACATGTTGAAAACATGGCTACCAAGAAACACACAAAATAAACACTTTTAACAGCTGTCATGAAGAAAGATTATTTCAAGTTTTCACACTGGAAAGGTTCTCCTCATTAGTGAGATAGAGCCAAGTGCAGGCACCAACATTTCTTTAAAGAAGCATATAATATAACTCGTATGTTGTGGAGAAGAATTTATATGTTCCCACATTTTGAAATGCGCTAGCACTAGACAGCAGGTTTCTGGAGGAAAGCGTATTGACTTGTATCTGCACTCCACCTTTTCAAAAGATGCTTTCTCTTCTGTATTCTTATGAAGGGAGGACACAGTATATGACACATTCTTCTATATCTGCCTATTTCTCCTTGCACCCAAAACGCAGACGTAACAGTGGGAGCATGGGACCGCATTAGCCCTTACTCAGCACGGTGTGGGACTTTCGTGATACGTATTTACTAGAAGTATCATCAGAGGCAGGTAAATGTGACTTCTGGGGATAAGGGATTGTCTGTGGCTGAGTTAAACAGCATTTTTCATGTTTTTTTTGGACAACTTCCTCTATGGGAAAGGATCTTTACTTATGGGCATACTTTCATAATTTAGCCTTCCTAAACAGCTTCTGCAGCATCAGTACAAACCATCGCTTGATTGGTGCTCACTGAAAACCCACTGTGACCTCACGAGGAAGACAGGTCATCCTTCTAGAGCTTCACCCTCAAGATTAATAAAGCAACAGGGACCAAATACACAACCTATAACGCACTTTGGCATCTGATCTTGTAATGTGGCTCAGTGGCCACTACGGACATTGTCAATACCTTCTTAATACATTAGACAGCACCCTACACCCTGCAGGATTGTGCAAGGCACAGAGGCCACACAAGGCGGTGAATAAAATCTAAGATCAATAAACAAGTCAACATATTAATAGAAAACACAGTCTGCAAAAACAGAAACAGTAAATAACCTTCAAAATGTGGGAAGCATGAAAGAAACTTACACAGCAGAGCATATAATAAAGACAGCCTACCTAACCTATATATGTTACTAGTGATGTAATAGACGGAAATTTTCTGTTAAGCAAATAGTTGAAAAATACTGCTAAAAAAATGAAGCTATCTTCAAACATTTAAAAGAAGAACTTGATAGAAGTTCATGTACAGAACAAAATATATACATCAACCAAGTAAACCTCTTCAAAATACATACATAGTGTTAGTGAGCTTCCAGTCTTTAAAGCCTTTGCACTGACATCAGAATCTCAGACACAGACATTACAAGAAAGCCAATAACAGCGTTGAAAGGAGTCAGAATTGTTACACCAAGCGATGCAATGCAGTTGTTTTGGTATGAACCTGCTTTTGGAAATGTGACATCTTGGTAAATTCAGCTGACCAGGCAACTTATATATTAAACAAAATATGAACTACTAACCCAAACACTCAGTCTACAAAACTGAACTATGGCAAAACTCCAAACTTATTAAATTTTCTATTAAATATAAAGTAATCATGGGTCATTACTGCCCACTCTGCTGATCAGCTGTGTTAGTCTGTCAAGTTATTATTACGGAAATATAGGATTGATTAATGTTTCCACATAAAGTACAGTTTAATTATTCCTCTGACATCCAATTTTCTTTAAAAGTTCTGTCCTTTACAGTTAACAGTTTTGCTTTTGGTAGACTGTAAGAAAATCTTTCTGGAATGCACTATTACTGAATTAACTCTTAGAAACCTTTTGGCAATGGTATTTATGTGATTTTTTTTTTTGTAATAAAACTTGGTATATATATGTGAAAGGCAGTTCACATGATACCAAACACTACTTTCACTAAAAAACTGAATTATGGCTGATTTTTTTATTCTCCTTCACTCCTTTCTTTGATTATTTAAGCTACAGTGCTACATCTAATTATGTAATTAATGGACTTAATTGAGGACTGTGCATTAAAGGAATATGTCTAAAGACCGTGAACAGGTATGAGAAGAATACATATTTGCAAGAAATTTAACTAATGCTGGTGCACAGTGTTGTGATTCTTGCAACACAGGAAACCATTTCATGTTGTGTGCTTAGGTAGGAATTTTTTACATTTCAGGGTCTGGGATGCTGAGTATTTTTAAGGACATAAACATGAAGACAACTGATACACTGTCATTTTGATCATATGATAAAAAATAACTTCAACATGCCCTACTTTCCTGTTGGTCAAACTGTGATGTTTTCTATACCAAACAGCACGAGAGGCGAGTTTTCACAGAAGATGATGATCTGTGAATCTGACTCAGTGAGCAACTCTGATGAAGAAAATCAAGTGACACTTTAACATAATAAAATACATTTTGCTGCATTTTCTAAATGAATGCTTCCTTCAGGAATTACGTAATTTTTCCTTTCAGCAACTTTCAAAACAAAGCTTTTAGACTTTTTATTTTTAAAACAATAATTTGTGCCAATTCTTAATGTGCTGCTGGAAAACATTAGGAAAGTATGCTCTAACAGTTAATAGTAGTTTAAACAGAAGGGTCATGGATTGTTCTATGGGGAAAAAGTGCATTCACATGAGAACTTTCTGAGATTGACAACCTCAGATGAGGTGGAAAAGTGACCTGCAACATACACTGGCCCTACCCTCTTACAGCACACTTCGTTTCTATAGGATTTAGGTGGTGGTGGTGAAGATTTGCCCTGTCACTGCCATACCCATTCTGCGGACAAAAGAGGCCTTCAGTATCCAATGATGTCAACCTGGCACCTTTCACGAGCACTGCATTCACTTTAAAGGAAAAAAAGTGAAGTTAAAAAGAACCAAAGGAAATAAACCAAAAACTTACTCAACTCAGGCTGCGATACAAATTAAGAGGAAGATGTGTTCAAAGTAAGACTGTTACTTTGCTCCTAAGTGTTTATTCCAACACATCTCGTCATCTTAGTTTAGTATCATAGTCTGAAAGTTATTTCAAATGGAACAAAGGATAGAAGGGTATGATCCTAAAGTTCACATATCTTGAAATATGAGTATGCTCTTATCCTCTAATTTTACTGCTATATGCAGCTACTTCTGAATTTTCAAGCCTGACCTGAGCTACCAGTTACAAAACCATTTATATTTCAGATTTAATGCAAAGTTTTAAGTTGCATTGATCAAGGATCACTGTGTAAGAACAAAAAAACTTATTAATTTTTCCTTGGAATAAAAAGTATACCTGTAATTGGCCATTTAGTGAGCTCAGGTCCTCAGCTTTTTTCTCCAATGACTGCACCCAGACTTTCCGTTTCTGTCGGCACCTGGAAGCAGCAGCCCGGTTTCTCTCCAGGAACTTTCTCCTTTTCTCATCGGGGTCTTCATTGGCAGCTCTCCTTCGCCGACCACCTGTATTTGGTGTTTGTGGCGTAGGCTGAGCTGGTGATGCCTGAAAACAATCACGACTTAACCTACAGCACTGGCATAAATAGTCATCACATCTTGAGAAAAGCATTCAGGGCATGCCTAAATACATTCAGGTTATACACTTTCTTTTTTTGGAAGCTGAGCCCATTTAACTCTACAGCGATGTTTTTAAAACTTTTACTCATACTTACACTCATGATCATCTTACATTAACATATTACACCCAAAATAGCTTTCAAGCTACATTTAGCAGGAAATGAATTTTCTATTTTTGACTCTTCCCACACACCTAGTCACAACTAAAAGATGGCATAATTGCTTATGCGCACTACACAGAAGCTGCCTGACAAATGCTGGCAGTGCTGAGACTCCCTGATCCCTGGATCTCCAGATAGCAATTTCCTACTTGTTGATATGTTCCCCACCACTGAATAACAATTTCCCTCAATCCACCCACGTTATATGACAGTATCAAAATACTTCAGTACTTTAAATTATACATTATACTAATTTCACAGTTGTATACAGACCCTAGACAAAGATTTAATGAAATATGGTAACAATACAATGGATCTTAAAATCCTTTAAAGGGATAAGATAGCCAGAATGTAACTGTCCACATGACATATTCACATGTGCACCTCCACATTCAGTCTAACACAGCAAGCAAGTTTTTTTAAATTAGAAACCCCAAACATGTATCAATTGGCACAAATTCTAGATAGCTAATAATAATAAACCCCTGGGAACTCAAGTCAGTGTTTTAAGAATGAAACACTTGCTATTTTTGATTAATACTAGTTGTAAAACAACTCTAAAATATTCAAACAGCAATTTTCATCTTGAAAATTCTGCTATGTGACTTCATGAAAACATTCTTTAAAAAAACCTCAAGGCAGTATGGGGGAACAGCAGCCTTAAGGAGGAGATCCTTTTACGATGGGTCACTTTTTTCCCCTCTTCTGTTCCAAACCTATTTGTTTTGATACATTATTTGATTTCACTGGCCAGTGTAAGAATCTGAGGCTTTCATTACAGATGCAGGTCCTTCCAGTTCTGGGCCAGGTGTGTAGCTTCTATAAAATTAATATTATGCTATGAATTCTGAAAATAACTAATTGAGATTTTTAAAAGCGTTCTGAAAACACATTCCAAGAGGTTTTTAGAAATAGAACAGCTGCAATCCTCCAGGATTCACCAGGAAGAGTATCTTTCCTCCAGCAGCACTCCCACTTCCAGTCTGACTCAGAGGTTTTGCCTTTTACTGCCCTGTCCTGATCTATCGTCCCAAAAGGACAACACACCACACCTAAAACCAGAGCCCTCCTTCCAGAAGCTGAGATGATGAAGTACATTTAAGGACACAGCTGAAACTCTTCTTGTGGCAGCTCAGGAAAGATCCTTTGAGCAAATTAACGTGAGCATAATACTTGATTATAATTAAACAATTACAAAATTTCTAAGCGTATTTATGATATAAAATATAATAAACATACAACAGATGCAACAGAAGCACAAAATAAAAGCACTTATTTTTTCAAATATATATATTGACCAGCTGTAAAAATCTCAGCTACCACAGAATCTCCTATCAATGAACTCCAGAAATCAGGACATAGTGCTAAATTTGAGCAGATAGATACTACCTGTTTTGAAATTGTCATCTTGGATAATAGATTTTAGAAGCATTTAAGAACATGTAAGGCCTGGAAACATATTACATGCTACAGAACTACTGACTAAAACAGGAATCTCTTAACACCTATTTTACAAACCAAGAGTATAGAAAAAAAAATATGTATTTGCAAAATAAGAGGAGGGGGTAGGAGGCACATGTCCACTCCTGTCATACCGGTGTTTCAGTTGTTGAAGTTGCAGGCTGTTGTAGTGACTGTGGTCGTGGTTCCTCTGACTGAGTCCTAACCAACCCACTTGGATGTCCCTTGGCAGTATCTCCATTTGTTACCTGAGGGTGCTGCTGGGTCAAGGCTGCTTTCAATCTCTGAAAGCAGAAAATAAAGAAAAAAAAGAAAATAAATACTCTATCATGCTGACTTAAATGATTAGTCATTTATATTAGCAGTTACTTCCATTTTGGAAACAGGAACTCCAACTCTTAAACAGTTGTTTCTTTTTATGGGCTTTCAACAGTGACCTAGGCATGTACCTACAAATAGGTGGTAAGTTTCTGCAAACATGGCAACAGCAACAAGGCTTACATAAGATCCCAGAAAGAGAAGTAAGGTAAACTGTAGGGAAAAATAAACAGAAAGCCTCATCTGTGGTGAACTGTGCCCAAAACCAGATCAGTGGATAAACAGTCGCTGAAACTGGTAGTACACAAGGGTACCAGAAGAGTAACAACAACGCATGAAAGAAAACAGGTAACAACCAGAACATAAGCATCTTTCCATTTCAAAAACTCTGGTATTCTCTATCCATTTTTAAATAGCTTGTTATGCCTCCACTAATTCATGGCCTTTACAAATACTCACCTCTGCAATCCCTCCCATGAGTAATTAGATAAAAGCCAAGAGCTTTGCCGAAACATCTTAATAATGAACAAAATACTAAGAAGCTTCAAGTTTTCTGTAAAGATTATTTACATAGAAATATGCAAGGTAACTACTACAGCATGCTACTTTGCAGTAAAAAACTGCTAAAAGGTTTGATGTTCTTCCTTTACTGCACACAGCCACTACGAAGAACAGTAATGTGGAAGCTCAGCTGTATTTAATACACCCAAGAGTTACTGACAACCTGATGGATGATTTTAAAGCACTTTGCTGACCGCCTCTTGAAAAATATTTCATTCAACTTTTGGTGAAACCTATTAAAACTGAAATACAATACACTCTATTTAAAACAATTTCTTAATCTTAAGTGATGAAGTGTCCAATTTCAGTAGATAGGACTGCTTGTAATTCCAGATTCTTCCCTAAAATTTCATGAATACTGTATAATTTATCATGAATTTTTCAGTTTTACTGAAGAATGTCTCTTACGGTGTTAGAAAATGTTTTTCTACTGAGCACTGGCTTTTTAAAGAATCCAACACAAGTTTAAGAAAAGAGTAATGAATTAAACATGGCAGTTTGCAGAAATCCTGGTAACTTGTATAATCATATTTTGGAATATGAACAAAGTGTCACCTACATACTAACATTAATAGAATGTCCTAAGAATGCTAGAGAGCGGCAGCATTTGGCCAGCTCAGAATAAACAGAAAACTTCGCACCTATTTATGCAGATATTCTCTATAAACTGTAGTATCCTATCTCTCTCAAGTCACTGGAATATAGTAACAGCTCTCTCCTACCTTCCATGATGACAGGCTTTCCTGGATTCTATGCTACAATTAAAACAACAGATTGCAGATTACCTCTGTCAGAACTGCAAAAAAATCTTCAGGTCTGAAACATGGGAACTTACAGTCAACTACATGGATTTGACAGCATGTAACCATCAGAGTATCCTAACTGAGGACTACAAAGAGAACCAAGAAACTCCAACATTCCACTACTGGCTTGCTATTAAGGAACCTTTAGCCAGTGACTTCTGTAGTAAGTCTGTTCTGTAGTGATTGCTTTGGATTGAATTAACAGCACATTAAACCAGAAAGGAACCATTCAAGTGCACACGAAAATTGGGAGCTAATCAAGTCCTGTTCCTCACCTCATTTATTGTATCAACTTCATAAGTTTCCCAGAATGAAGAAGACACCTCAGAAAAGTACCCAAATCAAATTTACTGATCTGTTTCCCCAGTGCTCAACTTTACCAACAAAAAATTTAGGATAGATGCAACCATTAGGGCAAGACGACAAAAATTTTTAATATAATATGTCCATAATTTTTAGTATATGTACAGCACTCTGAAAGCCCTTAGGTACTTAGCACTTTAATTAAACTCAAGAATTTACTTGTACCTTCCTAATCCTCCTCAGAGAAACAAGCTAACAAAAAAATTTCAGTCCCTGTTTCCAGCAGGCCTAAGTGTTCCCTAACTGTCTAACTACAATTACTAAAACCAAACTCTATGATCTACCTGCCAACAACTGCAAAGTTCATGATTCCTCTCTCTCTTTAAATAATCCTGGTGTCTAAATTGTAAAATTTTCTACATAACCACCAGGACTACCAGGGAAACACATCATCCCCAAGTCAGTTTTTAAAAAATATTTTTTAAAGAAAGCAGCAAGTATTTAACACCAGTATGACAATATCCTTTCTATATGTTATTAACGTAAGATTTTTCACTATGTATTTTCATTTATGACTTGAATTACCTTACAAATATTGCTTTTATCATACCTTGCTGTTAGGCGGATGTGACAAGTTTTTATCAGTTCTAATGAAGAGAGTAATGACAGTACAAATCAGTTAAAGGATACAATCTCTTTTATTTCAAGCTGTCACACTAGGAAAGTTTTCAAAGTTGCCATCTAAAAATTATGTATATTGGGTTTGCACAGCAAGGTTTTGTGTGGGGGTGGGGTGGCAGGGATGGCTCCTGTGAGCAGCTGCCAGAAGCTCCCTCCTTGTCTGACAGAGCAAATGGCAGCGGGCTCCAGGACAGACCTCCAAGGAGAGTTTGAAGGAGCTGGGTCTGTTCAGCCTTGAGAAGAGATGACTGAGAGGGGACCTCAGCAGTGTCTAGGAGTATCTGAAGGTGGTCTCTGAAGTCGAGAGACTGGAGCCAGGCTCTGCTCAGTGGTGCCAAGCCATAGGTCAAGAGGCAGTGGGTAGGAACTGATGCACAGGAAGTTCCACCCGAACACGAGGCAGAACTTCTTTACTGTGCAGTGACCAAGCACTAGAACAGATTGCCCACAGAGGGTGTGAGGCTTCCCTCACTGGGGGTAGGCAAGAACTCTCTGGATGCAATCCTGTAAGACGGCCCTGCTGGAACAGGGGGGTTGGACCAGATGACCACTGTGGTCCCTTCCAACTTCACCCATTCTGTAACTGTGATGAGTGAGAGGAGTCCTCCCCAGCAGAGGAAGGAGTGGCAGGGATGTCTGAGGAACTGACCACAACTACCATTCCCCCTCTTCCTGTGCTGCTGAGGGGCAGGAGATAGAGAAGAGTTAAGCCCAGGAAGAAAGCAGAAGGTGTTTTTAAGTTTTGGGTGTATTATCCTACTCAGATGGGACTGGTAATAAACGAAACTGATTTCTGCAAGACGAGTCTGTTTTGTCCATGATGGTTATTGATGAGTTTGCACTGGGATGTGAAAACAAAGTTGGACTTAACTTTACTTACTGTAATGCTAACATTTAAACATTATATCCTGTAAATTCATAAGTAAACAAACTCCTTTTGAGAATTACATTGTTAAATGTAATGTACTATGAAAACAGGAATAGAAAATAATTAGATTTAATTTCATACTACAAAGTTTGAAAGTTGAAATTAAAGCAGTTATGATTAAATTATCCACAAATGCAGACATATGGTGAAAATCTGAGGAATATTTACAGCTTTTCACAAGATTTTCAGCTCCTGTGTCTAATAGGTTTCATATTTTAAAAGGTAATGCTGGAGTAAAATACTATATGGACGTTGTGCTTCTTGTGAGTAGGGAGACAGTTACCCCAAATTCAATGAGAATCTCATTTTTAACAATCAAGAATACAGAAACATACACTAGAATAAATGTATATAAGCATTTTTATGTGGGGAAACCTGATGACAACCGAGTTTCTTGATATTATTTGCTTATAGGCAAACTAAAACTGGTATTTTCAGATAGGTTAATAGCTTTTAAAATCTTGATTAGCAAGGTTTTATCATTCATGTATATCCTTGAAAACAAATCCTCACCACATCTGTCAAAATTTGGTAGGACTAGATCATTCCATCAAGAGCTCACAGAAACAAGATAATATACTCCAGAAACAATTTGTGAAAAACTCAGATCCATATTTCATATCTGCCACAAAAGCTCATCAGAGTAATAACCCTCTTTCTCCTGGGTGTTATCCTACCATCTGCTCCTCTATTACTTATCTTTATTTTGCAACTAATTAACAGCATAATCTTCTAAATTCAGCAAGTTAATTATCATTATTGTGGTCTTTGCAGCATCATCAGTCCTTATGAAGTCTTGTCTCTCCACCCCCAGAGAACATATGAGAATGAAGTAGGTTGTGAGAGGGTCTGTTTCTTTAGAGTAGGCTCATTAGGTGTTTGCTGATTAGCTCGGCATGCAGAGAGACAGGTCAGAAGAATTCTGCTGAACACAAGGTCCCATGCCGGGCTCCAGCAAGTTAATGTCGGCTTCTGAACATTTGCCAAGCTGCCCTCTGTCACTTCTCAGTAGAAACCTCCTGCTGAAAGTCTACTGGTTGCCTACTGAGTGCAAGGTATTTCTCAGATTGTGACAAAAAGTTTTGTACGGGAAGGAGGAGACTGAGGGAAACATTCCATACTAAAGCAACTTTGAAATTCTTCAGAAACTTCTGCAACCCACGCTGAAGAGTCTGAACACTAAGTTTGCACCCACAAGCTGCACACTCAATAAGGATGTTTTACAGCTGCAGCTCAAGGCTCGTGTTTCATACACAGAAAGCACACAATTACAGATCTTCTCATAAGAAGATCAGAAGCAATTCTACAGTATTTAGAATCATACATCCTTATCTTACTGAGGAAGTTTTCTGAGGGGGTTGAGTTTTTTGGTTTTTTTTTTAAAAGACAGTTATTGCATCTACTTTTAAGCCTCTCTAAAATATCACAAAACTGACATACATGTGATTTTACTTAAGTATGTGAAAATTAGTTTCTTTAGCATACCAACAAACATGGAACCATGTCAGAAAAACTGACAATTTATATTAAGTGTACCACAGAAATCTGAAACTCATTTTCACTCCTACTGAATGTCATTCTCGGTATAAGATGTAAGGATATTTTCAGAATAACAGCAGTAAAAGACAAATTTGTGTCTGAATAAAATCTCTAGTCATTTTTTACTTCAGTTCTACAAGCAGTTGAGAAAAAGGATCCAAGAATGTTCAAAACTATAGTAACAGTGCCTTTCACAGCTGTGAACGGACCAGCTCTGTTCACTACAATACATTCAATATTGGGGCAATAAAATTAAAATGCAATCTGATTTCATGCAATTCTTCCACAGCACTGAAACACATAAAGCACTGTACACATTACTGTGGTGAAGGAGACCCTAAGACTGTGCTTAATGCACTCTTTCACTTAATGTCAACTGTTTCAGTCGAGAGCTTCTTGCACTAATGTCACCAATCATAAGGATTTGGCTCACTGCACAGCCAGTTTTAAAATTTTTGTCTGTCATCACTTTTATGTATTCCTTTTTTTTTTGACAATTTTTCCCCCCAGTTATTAGTCCTTGCAGTTGGTACACATTTTCTATCTGCTATTTCACTCAGAGAACCTGTTCCCCCATACAACTGCTCCTCTATGGAATTCACACAATCATTTCATGTCAGGCAACTTGAACAGTAACCAGAGAAAAGACCATTTCAGCAAAGACCGAACAGAATTCTAGAGGTGACATCTCAGTACCTCGCTTCGCAACAACAACCAAAAGTGCCATGCTGAAGGAGTTTGACACTTAAGACTGAAAACTTTATCAAACATAGAAATAAATACACTGTTTTGATTATTGTGCATTAAACTTGGACATACTAATAAAAAATCCTTTCAAATGCTGTAGGAGAGACCCTTTTCCCTTTACAAAGGGAAAAAGCTGTCCATAGCAGGAAAAAATTCTCAGCAAGTATCTTAGTTCCTTTTAATCCTGAAAGGGTTTTACGACTTGTAGGACAGCTGAAGAGAAATTTGAACTATGCTATAAGAAGGTATCCTATGTCCATTACCAAGGATGTCTCCTGCCAGTTATTTCAAGTTTTAGATTTCAAAAACAAAAATATCAATTAACTAAAGTTCATTCATGAACTTATAAAGAAGAAATACATTTCTTCTTTCTACAGTTTGGCAACTCGTTAGGAAACAACAGGTATTCATCAAAATAAAAATGTGTTGTTCTCACCTTAAAAAAAACAGAAATGAAGTTTTCTAAACTCATATTTAAATAATTAAATTTCAGAGCATTAAGAAATAATGGCACTACAATCTCTAATTTGACTTTTATCTAATTACTTCTCACATTCACTTTAAAAAAAATGTCTACACAACAGTAGCCTTTTGTAAGCAAGTAAGAGTGAAATGAATGATTGCAATGAGGAATGAAATCACAGCACTAAGTTCTTTTCTTACTATAAAAGTCTAAAATGTGTTAGCTCCTTGAAATACGCAGAAATAGCCTCTGCAAAGAAAGGCACAAAGCACAAAAGGAAGTGCCTGGTTTGTGCCTTGGTTTGTGCCAGGTATTTCATGCAAAACAAAAAAGTTGTACCTTCTACACAGGACAGCTCTAGATCTGATAACAATTCAACAACTTGGCTACTATTTCACTTATGTTACCTTATTTCGCATTGAAGTTACTGCAACCAGTTCTTCAGGAATTTTACTCAACCTCAGCAGCTATTAGATCTGTATCAACTTAGAATATTTTGAAATAGTATTGTGGTATGACAGTAGAAAGTGCAAAACACCATCATAGCAAGTATGTCTTTCAATACAGGAAAGGTTCAAACAACAACAGCCAACAGCAGGTATGATAAAACCCTTCGGAGATACAAATAAACCATGTTAACTTTCCAAACTCTGCATCTCATACAGTACCACACTTACTTAAATACCCAAGCAAGTTAGAGAAGTTAGTTAGGAATCTATTCCAGCATGTTTTTGTATTTGCTACATATTCTACTCTTACATTTTATAATGCAAGATGAAAAAACCCATGAGATTGCAAGGTCCATCTATAAAGAAAAACAAAAACTTTCCTCAAATAATAAGTAACAAATAAAATAAAGCAACAGCCAAAAAAATTCCAAATATCTATACTCCCAGGAATGTTGTGAAAGCAACATCACAGCTTCACCCCTTCATCTGGCTTTTTGTCCAAAAGACACTGGGAATACTATGCTGACAGACTTCATAGGTTCATAAAATTGTTTAGGCTGTAAAACACCTTTAAGATCGAGCCCAACCATTAACCCAGAACTGCCAAGTCCACCACAAAACCACGGCCCTAAGTGTCACATCTCCATGTTGTTCAAACACTTCGAGGCATGGTGACTTCACCATCTCTATGGGCAGCCCGTTCCAATACTTGACAACCCTTTCTGAGAAGAAATTTTTGCTAATATCCCATCTAAACCTCCCGCAGTGCAGTTTTCTCTCATTCTATCAGTTGTCCCACCTGGCTACACCCTCCTTTGAGGTAGCTGTAGAAAGCAAGAAGGTCTCCCCTGAGCCTCTTTGTCTCCAGGCTAAACAACTCCAGCTCCCTCAGCTGCTCCTCACAGGACTTTCTCTCTAGACCATTCACCCGCTCCACTGCCCTTCTCTGGACACACTCCAGCACCTCAATGTCTCTTGCAGGGAGGGACCCAAAACTGAACACAGGAGTTGAGGTGTGTCGTCACCAGTGCCGAGTACAGGGGAACAATCACTGCCCTGGTCCTGCTGGCCACACTATTGCTGATTCTGATACAAGCCAGGATCCCACTGGCTTTCTTGGCCACCTGGGCAATGCTGGCTCACATCAAGCCAGCTGATGACCAGCACCCCCAAATCCTTTTCTGACAAGCAACTTTCCAGCCATCCCACCCCCAGCCTGTGGTGCTGCCCACGGCTGTTGTGACTCAAGTGCAGAACTCAGCACTTGGCCTTGTAGAACCTCATACAAATGGTCTCAGCCCATTGATCCAGCCTGTCCAGATCCCTCTGCAGAGCCTTCCTTCCCTCCTGCAGACCAACACTTTGGCCCAACTTGGTGCCATCTGCAAACTGACTGACGGAGCACCCCATCCCCTCGTCTTGACCATCGATAAAGAAAGTAAGCAGAACCAGCCCCAACACCGAGCCCTGGAGAACACCACTTTTAACTGGCCACCAACCAGATTTAACTCCATTCACCAGCAGTTTTTGGACTTAGCCATCCAGCCAGTTTTTTTACCCAGCAGAGTATATCAGTCTAAGCCACAAGCAGTTTCCCCAGGAGAACACTGTGGCAAACAGCGTCAAAGGCTTTAGTAAAGTCCATGCAGACAACACTGACAGCATGTTCCTCAACCACTAAGCAGGTCACCTAGTCACAGAAGCCAAGCAAGTCAGTCAAGCAGTCTGCCAGTCATAGATCCGTGCTGGCTGGATCTGATCCTGGTTGTTCTCTGTGTCCGATGATGATCAAGATCATCTGCTCCACGACCTTCCTCAGCACAGAGGTCAAGCTGACAGGCCTGCAGTTCCATGGATCCTCCTTCCAGCCCTTCCTGAAGATGAGCACCACATTTACTAACCTCTGGCCACCTGGCACCTCCCCAGTTAGCCAGGGCTGCTGGAAAATGATTGAAAGTGGTTTTGCTGAGCTTCCTCCCCAGCTCCCTCAGTACCCTTGGGATCCCATCCAGCCCCATAACCTCATCTGTGTTCAAGTGCTGTAGGAGGCTGTATCACAGAGGCTTTGTTCTTCTCCACATGCCTGTCTTCCAGCTCATGGGGCTGGGGACCCAGAGAGGAACTAGTCTTACTATTAAAGACTGAAGCAAAGAAGGCATCAAGTACTTCTGCCTTTTCCTCATCCTTTGTCATTTTGTTTCCCCCCATATGCAATAAAGGATGGAGATTCTCCTTGGACCTCCTTTTGTTGCTGATGTACTTACAGAAATACATTTAGCTGTCTTTTACAGCAGTAACTAGATTAAGTTTTAGCTGGGCTTTGGCTCTGCATAACTTCACAACATCCATGTAGTCCTCCTGAGCTGCCTGCTCTGCCTTCCACAGGTCACACACTTTCCTTTTTCTCCTGTGCTCCAGCCAAGGCTCTCTGTTCAGCCAGGACAGTCTTTGCTGCTGGCTCATCTTTCAGCACATCAGGACAGCCTGCTCCTGCACCTCTAAGATTTACTTCTTAAAGGATGTCCTGGACTCCTTTGCCCTTCAGAACTGCCTCCCAATATGAAGAAATGTGGCCATAGTAGGCAAAAGGACACAGGACATGTTCCCAGTGTTCTGCTAACTTAACCATACTAAAAAATCCACAAATTGCAGTATACCATTAATACATGAAACACACACTGTACATTTATTAAATTTCAGTGCAATAGCTTCTATTTAAACATAAACCTTAACTATTAATGAAATGAAATGAAAAGCGAGCTGTAAAACTAAAAACTATCTTCTGTTGGCTTAACCAGGAACACAAGGGAAAAATAAACCTGGTTAGCAGACCTTCACAAAATTAAGTATGCAGCAAGCAAAATTATTTTTAAGAGAGACATGAAAAGAAAGGGTTTGGTATCGCAAAGATTTAAATTTTAAAAATTAAATGAAACTTTTCAGTTAATAAACGATCACATATCTGCCAACAATGCATCTCATGGCACAGAGAATTAGTCTTACTCTTGAAGGCTTTTCTACATAAACATTAAGTTTCTCATTAAATTGTTTTTACTTTCAGAGGGATAAGAAATTAAGTTTTTTATTTTTGTGAACAGGCACTATATAAAAGTAAATGGGTGTAAGAAATATACATAATTCTGATATTCTTGGATTCTACTCATGCTTCATATCAAACAACAAGGAAAGAGGAAATACTGCAAATACACTTTTTACAGTCTCACTTAAAAAAAGAGATAAGCAATCACTGAAGTGCCTATATTAGCTAAGTTGTAACGAGAAGGCTAATGAGACTGTTAAATTTTAAGTCTAGTGATCTTTGTTTTCCTTTGGATTCGAGTGATTGCTTCTTCCAATGTGAGATCAAAGTCTTCACCACATACATGTATTTCCCTTCAGCCTTTAAATCATTCTAAGAGCAAATCACTCACCAATACACTTAAAAACCTAATTTCTTGCCCAAAATTTATTTGTAACCAATTCCTACTGTTTTTCAAGCAGAATGCAGAGCGTGAGTCTCCTGACTCTAAAACATGTTCAGGTTTCTGAGAAAACAGTTCTCGTTTTCATTTTTTTACATTCTTCTCTCCTGGATTTAAGGTCACTAATTTCATAAGAGCTGGTTATATTTACATATTTTCTAAGGTATTAGAAGATTTCTTTTCCCATTCCTAGGGGGGCAAGGATGCACAGAAACAGACCTTCTTCCTTTCTGTCCTCTACACTATTTCAAAAGTCATCGTGTTCAACAGAGCAGGACAATGAAGGAAGACCTGACAGCACTAGGCAGAGCCAGTGCACTGGTAACCACCTCTCCACAGTAGTCTCAGCATTTGGTGAATGTGGTCTAGGTGTGCTCACTCTGCTGGAATCCTGTTACTCCAGAAAATCCAGACTCACTGTTTTTCATACTGTGGCTTGAGGAAACAGGTAAAGAAAGAAAGAAAGCCGACAGGCTTAGATCAAGAGAAATGAGATATCTAAGAATGTTAAGGGCATCCTCACACTTACCAATCTCAATGCAGAAAAACATATTTTATCTAGCAGGTGTTCCTGATTCTCTTTTAGCATAAAGTAAGAGCTGAAGGAGGAGGAACACTATTTCACAGGATAGATACTGTTTACAGAGGCATCTTGTAAATATATAAATGGGTTAATCATTGTTTAATAACAGATTTTCTACTCCTTTAGAATACTTGGAACAAACAAAGAAGACAGAAAAAGAGAGAGGCAACTGCCTAATGTTGCATAAAATTTATCAATAAACTGATTAATTCAAACTACCACCATAAATGACCACTAATAGTAAGTGAAAAGAACAGCCCCCTAAAAACAAAAACCAAACAAATTTTTTGTTTGTTTTCATCATTTTCCAAATAATCCTCAACCCCCACAAAAACACCCAATACAACAGAAACAACCTCCACACAGAACAATTTGTTTACTGTATCAGTACCACATATCTAATTGCAAAACTCTTGCCAAATGGACTATATTCAGTTGAGATTCTGAAAACATTTTTAAAAAACACATTTTTCTTTCCTAGCTTTAAGAGATATCATTCCTTTGGGAGGAAACATTCTGCTTCTCTGAAGGAGATGTTCACTGTTAACATGCTACTATCTTGTCTGTCTCCCACCTAGCATTTCTGATCCTCTGATACAAGAAGCAAGAAGGAGTTTAGTTAGACATCTAATGTATTTAAAAGAATTACCAAAAATAAGATCAAAATGGCCATTAAGAACAGAACTAACATAGGCTGGAATTGGAAAGAACTGTAAAATAAATGCAGCTGTTATTTTTCTCTTTTTATTAATTTTGTACTTGCAGAATTTAGACTAACAAAAGAAAACTAAAGCTGTTTTAAAAAGCAATAGAACTTAATTAATTTCTCAAGTTATTCTTCTTGAGGAATAATGGAGTTTTTCACTTACCAATTTAGCCTCAGACTGCACTGGCTGTGGGGAGGAAGGCCCTGGGATTCCTGGGATACTAGGCACCATGGTGACAGGTCTAACAAGCTGACCAGATAAAGTATAAAAATGAAGAAAACCTGAGTATGTTATCATAATAGAGAGCATTTGACAGCACTACCCTCTGAAGCCAAAACAGCTATCAAGGTGCTTAAAACTAAGTTCTATGCTGCACTTATGCAAATCTGCTCCACTTTCAAATTAATATAGCATCATGCTTACTTACTGGAACTGCAGCAGGGACATGCACATTAGAATTTGTGATAGATGCAGGAATAGCAACAGGCATGGTTTGTCCATTAGGAAGATGTAACAGCAGAGGAAAAGGACCTGGAACTGGACTGAAAAAGGAATGAACTATATAAAAGAAAACTTATCCATAGAAGAGAACAAGTTTACACAATATTTTAAATTGGTTTCTTTCTTTACAGGTGTAATGTAATATTTATTTGAAGATCAAAAACATGAACTCAGTGATGTGGAGAACATGGCATTGTATCTCACAAGTGGTGAAAGTCCAATGTTTCCTGTGTAGTAAAGCACCACATTACACCAAAGCATCTCAAATTCATATATTAACTGCAGAAACAGTAACTGAAAGTAAACAAGATTTTCAAATTCTGCAAGAAAACATTTTACTAAGACTTATGTAACTTACACTATTGGTCTGTTAGATGATGGAGCTTGGGTGATAACAGTACTAGAAGTTGGTGATGGTATTGCCTGCTGAATAATAACACTTGAGTCAGAACTCGCAAGCAGTACATTAGGAACCTGTAGCGATGCTGGACGAACTATTGTTGATGTAGGCTGTGCAGTCTGCTGCAGTGACACTTCCTGAAGAAAAATAAAGCTTCATCAATTTGTAAAATACAATTACAGACCACTAATTTCAACTGTTAAATGAACACAGTTTGATGGGACAAATCAGAACTTCGGTAACATTATGCACGTAGAATCAGTTATACAATTAAAAACATTCAAAAAACCCCCTCTGGATGAATCATTTAAACCACCAAAGTAAAATTGTTTTAACAACAGTGATTTTAGTTTTATGACAAACCTGGCTCAATTTATGCTAAGGCTACTATTACTACTTATTACTTCTAATTCAGTTTTGATCAGATTTTATTTTTTTTCCCCAAGAAACCCATGGTACTATCAGCACGATCATGTTTACCCACACTCCGAATAAAGAAAATGTTTTATGGTGTCCTTATGTACATTTCAGTTTCAGTCCATTGTTCTGGATTTAAACAAGAGAAACAAGAGGTTTATGGTTCAGTAAAAACAACAGCAACAGAACAAAAAAAATTTTAAGCCTTTATCTGTAGCTGTCTAACTAGAGTGACAAAAGTACTTGGAGCGTTATATTCAGAGCTCTGCAAAATATATGCATATCCTGATGCAGAAAAAATTATTTGAGCACAGAAATTAAACTTTCTTAGGTGCAAATAAAGAGTAGACAGCTCTTAGCTTAGCAATCAGGTAAAGTACATTATCAACTGAATGCTGTACCTGTATTTACTGTTTCTGAAAACCCAGAAAGGCCTTACTGTAACCAATGCCTTCCTTCTCAGGAAACCCTTGATATTGTCAGACTTCAAATTTACCTTCAGACAGGCTTTTTCCCAAGTTATTCTTTTGACAATGGCTACTGCAATCAATTACACATAAAATCACATTCTTAAGACCAGCAAACTTCAGTTGCTCTGTTGGTAAACTGTAATTCAAAGAGAATATCTCTATGCCTGTGTTATACAGACTGCACTATTATTTCCTTTGAATGAAGCCTAAGTCTTGAAAATTCATCCACAAAGCAAAGACTGAGCTGCCTTATCAGATTGCCTTTTTTTAAAAATATATTAATGCACAAATGCGTGTGATCCTCTGAGCAATTCACAGAACTGTAAGTCTGCTGGCAAACTGTGGGCTTTACAAGGGAAAAGACTTCAGATGAAGAAATTTTCTCCCTCCAAAAGCTCAGAGGCTAGATTTGTCATCAGGGTGCACTAGTTCGTTCAGGCTTTCCCACGGGACCTAAAAGACTATTTACAGTGAATGAGAGTTTTTGGAGAATAACAGTGAGCTGTGTTGAGGAAAGTGAAATTATTATCAATCTGGGGTACAACATCTGAACACTGCACTTAGCATTACAGATGAGCATTCAGTAAAAAGAAGACAACCAGTATAGAACTGTGGAAACAGAAAGAAAAAAAAGCCCAATATGTATTCTTAGGACAGGATTAAACACTTCTTTGCAAATAAGGAATTTGGTGTAACAGCTTACAGATCTTATTCAAGAGTCACAGCAAAAACATAAATGTGACTGAACTGCTTGACTGTGGGAAATTCAGAATTCAGAACCAGCTGAATCTGTATGCTAGCACGAACAAGCTGCACAATTCAGGCAACATTCAAAATCATGATGGTCCTTACATGTGAACAAAGACTGCAAGATTATATGTACACTTGGAAGGTACCATAGAGACCATTCCAGTCCAGCCCTTCTGCCTTGCTAGGAACATCTTTCACTAGAACAGGTTGCTCAGAGTCCCAACCAGCCTGACTGTGAGCACCTTCTGAACCCTGCCTAGAAGCCAGGGGCACATCAGTACCACCTCCTACCTCGGAGCGAGCAGCTGGGATTGGTCTCCCAACAGTAGCTGCAACCATGTAACTAGGTACACCTGAGCAAGCCAGTTACAGCACTCTGTGAATACTTCTTTGCTGTTCATAAAAGGAGCTTAATTAATGCATGTTCTAATAAATACTGACTGTAAAACTCGGTCTCTCCCTGGCTTGAACCCCTATTAGGAAAAGGGGCAATCTGAAATTTTTAGACACGGTGTTTTATGGAAACCAGGTTTCAGCAACAGCCAAAGATTAACGTACAAAATTCGGAAATAAATCTAAAATTCTGAAAATGGAAACCTCACAATTATTTGTGCTATTAAAGACAGCACTTATGCTTTGTTTACAAGCTCAGAAACGATCTTCAGCCATTAAAAAAAGAACATGTTTACTCATGAGTGTGTTTATACAGCTGAAAAAGTATTTTCAACTTCCTCTTTACACTAACTTGCTCTTTGCTACACTGAAAAATGCATGCAGGTGCCTGTTACTGCAAGAAGGTGGCAAAAACATAAGCTGCAGATTCAAGAAGTATGGCTTTAAAGGAAACGGACATTTTAAGAGCATCTATAAACAAAACCATAGGCCCACCAGTCTGATGGAAGATTCTAATTGGTCACCAATGCACTGCACTAATGAAGTACAAATTTTGTCTGGAATAAAATACTTTATAAATATATTCTGCTAAAGAAGAAGAATAGAGCTGAATTTGCAATCATAAGATTAAGTGAAAGTGACCTTACCTTCACCTGCCTTTCCTTACAGGACAGAAGTTTAAGCCTACTCAAAGGTACTAGACTTACTAAAAAGGACTTCTCCAACTCCTATATTCTCGAATGGGAAATTACCCATTTCCCACTGAATGGGAAATTACAGAACAGGATAGTTACTTTAAGTGTCCTCAGATGCGCATATTCGCAAGTATTTTCTATCCAAAAGTAAATTTCATGCAAGAACTTTCTAATGCTATCAAAAATACACAGAATTCTTTATAGAGAAATGTAGAGAGCCAGAACTAATACTGTATTTGATTATTACTGTAAGAAAACAACTGGTTTTAAGGTAATTAAATTAGGCAATTAGCTACTTGGCAACAACTCAGCAACTGCTAAAACTCTGCTGAGGGTCACCCTTTTAAAGTACTGTTAATAAACAACTATAATGTTTGAAAGCTCTTATTATTTTAAGGCTTAAAAAGTTTATATACTTCTAATGCTATCTCAGTGTATTCAAAGCAGAGTATCGACTCTTACTGAAGCCTAATAGAACTCATGGAACTCTCGGAAAAGAATTAAGCATACTTTTTTTAAGAGTCTCTAATAAATTCTTTTGACAACTACAAGGAAAATTAGAACTGCCTTGCACATATGTGAATAGGGTGTAATCACTAAAGGCTACTAAAATATATGCAGACAATGAAATGGTTACAGTCGCACCTATATTTTAAAAACAGCTGTGCCCTGAAAAAAACCCTTCTCTCCTTCTATAAATCTGTAGAAAGAAAATACAAAAATCTAACTGAGCAACACTCTGCTCACATTTCTCAACTTCTGCAGGTCACATTCAGCTGTACACTCCAAGCAGCACCCTCAGCCTTGCTCAGCTTGTCTCTACAATCAGACATCAGAACAGCTTGAGCAGCAGCACCATTACAATGACACACCGGAATTACATCATCACTGAGACAAGTTTATAAATACTACCAAGCATGGAGATAGAATTTTCACTTGTAATGATGCTAATGAGATACTGAACCATTATTGTATGAAGACAGTAATATTATCTTCTGCCAAAATTAGATTACTTGGAATAAGTACTTGCAACAAAAAAATAAACTAACCTCTGAAATAAAGAAGACTTAAGATCTGGACTACGACTCACTTAATCCAAGCAGCTCTTTACATACATTCTTTCAAAATACTTTTACTATTTTTGAGACTGCATGATTGCCTTGATTACCCAGGATTAGTCATCCTTGCTAACTAATGAAACTCAGAAAAGCTTAGTAAGGACAAATTCGAATTGAAACTCTCCTCAACTTCTGTCACACACTTAAGGTTGCTCTTACATTAGCTCCTCTGGCAGTATCAAATAAAGAGTTGAAACCAGAGAGGTTCATACTGCATCCAATGAAAAACATTTTGCCCACAGGAACAGGCTGGTATGGGAGCAGGTGGCACTGAGGCTGTGCAGCCTCTCTCCCACAGAGGTTTCAAGACCAGACTGTGCAAAGTGCTGAGTAACTTGGTCTGATCTCAGAAGTAACCCTGGCTTTGAGCAGAAAGTTAGACCAGGAAATCCTGCAGTCCCTTCCAATCTGAATTACCTGTGATCCTAAAAAGTCCTGCTGATGTCTGGGAGTAAGGCAGCTAAGCCCCTCACACACAGACTGCCCACTGAAGACACGCATAAAGACTGACTAGAGCAATCTCAATGCATTATTATTGTCTGCTCCTAACGTTTTTATTTATTGAAGATTACAAATAATTAATTCACTAATTTTGCTTCATTTTCTGTACTTCAAGAGAACTCCACAAGATGAAAACACTGCAAATCACA
Source organism: Oreocharis arfaki (assembly GCA_013398015.1). Classification (NCBI taxonomy): domain Eukaryota; kingdom Metazoa; phylum Chordata; class Aves; order Passeriformes; family Paramythiidae; genus Oreocharis; species Oreocharis arfaki. Next base: position 370,020 of record VZRR01013231.1, on the reverse strand, counting down.
TATTGAAGTGATCATTACTAATGATGATGCATTAACAATAATAAAGAGCCTTTTCAGTCTTTTCTAAGATGGCATAAATCTTGAATTTTATTTCCTTTCTGGCTTTACTCGATGGCCAGCTTTACTGGAAGCAAAGAAATCATTCTAGTGAACAAAGCTAACTGAAGAACTGAACGAGTAACCCATATATCCACCAGAATGGAAACTCTTTTCCTTTCAAGCAGTGTGGCTATCACCATATACAATAAATTTACAGATAATCAGAAAAGTTGAAAAATAAATTCCAAAAAGAGAAAAATAAAGGTTCTGACCTTTTCATCATTGGTAGTAGACTCTGGATGAGGTAAAGGACTATCTTGATGAGTTGTCTCTACAACTGAAGGTTCTTCAATTTTATTTCTTATAATTGGTGTTGCAAGAGGAGACAGATCTAGAGGCATCTATGAGCAACAACGTAAAACACAATTAGTCAATGTTTAAAAAAATAAACTGAGCAAGAAAATGTAAATAACTGAGGGGAAATATCAGCCCATTACAACACAAAGGTGCTGATGTTTGAAATATCTTGATGCAGAAGTTAACAGTCAAGACTATTTTACCAGCACATACATGAACACCAATCTTCAATACTACCAATGTCTTTCAACACCACCAGACTAAGTATTTTCTTCTTGAGAGTTAAAAACATTCCTAAACTTTTCCATTTCCAAGAGTCACAAGAAAATTATAGCTGCAGAAGGACTGTGTCACAGCTAAAAAATTATAGCTAAAATAAGGTATTATCCTTCTGTATATTATTATATCTCATGCCACAAAGCACAAAATCCTAACTACGTTTTCAAACTGAGAAACCTAGTATAGACATATAATTCCAAGCTTATTGCAACTAATAATCATTGAAAAAGCAAATTTTATACCACAACACAGGTAAAATTCACCAGGACATCTGAAATGCCCCAAAGAAATGGAGCTACAAAAGTACTTAAAACAATACTATAGATTTGAAAGCCTGTAATCCTGTCTAGTCTGCTATCCAAATACTTTTGGAAGGAGTTTCCCCCCAATAAAGTTTTTCCAAATGCTTTTTTTTCAATTAAATTCCTAGTTTTCCTGTGCAATATATCACTAATAGACAGGAAAGACTGCAAGAAGAGGAATCTCTTCTCATACCACAAGTGACTATGAAATATTACAGAAAAAAGCCAACTATGATCCCCTAGAAAGTGTGCTATTACGGTATATTTTTTCACACTTTGCCGTGATTGTTTATGTATATAAATCATCCAGAGATATGGCAGGACTGTGTTTTATCTTGTAACACCCAGGGCAGCTTGGAAAATTAGTATCAGTTAAAGAAATAGACAAAATGTTTCAAACATTTTGCAATACATATAACGTTCTCCAAGATAATTGTGAACTATACAGAAAATACAGTCTTGGTAAATGAAAAATCGGTTTTACTATACGTAATGTTATAAAAACAGTCAGCATACAGCAACTAAAAAAAGTAAACTATTAAATCCATTATTTGATACAGTTGTTACAAAGCAAGGGTGAGACTTGGTCAGGAATGGATAATAATCCATCCTATTCACAAGTACCTCTCAAAATCTTTACTGAAACAAAGGAAATTAAGCTACTGATTCTGAAAAACCTGTATAAATGAGTATAAAAACATATTTTTAATCACTACCTATAGAAGTCAACCAGATAATCAACTAAAGACAAAATTACTCAAAGGGGACACTGAACAAAATTTTTTATTTGTAGAAGTACTTAGACATTTAGGTCCCTAACCAGTTATGACTGGGAAGCACTGAAATAAATACCAAGAATAACACTTAAATGGATGGCAAGTTCTACACCAAAAACATGAAGCTGCTTGTCTGCTAAACAGATATAGTTCAAGTTTTTTTGTATTTCAATCTGTATATTAAAAAAATCAGTAGATCTTTATCTTGTAATCAGTAATTTCTAGGCAAAAGTGATTTCAACACATAGTGAATATAATCATAACCAAATTACAGACACTTCTTTAAATTTAGTCAGTACTTAATTCTCATTATCATGATGATTGATTCTTGGAGTAACATCAGTATTTTAAATGATCAGTGTTCACATACTATTATTTTCACATGAGTTTTCCTTTCTGCTAAAAACTCTTTACTTTTCAGACTTCTTTTTTACCTACTCAGGGCCTAATGAAATTTCAATCAAAACTAGTGGTTAACTTCAACAGATACAGACTAGATACTTACATGATTAGGACAACGTGTCCCATTGTCAATGCTAACTGCGCAAAATTAATCAGGTAAACTAACCTTCAGAAGAGTAGTCATAGATTTGTATTCTCTACACACAACACACATAAGCAGTTAACATGATTATTGCTATAGTTTAGAAGGCCAATATATAAATCCAAAGTTTGCTTTTTCAATGGAATATCAGATTTAAAAAGGTAGAACCTCTGAGGAAAAAAAAGTTTTGAACATACTTTCTTAATGTCATCTTCAGAAGCCTTTTTAAACTCATTTTCAAAAGGACTTGCTAATTCATTGAATAAGCCCACTTCTTCACAGTTCTTCAAGAATCGAGTTGGTGTTGGTGTCTGATCTGAAATGAAGTGTACAAAAACCCCGCAATTTTATTTTTACAATACCATTTATGAACGTACTTGTTGTAAATATTTTTCAGAATACAAACAAACAGAAAGAGCCGAAGGGAAGCCTCGGGTTTGGTTCTGCCCTGCGGGGAGGCAGCCCACAGGGAAACTCCACCTGCTGGAGACATGCACCCAGGGCCTGCAACCCACCAAGCCCCTGACAATCTGGCAGGGAATCACAGCAATTCTTCTGCGTCCACAAACCACAGGGAGCTGCTCTCAAGTGCACAGCAGAACACTTCAGTGAGCAAGGAGACTCTATTTCCAAATAAAGAAAAGGACTACATGAAGGCTTTTAATTAAAAAAACAAACAAGAGGAGTGCACAGCTCAAAGCCAGTTTGCTTCTGTCTTTTCATAATTTGACAACAGTAGTGATTACTTCCAAGTGCATGGAACTTCTAAAGGAAAGTAAAGTGCGACTCTGCACACAAGATTGCATTGGCGTCTCTGATGCCTCTATATCAAGCCGGAATCATAAGACTTCTGGCATTTGGGTGACTACTCCATGAAGTAGTTTCAAAAACGTCTTTATATAAAAATTCTGTTAGTACATAAATGTGTCTTATTTCACTGTTATTATCAGGTCAAAATTAACCACACTTGCCACAAAGTTACTTGCATTTAAAATACTGTGAAGTGGTATGATTGTGTGGACTTATTAATGTAGCCTGGTTTTTACAACAGTTCCTACACTGGAATGTGGCTGCATGGAGACATGGTTTCATTTTTAAACACCTGGTTATATGAAAGGTCCCTTCTCGTATGGTGTAATTGCCAAGAAGCACATTCAGAATTTTAAAATTTGTAACTGCTAGTTTAAGAGCAATACATGTTTTTATCTGCTCATGGTAACAAATTAGCCACTTACAAGGGAAAAAAACCCCAGAAAATGTCTGAAAGTCTTTGTGAAGTTCATTTAGGCCGCTCCATCACTGAAAAAAATGCAGACTGACTGTAACTTCAGCATACTTAGCACATGCTATCTTCATTAAAAAACACTCAAATTTATAATGCAATCAATCATCCATTGGTGATTACTCCTGATCCTGGACAAAAGTTATAATTACTAAGGGTATAACATGAATTTAGAGGTGGAAACAAAGTATTTTGAATTTAAGCCAAAATGAAAACAAAAGATTTGATCTTTCTTCTACTATCCCACTGGAAGAATAATCACTGATTCATTCTTCTAATATCACCATGATATGTGAAAGCTGCTACATATTTTAAAATTTAAGAGACAAGTAGTATCAATGAATAATTAAAACTGAAATACAGTTTAATTTAGTTCCAGATCCTCTTAGGCATAACCTTTATTAGCATGTTCTTACTGAATGCTTACACAATTTAATCAATTATTTAAGTATTGATAATTTAAAAATATTTGGATTATATATCAGGTCCAAATAAAAGTAACTTATGAGGAATAATACTGGCTTCAAATTCTGACATGAATTATGTAAGAAAACACTGCCTAAGCACACACTGCAGACAAGTATAGCGAAAAAAATGTATCACATTCTCTTAATCTATGCATTATGTACAGAAAATGCATAAAACATTTCAGCAAAACAGCAGAAAAGTGAACAAACTTAAGAGAAGTATTTACTTACCAGCCACAATGACACTATCATTACGAGCCGGACCAAATTTCAGTGTCATCTCATGTTTGTGTTTATGGACAGCCAAATGATCCTCATTGGTAAAACGCTGCAGCAGAAAGTTTCAAGAAACAGTTGTAATTGGGAGTGTGAACACAGCAAATAAACGCTGTTCCACAGAAAGCAATTTTTACAACATGCAAAACGATCGCTACTGTGTTAAAAGACAACCCTCTAAGGCAGATGTATCTTGTTCCTTGGTTAACAGTACCAAGCAGAAATATTATAAAACTCAAATGATGCTCTTAGTAACTAAATATGATACCAAGGAAATTGTAGTGCAAGAACCTGCATTCATCAAAGGTCCAAGATAACATTTCGGAGTGCTGCTCCATCAACCGTCAGCAAACAACCATTTGCTGTACTAATGGTTCTTGACAATGTCTAGTAATTGATTACCACTACTTGATTACTGCATTGTGTGAATTACCACAACAATGAGAATTGATCTGTAATCACAAACTTCACTGCATTTAACAGCATAAAGATAAAATATACTATAGCTCCTGCACCTGACCATTTACTATATAAAACAAGGGGCAGGTAAAATGGGAAACACTAGAACAATATCAGACGACTGTAGGGCTGTGAATGAACTAAAGCTACCAGCACTTTAAAAACCTCTCAGGTTTGCCCATTTCATGCATACTTTCCCCAAACCTCGGGGTATATGCTATAAAAAAACAGTAACCAGACAAACTAGGTGCTGTAAAAGAGATATTCTTACTTTCACTATTTGCTCATTTTCACTAATTTGCTATGCATCTGTAATTGTGGGTGAAGTTAGTGTTTCAATCGACATAATCTAAGAAAATATTTCCCAAGATGCAGCTTTCCTAAAAAGAACATATTTTATACAAAACATTGAAATTCCTAATTTTCTTTGTGAACATCTGAGCCCCAAATTATGTTTCTGTTATGCCTCACTAATTTAAGTCACTCCACATGTATCTTATAAGAGACATACACCAAGAATCACCTCTCAGGAATTAATACAGAAGCTGAATCGACCTGAGAGTACAGTAATTCAGAATGCTTCTATTAGAAAGGATATGTACATGTGGAACTGTGAGGGAAATTAAAAATACAGGATCACTGTAAGACAGGGTGCAACAGGAGAGGGACTTTTTTTTCCCCTTACAACTCTATTGCCCAGGGTGGTTCCAATTACCCAGCTCTCTGTAACTCCTGTGCCTTATCCCTGCATACAGCATAAGTCAGTGGTGGACCAGCTCTTCTAGATGTCCAGGGAAGAGGATGTCCAGATCCTGACTCCTCATCTCTGTTCTACAGTATGAAGCTGGAATCTGGAGAAGCCTTGCCCATTATCTGGGACATGAACTTCTCTCTTCACCTTCCCTGGAATCATGGACTGCTGTAGACCCATATGTCTTCTGTGAGATTTAGTTACCAAAACTTCTGACAGTCTACACTGCAGTGAGATTCAAATAGGATGGAGACAAACATGTTGCTTAGGAGAAAGCAGTCCTCTCCTGTTACTTTTGATATCTCTGAACATACTAAACATTACAAGAAGTCTTAGTCCTCTCCTGCTTTAAATACAGAAGACTACTTTAATATAACATTAATACTGTCATCCATCATAAAAGCTAAGTTTTCAGAATAAAAATGAGAGTATTTTTAATTCAAAACCCAAATAAACTGGAGTGGACAAATATAATGAAAAACACCTCGTTTAAGAAATCAATGCTATATAGAGGCAGCAGCAATTATATTATGAAAAACATCAGCTTATGAATTAATTTTATACGAAGGATGCAGAGATGTCCATCTCATGCAGCAGATAATGCAAATGCACTTATTTTCAGGTTACTAAATAAAAGTGTTAAGACAGCTTCCTTTTAAGCAACCATCTGCTAAAACACTCCATATTATTTTTACTTTTCTGTTCACATTCACTATATACATAAACACACTGATGCTATTTACTAGAATACTTTAAAACTACAATGGGAATGGAAATATATTTTGTGGGATGCATATTGTTATAATCTTCCTATCCACAAAAACATACATAAAACAAACATGCCATTAAATATTTGCAGACACCACAGCTATGAAGATTAGTGACAAGGGACCTTCACATTGAGCTTCCCACCAACACTGAAACATTCTAGAAAATGCAGGTTACCTGATACAAGTTAAGTTGTTTCTTGATTATTTTTCTAATGAAAGCAAGTAAAGCAGGGCTAACAAACAAAATTATTTTTAGCTCAGAAAGGATAATTTAATTAGTTTTTTCTTCTGTGGATAGCATTTTGGATGAACACATAACATGCTACAAATTCTTGCCTTTCAGCAAAACAAAAATACTTTCTAGCAATTATCATAAACCCCTTTTCTTCAATCACTAAAAATGCATTTCACTGTTTTACATTTATTTGATCAATGCTAATAACTTCAGTTCAGACCATTACCTGGCCACATCCAGGGGCAGTACATAAAAAGGGTTTGTCATCACTCATATTCCACAGGTCGTTGTGCTACCTGTATTAAAATTAGAACAGAACAAATTTTACAAATATTGCAATGAATTATCAATACATCAACACCCACAGGCTATTTTAATATTCTATCTGCAAAAATTACTGCCTTCTGACTATACTAATATTCTAAATACCCATGATTCAAACAGAGTATGGGTTTTCAAGCTCTGTCAGGAAGGTACACAAAATCCACCACAGCAGTTTCTGAACGTACACCTCAATCAGAAATCCACATGTTCATTGTAACATGACCAATTGCAACAAGTATCTGAAGACATAGCAAGAACAACTTTGTTACTGAAATCAAATACATTGTAATAATGATCCAATTCTCACAGTTAAAGAGATCAAAGCAGCAGAAAATACCACACAGTCAAGGTTATGGTGCCAAGAGATGAGGAAGAAGTGCTGATTCCTTAGCCTTCTCAACATCTTTGTTTAAAGCTCATCATTCGAGATAAGTTGGCACATAGCCCTTCGTGTAAACTGTTACAAATATAACAACAAAAACATGTACTTTAGTAATGTTTCAGCTACTAAATTATTGACAGGCTAAAAATACTTAAGAAAGAAGTAAGACATTAATTATATTTGGTGCTGTTTTGCATACTTACCCGACATACTAATACACATACCTGCCAGATTTCACATATAAATCTGGTTCATAGGGCAAACTATCATATCCTCCTTTTCATGGCAATGAACTGTAACTAAAAGAAGATATTAATTACTGTGCATGCCAAAAATCTAATAATGCATGATTTTGTAAAGATCATATTTAAATAATTTAAATTTAAATATTTAAATAATTAAATGTCCACTATTCACTCACAAAACACAACAGTTTTTCAAAGAAACTGTTTACTTCAATACATCCTCTAATTAGTTGTGGCATCTGTGGCTTTACCCTGGAGGAAACACATTCATCTTTAAAGGAGTATTTGTATGGAGAACTAACAGTGTTAGTTCTGAACACTATTTAGATTGATGAAGCAAATAAAGATGAGTAACGATGTTTTTATGATTAAAGATCATAGGCAGAATAAATGCATCTCTTCCCCAGCATGCTGGTCATGTAGAGTTGCAAGGATTCTCAAATTGTCTAACCATCCTAAGAACATACACTTCTGGTACACACCTGGGCACTAGACACAAGACATATCAAGTAAGCATAAGCAAATCATTTCAGACTTAGTACCTCAGAGATCCGTAGGGAACACAGTACCTGATCCTTCTGGATGTACCTGCACAGTAAAAAAACTACTGTGTATAGACTTTTTGGATATTCCTTCAAGGAGGAGATCGCAGTGTCCTCCGTAATGTACGCCCAACAGCAAAGAAAGAAAAACACAGCATGGAGATTTTAAACTGTCACTTCTAAATATACATGTTTAAAGGAATGAGGATACTGAGCTGAGATCAGAAGTCGAGAAGAGATGAATGGCTGCCAGAAACTTTAGTCTTTGGTACTGACAGCTCAGGGAAACATTTACATCCCAAAGGAAGGATGCCAAAGCAAATCAGGGACGAAGACTGTTCGGCTGTTCTTCGCAAAGAGTTCATAACCTGTCTCAAGTTTCTGAAGGAATTAAGTATTTTTTGAACTGTTCAAACTCTAAACTTGGTACTTTCACTAATAAGGAAAATCAACGATGTTATGAGCAAGTCTGAATACTCATGACTAAGGTTTCAGAGCAAGAAATAAGGCCCTTGTTCATGACACTTTAGGAGTATATCCTTACAGTATGTGGCACTTACAGACTTAACAGCTATCCCACAAGCTTATTATCCTTCTTCAGCTATGCAACAATCTTATTTCTTTAAATGCAGGCTCAAACTTACAGAGATAGTCTCATTTAGATCTCAAGAGGAACTAGTTTTCTTCAAACCTGTGATCATAGGGCACCATATACTTACATAACGGCTACATATGCCACCATATGCCAATATGTACATACGGATATGCATTATGAGCAGACAAGAAATATCCATATCAGAAATGCCTGATGGTGTAAGAAACAACTCTGATTTGGTTTTTTTTATCCAAAGGATGAAGATTCTGATTAACCAAAGTGCATGTAGGACATTTTTCCACTCTGTTACTGTATCTTGTTGCCAGTCTCCGAGAGATGCAGTTTTGGCCATAAAACCTACTCCCTCCATGCTGATAGTATTTTTCCTAGGTGAGAAGACGCAAAGATCAATATAAGTCTGCTCATTTTCTCTTTTAAAGGAGTATTACCAGAGCTCGTATTTGCATGTGAAGTTGTTATCTGGTTCCATATTTTGGTTTGCAAAGCCTGTGAATTTTGAATGCCTGATGTACAAGTTAAAAAATCAATCCCTGTGAAAAAGAAAAGCAGTGCTGTCCTTCTGGCAAACTCACTGGAAAATATTTGGAAATAAATTAATTTCCTCATTTTTGTAACATTATTTAACTGCAGGCTACATGGAATTTTGTGAGGTAATCCCTTGTAAAGAGATTCCAGGTAACATCTGAGGAAAAAAAATTATGCTGAAGTACTGAAACTTTTGCACCTAAAAAAGAAAAGAAGTTCACTCACATTCTAAGCAAGACCTTGGGCATTTTAAATCTAAACAGAAACTGGATCTGACAGGATGGGAAAACAAAGGGCTCACATTTGTTAGTGCAGCCAAATTGATAAGGATTGTATTTACCTATTACAAAGACAGATGCAAGGCTTGCACCTAGAACAAAATAACTCCATAACAGTGAAGGCGGAGGGGCAACTGGCTGTCAAGCAGCTTTGGGGCAGAACCTGTAACTCCTGGTGGATAACAAACCCAATACAATTCAGCATCATGTCACTTGGAGCACTGAAAGACAAGAGGCTACTGGGATGAATTAGCAAAGGCACAGCAGTGAGATGAAGGGAAGTGATTATTCTCCTTTATCTGGCACTATGATACTGTAGCTCAAGTGCCATATCCAGTGCTGAGCCCCTCAAGACAGCTGATGAACTGGAGAGCAAACATCTGGGAGCCCCATCAAAACAGTTTGGAGGCTGGACTATTACATAACCAGAGGAACATCAGGAAGCAAATTCAGAATGGAGAAGGAATGCCAAGGAAGGATCTGCTTGCTGTCTTAAACTATCTAATGTATTGATATAGAAAAGTCAGATCCAGACTTTAGGTGGAGTATAATAAAAGGATGAGATGCAACATTCACAAGACACACCAAGAAAGTTAAGGGTAAGCGCAGAGGAAGAAAAATACACAGTATTAAAAAAAAAATCCCACAGTGAGGGCTGCTGAACACTGGAACAGGTTGTCAAGTGGGGCTGTGGAATCTCCACCCTTGCAGAAATTAAAAATCTGACTGGATGAAACTCTGAGCAATCCAAGATAACTCTGAAATTTAAAGCATACCATAAAGATATCATAGCGAGGAACAGAGGTGAACAACTGCAATAGACAATCCAAACTTGGGTAACGTTCTTACACCTTCAGAAGACTCTGCATGGCCAAAAACCAGTTGCTGCTACAAAGTACACACAAACCCCATCCTTTGCCTCCTCTTTTCCTTCTGGATCGCATGTTGCCTGACAGGCATAACAAAACTAACAGAGAGAAAGCAAATTTTCAGAAAAAATGTTTTTAATTGCCACTCCAATTTCAAAAGAATCTCTCTCTGCTGTAGACTGGCTGCTCAAAGTGAGAATATCACAGTAAGAAAGAGCAATTTAGAAAATACCTTTCCCCTGAAAACCAAAATAGCAACTTAGATGCCATCTCGACAAAAATGTTACTCTCAAAGCCAAATGAGAAATGTAATACATGAAGTGATAACCCTGTCACTAGAGGGGAATTACAGACACCCTGGACTGCTACCTAGGCAACAGCTAACACCTTGTCCCATAGAAAAAAAGACGGTTCCTGAAGGAATCCAATATGAAAACGAAACTGCAGCCTTAACTCATCTCTCCAGATAAAGTGAACATCCAGTGAAATGATTCTTACTACAGTCCACTGAACCGCAACCTTCTCCTGTAAGCTTCAAACCCTACATTCCTTTCAGTAGCATAAAGAAATCCATATGTAGAATTCCAGTCACACAGTAACAGGATCAGAGCTGAACACAGGAAAAACTTGAAATAATCTTGGCAGTATAATCAACTTCAGCACTAAAATCAGAAAATAATCTCAGTTTTCTGGTGTTTGCGCCGTACTTTCACCACAAAAGTAAAATACGTTCACATCAAACCTAATTAAAATGTAGCAAGCCTCTTTTATCATGTCTGGAATGTAAACGGTACAGTAAATACGTTAATAAGTATATATCCATCTTTAAAATACGTATAATATGGAGAAATAAAAATGAGTTTCCAAGTCACTCACTAATATTTAGGGCAGTGTGTTTATTTAAAAAATAAAGATGTCTCTATAAAATGTCACATTAATATTTATCTAAATGTGCTACAAAAATAGCTTCAACAATTATCTGCATATTTCCATAAGATTTTAATTAAACACCTTGGGTACACTTCGTGGAAACTATTACTACATAGTCTGAGGCTTGCTTCCAAAATACCTTTCTGCAGACAATTTTACAAAGAATAGAATCATACACTGACTTAAGCCATGTCTTGTTGGCATATTCAACTGGTCCAGATTCTTCTGTTTTCTCTTAACTGCCTACATACAGGAGCATGAAAAACACAACTGACACCTTGTTTCAAAATTTTTCTACTGAGCACTTAAACACCGGTTTAAAATGTATACATCGACAGTCCTTGGAAAAACTTCTTCAAAATTGCTGAGAAAAGTAATTCTTCACACATACCTAAGTAAAGACTCACCAAACTTGCAGCTCAAGCCTCTACTTTACCTGTAGAAAGCAAGGTGCGTGCGAAAAGACGTCCATGCACAGAGCTGCTCGCTGTCTGTGCAGTCTCACCCTGTGATTACTGATTTATAAGCACTACAGCAATACAGAGACTGCCCTCCTGTAACATCAGTGCTGAAATAAACAGCATGGAGGAAAACTGCCACCACTAAACACGAAAAGGACAACTATGAACACACATAACCCCATGAACAAACAAAAACCTTAAAATTTTTGATGACAGCATTCTTCTTTTCGCCAACATGCAAGAAGAGATACATATTCTTACAAGTGCACCACCCTCCTAAACTGGACAGTCCACAGAGGACAATGTCAGTCTGCAGTTACAGTAGCAGCTGATTTATCTACTGCTTACATGAGAAGCACACCCAAGCTTTGCACCTACACTGACCACTTGCATGTGGCTCCAACTCAAAAAACATCTGTACATTCTGGTTTGAAAAAGATGAAATTTGGACAAAAACTGCATCAGGCCACTGAGACAAGTCAGAATTATTGCAGTCTATCAGCAATTGATCTCCTCTGAGTCAAAACATTGCCAAGTGCTTGTGTTACAGTAGCAGTGATGTATTTTCCTACGGATGTTTGCATTTCCTCAAGACTGATCATGTCTAGTCAACATTTCCTTTTATTCATTACATTGGATCTGGGATTGTGCCCCCCTTTTACAGCAACATACAAAGCCTTACTGTATAGAGAATTATTAACACTTACTAAACTTTTCTGTTGATCTCATCATAGTGTATAACTACTTCAGGTAATGTAAGACTTTACTTTAAAGCTTCATTTTATAATAGGAAGCTGAAGCATAAAAGAACCAGGTCAAAATTTTTACCACCTTTTACAAGTTCTACTTAGAGGACATACTTATCCAAAGTAAAGTGAACTGAACATATTTGCCACAGTAAAGAATAACAGTCTCTTGATGGCTACCTGAAGAGCTGAATTTAGAGTTTTGCTTAGCTCCTTCCAAGACTTCTTTAGATGGGGGGGAGGTAGCTATTTTTCTTTTCTAAATTTAAACACCTCACAATTAAGAGATGGCTTTCTCATGCAACCAAACAAATATCAACAAAAATCAAAATGAACATGGCACCCTTATAGTTTCAACGCTTGCATACAACATTTGCATCATAAATTTTAATCACTTCCCACATTTGAGTCCATCTTTATTTCCACAATTTTCTATACAGGTAGATTTGCAAGTTGTGATTTAGTAAAAATCAGAATTTAGTAGGTAGAATACACCACTTACTAAGAAGTGACATAAATTTGAAAAAATTAATCTGTATTTTAGAAGGCAGAAAACCCAATTGCTCTACTTACCTGGAGGGACTGGAACAGCTATATTTTCTGTTTCCTATAAAGCAAAAGAAGAAAGGTGAAGCAAAAGTGGTGTAATTAATACTTGACCATTACAGGACACTTTCAGAAGTGATCTGTCTGTATTTGCTTAACACTGTCGAATTTGGCATTCCTAAAAAATAAAACTGAACAATAAAGGAAATGGAGGTGATAAGACTTGAAAAATTTAAACATTACTCCTCATAATGAAAGTGGGATGGGCAGAAAGTAACCTAATAGATTCTGCAAGAAAACTATAAGCCATAGTCCAGAATATTTAAAGTTTGTAAATAGCAATAGCTGGCAAACAGGAAAACAGGCGCTCCTTCTTCACACTACGCTGCTAGCATAATGCTCAAATTTTTTCTTTTAAAAAGTCAAATGTTAGGCACGTTTTGCTGATATTATTAATTAACTGCTCGTATCTGATGTCTAAACTTAATTCCATACCTTCCACGATTTGTATTAAATTCTATAAAGGGCAGAGCATCTAGACAAGAAGGAAAGATAGAAGTAAGGATGATTGACTTAACAAGTTGCAATAAGAACAAGACAGCCAGTTGGACAGAGAGTCACATATGCAGAAACAAAGCAATTAAATTCCTTCAGCTGCAGGAGGGGCTTCTTCCACAAGAAGATACATTTCTGGTAAACAGAGAGCACTAATGGTATACAGAAAGTATACCATTAGTAACACTTCCTGCTAGCTGAACATGGCGGCTTCTAATTCAACTGTCTGGCTTAAGCATTTTTCAGAGACACCCCTGATCTTTCTTTAACTTACTAAAAATTTAGACTATGTGAATACAGCTCTTGTAGATAAGCAAAAAGTCAACGAACCTCAGAAAAGAAATATAGAGGGGTTAATATTCCTCCCATCTTTTCACAATTTGCTTACAGAGATATTAGGGCTTACTTGACCCAGCTCATTTATCTAGGTTTGAATATCTTCAACCTAACAAATACTAGAAATCTCATTTTTCTACACTAGTTTCAACAAACTTAGAAAAAGAAAGCTTAACAAAAAGTTACTTCCTTTTTACATTTTCTTAGATGGCATCCCTGAAGTCTAAAATTGAATTAATTAATTAAGAATTTAATTCTAAAAATCTTTAAATATATCAAATATCTCACAACCAGATTCCTCTCGCTCATTAAAACAGAATGATCTTTTTCTTTCCTGTAAGTACTTATATAAATGGCCATTGGCTTTACCTAGAAAGGAAACATAATATATAGCTTGGAATGTCTTGCTGAAGAGAAGCTCCTATCTGAAGGGAAGCTAATGGAAAAGTTCTCAGGCTGAACTGAAGCTGACACTGAACAACGTCGTACACAGTACAGCATAAATATGAAAAAACATTTATGGCATAATTATTAAATATTGACTAATATTTCTGTCATAAACTATATCCAATGCCTCCTTAGAGTGCATGTTATATGTGAAACAAATATAGTTCAGTTATGCAGAACAATGGTAATTTGAAATCTATTCAATACTAAAATAAAAGTTAAAAGTATTGAACCACATTTGCTCCTTTGAAAACTGTAAATGCATAATTTTTAATGCAGGAACTCAAGACTATGTCAAGAAACCATTAAGAATGTTGATACTATAAATAACTTTGAGTTAGAAAAACTTCACAGAGGGAAAAATGTACATTTGTAAGTTTAAGTTAATTAAGAATAGAAGAAAAAAAAGCTGATGACAGAAAAGGAATTTTTAGCACTAGGCACATTCAAAATTTAATGAAACAAAAGAACGAAAATAATACCATAGTTCATGCTGTTCAATGTGGTCACAAAAGAAAAGCAGCATGAAAAACAAGATTATTAATAAAAGTATCTATGATTAAATTTAAGATCTGAAAGCACCTTATATTAGATACTGCATAGTCTAGAAGTTTCTGGAAAAAGACCTACCAAACATATTCATATTTCTAGAGCTCAAGTCAGTATAGAAATATCAACTACATTGTGAAAAAGATCAAAAGCTCAACTACTTCATTAAGCATTAGCACGCAATGTCAGCATTGAAACATAAAACCCCAACGGATTTCTAAAAGAGCTGCTTCACTCTAGGTACACATTAAGGCTTCTTATTATTCGACAATTCCTTTGAAGCATTATATAACAACCAGTCCCTGACAAAATTATTGTTTTGTTTTTTAACAAGACGACTTGCCAATTTTGATTCTGGATAGCACAATTATAAACACTTCAGAATTAATTCAAGCAAATGCCACACCGGACTAAGGTTTGTCCCTCTGAAATTATGTCTGTAACTGCATGTCCATTAACAGACAACCTGTTAGAGCAGATGGCTCAAGAAATCCCACCTAGAACACCTATGGAAGACCAGAACCACAAGGACCGGTCCGCATCCTATTGTCAGTTGCCAAATTTAGCATCCAACACAGACCTAGGGGTCTTATGACCCAAACTTCAGAACATTTGTTTTTATTACCTCTTATCTAGCTATACGCTCAGCAAGAAGTGGGGATGTGACATTCACTGCCATGAGCAGAATATGTCAAAAAGAAAACAAACCCACTGTTTTAAAAGGTGGCATATAAAATACACTTTAGCCATGTTTGTGGTCACTATTTGGAAAATGGGGGATGATTCAGAATATTCAGATTATTCAAATTTCCCATTTCAGTGCAAGGAAACAGGTGACAGCACCACTATCGGAAGACAAACACCTCTGGGAGAAAACAACAGAACGAAAAGCAAATGAGGGACACAGAGTGCATGAACAGGGCATAAAACCACACGAACGGATCTCCCTCCAAGAACAGGGATGCAAAAACGCTGTAGAATGAGTAGACTGCAGAAGCAACATGGCAGCACACATATCCCCTAACTCCAAACATGAGGTTGCATCCTGGTATCAAACATTTGTGCTTAAAGCACCGTTCAGCTATCACTAATTGAGGGTCTGTGACATGTTTTTGCACGTGAAACCTTCAGAGACCTTTTATTAAACAACTCGAGCGGCATTATGCACAAGAACAGGCAAAGTCAATGAGGCAACTGGTCCAGGAGGTTCAGCTCCATGGCCAGACCCCAAGCAGGCCAACACCTCTCTCTGGTGCAGAAAAGCTGTTCTTATCCCCGCGCCCAACATCCCCCACACCCGTACCCTTCTCCGCACCCTCCACTCCAGCACCGGCACGGACCAAGTTCTCCTTCCAGAGACGAAGATGGATGCAGACGGAGGCCTCCTTGGAGCAGAGACGAGGCGGAAAGGCGAGGCCTGGCTGCCCCCTCCTCCCGCTTTCCGCGCCGCGGGCCGGGCCCGGGGCAGGTCCCGGCGATGGCCCCGTGGGGCACCCCTTTCCCGGATGCGCTGCAGCCCCCTTCACCCACCCACTCGCCTCGCCGCCCCGCGTCCCGGGCCGCCTGCCAGGCCCTACCTCCGGGCGGGTACCGGTGTCCGCGGCGCCGGCCGGGCCGCCCCGCCCCGCTCTAGGGGCGGCGGGAGCCGCAGGGCGCGCTGGGGGGGGGGGCTGCCGCGGAGAGGAGCAGCGGCGCCATGTTACTGCCTC
>VZRR01013231.1:274833-346002 GCA_013398015.1 Oreocharis arfaki | reverse complement strand
CACCGTGAGGGCGTGTGGCACCGTGAGCGTGTCACCGTGAGGGCGTGTGGCACCGTGAGGGCGTGTGGCACCGTGAGCGTGTCACCGTGAGGGTGTCGCGGCGGTGCTGCCGAAGCTGGTGTCAGTGTCTGTGTTGCTGTCGCACCCCCTCCCCGGGGCTCGGATCCCGTCAAGGAAAGGGGGCGTGTCCGAGGACGCCTGTGTGCAAAAAGCCCCTACTGTTTAATTAGTCATTTATGCACGATGAGCAGCTTCACACCCAAGGAACGAAAAAATCCTTTTTAATCAAGATTAACCGAAATAGGATTATCTTCACTGATCTGAGCATGTGTTCCCGAGATTCCCACTTTAATCACTTACATGTGCTTTGATGTTTTTCACTTGATAACGGGATCATTATTTTAATGGTCATTTGCTGTTGTAAGTAGTATTAGTGCCAGCTAGTAAAGATGCTGAAAAATTGAAGTTTTGAGTAAAACACTGGGAAACATATATTTAGGTTGTAAAATTTTCATTTGCTACAATCTGCGCCATAAAAATAAATTCTAAAATTGTGTGTTGCAAACGGTCTCCAGTGGACCAAGTAAGGGGCTGTGTGTGCTGTATTTAGAGATGGGAACACTCTCTTAGGACTTAGGTGCTGGGCCTGCACAAAACTTACAGGACGATTGATGTTGCTGTCACTGGTTAAACCACAGGTACCACAAAGCTGAGACATGCTCCATATCAGCAGCTTGAACACCCCTCAACAAACATGATCAATAGGTGCTTTCAACAGCTGCATACTAATGTTAACCATAATGTTGCTTTATAACCTACAACACAATGTCTTCTGATCGTTAGGTACCAGGGAGATGTACTCAGCTGTAGGTCTGAAGGTGAGAGACAAGAGTACAATCTGAATTTCCCAGCCTTCTGCTCCCTGCCTCAATCCAGCAGCAAGCTTGGTTTGGTTCCAGTGTGCATCCAGAGTCTTAGAGCAGTAAAAAGTCAGTCTGTAAAGGCCGGCAAAACAGGTTATAAGTTGCCAGTGTTTTTTGTTTTCTGGTTTGTTTTTGTTTGTTCATTTGTTTGTTTTGTTTGTTTGTTTTGTTTTCACAGCTTACATGCATTTTTTGGGAACTGAGGTGCATGGGTAGATCCGCATTGTCTGCCACATGGTTCTTCTGTAGACCAACACTAAGAAATAAGTATCAATGGCAAAACCTTTTAATGGTGAGGCAGAACTTTTCACTCAAAAAAAAAAAATTTCAGTCCATATGCTATTGTGGGAACAAGTATTTCCATCACCATGAATAAAATCATAAAGCAAAGGCGACCAGTGTAGTGTTGGAATGACTTAAATGTGACCTGGTGCTGTACAGTGACATACAGAGTACCCCATTTATGAGGATGGGAACCTCACCTCAGGAGGTGCAGCAGTGAGCAGGCTGTCTGCAACAAAGAAATTCACTTGTTCATGGAAGGAAGCGCAGCAGTTAGAGACGTGCTTTCTCCTTGGGAAACTGGAGGTCTGCACCTCCAAGCATGAAACAAATCTTCCCCCGGCTCTCATGGATGGAGAAGAAAGTGGAAATTACACTCCTGTATATGCACAGCACAAAGTCACACGGATTCAGAACCTCATTAAACAGAAACCCTCTTCTTTCACAAAAGAAGTGCCCTCTTCTGTCACAATTCCCACCCCAGAATGTTTTGCAAAAAATGCATTCACAAACTATTTGTTGTGAACAGTGTCAAAACCACTATTAAATACTGGTTTATTGTTGCTGTTAAGGCATAACAGCTGATACTGTATTTTGAATGCGACTCAGCTGTTCCTTTCAGGAGGGTTTTGAAGAGCAGTTACTGGTCTCTGGGGGCCAGGCTGAGTTTAATTCAAGCAGATCTTCATAAAGAAACACTTGTTAATCTCTCACCATTTCCTATCCTATGGCTGACCTGCTGGTAGGTCCCCAAGGAAGTGCATCAGTGCACTAAAGACGGTGTAATTTCTAGTTGCTCACCACGTTTCTGAAAATCTTTGAGATTAGATTCCCAGCTTTCCAATTGTCTCTTCCCGTCAGGACCAGTTATGCATGTGGGCAGTAGCCAAGGATGCCAGAGGAGGTTTTCTCCCTGTTTTGCCTCTGGCAAAGAAGGCAGAGTGCAGATGTTTGAGCAGTACATGGTGCCTGAAGAGCCAGTCCAGTCCTCTCCCACAGCTCCTGTGGCCTTACCGCTCCCTGCTGCCGAGCCAGGTTTGTGTCAGGGCAGCAAGTGATCACTAGCTGTGGTTCACCAGTATGGCCTTCTTCTTTCCTGGAAAGGAAAGAGGAAAGGTCATTCCAAATTTTCCAAGCTTTCTAAGGACTTCTTCTGGAACCATAAAGCTTCTCCCAGTCTTTTTGTCCTTACTTTTAGAAAAGAAACATCCGTTTCACCCTCACTGCCAAGCAGCTCATTTCCTAGGTTCATCATGCAATGGATCCGTCCTACAGTGATATGCACTTCCACTTTATAACCCTGAAATGAATTGATGTTTACGTGTATCAGGCTCTGAATGTTACCACACACAAGTATCAGCAGAATGGACATTGCATACTAATAGCATTTTTCTGGTGACTTCTTAAAGAACACTATCAAGCCTTATATCTGTCCAGAAAGCAGGTAAAAAAGCAACTGGGCACAGTACCTATAAACTGGAATGCCTGCCTGGTAGATACGGGTTGGTTTTCCTCCAGGTACAGACGAATGATGGCAGTTGCGCATTGGTTCAGTTGAACAAGTAAAATCCTGTACAATGCTAAATAAATGAGCATGTCCTGAGTGCTTTGCACTGGAGGGTCTGCCAGAATTCAACATTTATTATTAATAACTTATAAAAGATGAATGTCTATATTTGAATGTTCTATATTTGCTGAAGGAGAAATCTTGGCTAGTTAAGAGAAATCCCATTGTTCAAAGCCTAAATAAAATGTTCTTCTGCTAGATCGAAACCTATTCCTTCAGGTTAAATTTTATCTCCCAGCAGAGGGTTATTAACTCAAAACATGTCACACACTCACACTAGTCTTTTTTTAAAAATCTGTTTTGAAGAGGAGATGTGTCTGGAAAACCAATATATTCCAATAACTCTTAATTGTTGGAAGACCCTCGAAGGATGAAATTAGATCAAAGGCCTCCTGAGATTATCCTAATGTTTGTGAAATATTTTAAAACTTAAGGTGTATTACCTCAGGGTTAGCTCTCTTGAACATCCGGATTTATGATGTACTTTGCAGGGCATTGATTGATATTGATTTACAAAGTCAGGGGTTTCCAGTGTTTTTCACGGCCCGGGCCATATTTCAGTCCTACCTCTTCCATTCACAGCTGTGTGGTTGAATTTTCCCATTCAGGACTGAATCTTCCCATTCAGGACTCATAGAACTAGAGCAGTGGCTTGTGGAAAGGACATATATAGAGCAGAATTAATACACTCCAGACTATTTAAACAATTTTTGCTCTGGGAAGAAGGAACAAAGCCATTATTAGATTATTAGTCATTATAGACTCTGCTTTAAGTAGAAATTCTCTTGGTAGCACTCCCTTAATACTTGTTTACCTTATTGATTATTAGAAGGTGGCAAATTTTAACATAAGTAATGCTGTTTTAATTGCAGAGTTGACTGGATTATAAGAGATACTCCATAGGAATACAGATGATGAAGTGTTTTTTCTAAATTCTAAACTTCTCCTTTACAAGGCAAAGGGAGAAACTGCTTCTTCAGTGATCTTTGTTCCCGAGAGTACTTACCCAAGCGATTTTTTTTTTCTAAAATTAGGTTTTTTATAGTCTCAATGGCTTCTTTCAGTGGAGAGCAGGAGGCAATTAACAAAGTAGCAGTAATTTAGGCTGTAGAGCATTCTGGTCAACAGGCCATTGATTATTTTAACACCTGAGTCCTAGAAATGGATGACATCAGCCACAAACATCATACTGTGTTCATATTAGGCAAGATTTGGAACATATGCAATGTTCTTGAGAACATCCATGCAATTTGAATGGGAAATCATGATAACCCTTATCATTAAATTTTTGGGTCTTTAAGATTTGCTTTAAATATCACAATGATTATATAAGTAAGGTCTGCTACACCGTAGCCTATATATGTCAAAACGGGATGTTGTTGAGAGGAAAAACATTCTGCTTCAGCAGAAATTCAGCATGGAAGAGAGGCGTACTCATCCTCATCCTAGCTATTGGGTTCTGGTGGAAAGTGACATCAAGGCTCTGAGGAGTCTTGCCAGTAAAGACTGGTTGAGCTGCTTTCCCTCTGGGTAACAAGCCTTATTGTCCAGCACTCAGGTTCTACTGATTACTTTTACGATGCTGTACAACAGTATAAACATTAAGAAATAAAGCCATCCTTTTGTAAAATGGAGCATATTACAAAGTGGAAGATAATCCTCTATTTTTAAAATTAATTTTATATGTCAGCAAAAATTATAATTTGTCTATAAAATTATGATTCCCTATTTTAATTTAACTTTTATTTGTATTTCATACAATCATAGAATTTTTAAAGTTGGAAAAGACCTCAGAGATTATTGAGTCCAACCATTAACCTTTGCAATGTAACTTAAAGTGGAAGGAAATGTCAGGTTCATGAATAGTTTCACTTTATGCTTCATATCTATTACACTGTGTGTGTCAGGACTGCCACATTCAGGGTGAGCTCTTGTGTTTAAAAATCATAATTATGTATCTACCCAGTAGTTTTTGGAAATTGATTTTTGAGGAAAAGCTGTAATAAAACAATCCACTGATGTTTAATCAAAGTAATTTTTATAAATGCACAGAATATTCAGAACATTTAGAATGAATATACCTCTTCATGTCTTACTTTAGAACATAAACTCCTTTAACTAATTTTCTTATTCAGATGACTCATGATATTTCTCAAGGCTGTGTTGCAAAAAACAGCTGATACCTGAAATGGTCAGTCACTTCACTGGATAACATACACATGGATTTCTAGGTTACAAAATATTACCGGACTAAATGAAAATAAAATCAGCAATGCTTTTTATTCCTACTAACAGTACTAAACACCTTTTGAACAGAAAACAAAGTTCAGCTGTAAGCTGGCACTATTGGCTGTACTGGTTAGAACACA
The DNA here is from genome assembly GCA_013398015.1 of Oreocharis arfaki. Taxonomy (NCBI): domain Eukaryota; kingdom Metazoa; phylum Chordata; class Aves; order Passeriformes; family Paramythiidae; genus Oreocharis; species Oreocharis arfaki. Next base: position 340,861 of record VZRR01013231.1, on the reverse strand, counting down.
ATGTCGCCAATCCAATTTTAAAACCTTTTATATGATACGCAGCACAGCCAGAGCACAGCAGAGCCAAGATTTTGCCCAAATTAGAGCCATTTTTTTTCAGAAGCATCCATAGACTTTCATAGCTGAAGTTGAAGAAATCCAAAATGGTGGAATGTTTTCTTAGTGGGCTCTTCTGACTTTTTGTGCAGGGAGAATTGCAACACCAGATTCTTAGTTTTTAAACAGAAATACTTAAGCAATTTTTCTTAGATTTTTTGTTTTTACTATTTCCCAGAATTATAGAAATGATCCTAGACAAGGCTTTTTTGGTAATACATTTTGGCTGCTCACAATCTGAAAAGAGAAATAGAAAAGGTAGCTGTTCAGTGCTCAAAACCTCCACAGGAATTAGTAAACCTTGTTTGGAGATTAAATTAGTGTTTTGGATAACTGATGTGTTATGGCTGTTTGTGCCATGTAAAGAGCAAAAGCGGGGTACACATATATCTGCCAGGACTGTGGCAGAAGGATTTTGCCTTCTTCCACCTTCTTCACAGAGGCTCTAGTTCCAGTTGATGATCCCTGGTTGCAGGGGAGATGGACTATAGCCCATAAATACATGCAAGATTCATCTGCTTAACTGTAAATGACACACTTCCCAGCTATGAGTTTAGATTCTCATACCCCTGCAAATTGCTTTGGGCTCACAGCCTCAAAGGCAGTGTATAAATGAACAATATTCATTATCATCTGAAAGCTTTTCAGTCTGAACCACTTAGCAGAAAACCTGTGGAATCCTTTTGACTCCAGCGCACGGGTACTGCCCTCTAGGACCTGGTGCCAGTCTGAATCCAGAGAAAAAGTTGCTATAATTCAGCTGCCCACTGTCATGATTTGCATGGCTCAGATGAGCTATTTTTAAATTACTATAATTGATTTTGCTCATAGTTACACAAGAGATCATATATTCTCACATTTCCTACCTAAAGCAGAGAAACTCTGGACAGCCTGCCATTTCTAAACTCTTGGAAAGGACTCTGTCCCTAATACTCAGACTCAATGAACATCCTGGTTCTCTGGCATGCCTGTATTCATTCCCATCTGTTGTGCTGGCGTTGTTCCCACTCAGAATTATCTATGCCAATTTCAACAGGGCATAGGTGCTAACCAAACATGGTTTTAGAGGGACAGCTTTCATAACACAGCAAGTGCCATCTCTTTTGCCAGGAGATCCTGCTGTTTGCAAATAATTCCAGCTTAAGACCACATGCTTCATTACATGGGATCACATCTGTAGATGCTTGTGGGTATTATTAAAAAAAAAAAATCAACAAATGTCTACGGTATTTCTCTTTCAGTTTGGCTCAGTGCTTGGAATTTTGCATGTGGAGAATGAATGCTCTGCACCTTGTTAACAGGAGTGAGCCATAGGCTGTTATATACTCTGAGCAGTCTTAACAGGTTGCTGCATCAAAGCTGGCACAGCAAACTGCAGAAGTTTACCAGAGCTGCGCTGCCTTTTTTAGGTGCCTTTTGACTGCTTTGTGTCTGTAGTTTGTTCTGAGGAGAGAATGATAGAGCATTGCCTTTTGCACCACAGCTTTTGCCTTTCCAGGTTCTCAACAGATTTGTGTGCAAGGCATATTCTGCCCCCGCCCAATTGTAAAACGGCACATATGTACAACAACATTAATACTACTTATTAAAGTTATTAGTCTATATAATGCTCTATATAAGATACATTATATTGTATTGATATATTATACATATCACAAAAGTATCATATCAGTATATTGTAGCTGCACTTGACTCCTGTTTTGCCCCCTGAACAGATTACTTGTGTTCACTGTACTGTATGAAGGCTAGAAATAGTTTAGGAAAGAGCAAAACCTGTTCATGAGCCTCAGCTGGACAGCCCACTATGCTCAGATTTTGAAATATAATTTTGTAGTTAAGCAAAAGAATATTTTGCCCAGAATATATCTCAGAAAATACTATTTGGAATAAAATAAGATTCAGGGTAGATAATTTCTAGCCATGTGTTTCCAGTCGTAGTTTCTGACTCTTAGATATTCTATCGTTCAGCCAGGATCTGTGGAAAATAAACCAAAAAACGCAACCCCCTCGACACCCATAGTGTTTTGGCTGAATAGCATTAGGAAGACCTTGGTTCACATGTTGTGCATAGAAATGTATTTTTGCAAATCAGGAAAGGTGTTTTCCATTTTTCTCTTTACTAGCAAAAACCACCTAAGGCTGTTTGTAGCTGTATTTTACCTCTTTCTAAAAAATGTTGAATCTAAGAATGTACAGAAGAGTCAAACGTTTTTTAGAGTCCTAGCATTTCAAGGATGCAGAGTGACAAGTAGACACATGAATATATTGAAAAATTCTGTTGGGAATCAAGGTCTAAAATAACCAACCATTTCTACTGACTGTACATTTTGGAGTAGTAACGTGTACATTTCTGATCATTTTGTTATTGTTTAGCATGTTTATGAAATTGGGTGCAGTTCACAAGATTTCATAGACTTTGAAGCATATTTAATGTGCTTTTCCTATGCTATTGATAACTTCAAAATACTGTATTGAGCTCAAGAAACAAAAAATAAGCCACATTTCGCAGTACATTACTGTATCAATTGTAACTAATCTTTATGTCCTCTCCCCTGCCATCTGTCCTTAGTCTTTTCGGCAGCTAACCTGACCTCTTGGGCTGTCAGCACTGATTTGTTTTCCATACCACTTGGACTCAGAGACACTTTGTTTTTCTTTTTCTTGTCTTCCCCTGTCTCCTGAAAGTGCTCCCTCATAATAATTGTATACCTTAGAAATCACCTGTCCCTCAGGTAAGGGCAGCAGAGTTGCAGAAGAGGTGTATGTTATTAGTGCCATGGAATGAAAAACTTCAAGGCATATGCTTGAGAGATCAGGGGTTTTCCAACCCAATAGCTCGAGAGAGGGGAAAAGAAGGTTCTACTCCAGCACAGTCAGACCAGGAGCTGCCTCATGGGAGGGCTGTTGCACTTTTGGGTGAGTTGTGTTTCAATTGTTTCTTACCAGCCATAGCTGCAAAGTTATAAGGCTGCCTGGTCGGAGTCTTAGCTCTGAGATGCTGCAGTGAACAGCCAGTCCATTATCTCTCTATACAAACCTCAAACCTTTCCCCTAAAATATGAAGTCAGACGTGGTACTCGTCAGGGAATACCGACCAGCAGCATTGCCAGGGCACACAGTCGAGTAGCTGTAAAAAATGACCGGTGCAGGTCTAGGCAGCTTGGAAGCTTTGGCTCATTGAAACTGCTATCTCTAGAACACCGATGATTAAAGATAGCTGATTTGAAAAAAAACATGTCTGGATTGCTCCAATTCATGGCTGGACCGTGTTTTTAATGCCTCTAAAATGACTAATAGTGTGTATAAATAGTGACATCCAGTGTTCAGTTAGATCAACCACAGTCTGTGTTCTGTAAAGCCTTTTAATTAAAAGATTTATTACAGACCCTATTTAAAATGCCTATGTAAAGATAGTAGATAACCTGCCAACTGCAACACACCTCCACAATAAAAATTTCCTTCCTGGCTTGTTGGGGAACAAGAATGGTGTGACTCTTGTATAATGCTTTAACTTTCTTTTTTTATGACAGCAAGTGTCTGATTATTCCCAGGTGTTTTTGATTCCTTCTTTCTCTGCTTCTGTTGCTGTGAATGTGGCCATTAGGGCAGCAGTCATAAAGGATGTGTTCACCACTTCCTCCTCCGTCTGTCTCTTAACAGAGCCACAAGTCCACCGTCTTCTATCCACATTAATTCCCTGAGGTATCCACACAGTATTTGTGTTGACTGCCTTAATTTTGATCTTCTCTAATCATTCTCTGCCAGATGGCAGTTAAAGTTTAATGGTCCCTGTAAAAATAGTTCCCTTTCTTCTTTTAATCAGTCATGTGTGTTTGCTTAGCTAACTTAGATGTTCAGAAAGCACGAAGGGACCACCAACACAATTACTTCAAAATCCACATCCATATTGTGATTTCAGTGTTACGTAAAAGTGAAGAGTTCTGGTGTAAGCAAGATTCCTGGAAATTAGTATGGGCTACATTACCTTACATTTTCTTTGTTTCTTTAGATTTATTAAAAAGATTAAACTAATAATTTGTGACATTTCATATAATCAAATGTAGATTACATTTAGTATTTTCTAGGCTCAAACATTTGTGTTTTCTATGCTAGAAAGCATATGAGTATTATGCTTTTAGGGATGAATTGAGCAATACACTTAGGCATCTGCTTAATTTTAAGTACATGTGTATAGCTAATGATAGATAATAGGGCCTTGAGCAAGGTACTTTGACGTATGCTTCACCTTAGGCCTCTAAGTAGTTCCAATGAAATAATTTACTTTCTTGAATTTTTAAGAGTGTGTATCGACACCTAATGACACAGAACCTGAAATTCTCCGGTATGTGTTTACTTGATTGAAGCCTATTAGAGGTTTAGGCTTTTGCTGAATCGAGAATTTAATGCAATTGCATATTCATGCTATGCCTAAGTAGCAAATCACTTCAGAAGCAAATGGTTTAAGCTATATCAGACACCTATGGAGTGAGCAGGTAAGATTATACCTCTGAGGAATATGGAGAGCCTGGGAAAGTGATAAATTGGGAGTCTAATCCAGCTCAGAGTAGTGCCAGAGAAAGGGGTGCTGTAGAATTAAATGGAGACTGGATCAGGCTCTGAATGCCTTGCCTAAAGCAATACAGGAAGTATATGGCAGAGTCACTAACAGAACCCAGATCTCCCGATTCAAATTAGACTTCTTTTGTATCTAACATCTGTGTATGCTGCAACTGGATGTGTCATCACAGCCTGCACAGGCCAGCTTCTAGATTAAAGCTTGCATGATAACTCCTACGCACACAGCAGGAATCACACCCACTTACGCATCCCAGTAAGATGAGACTTAGCAGAAGTGCAGACCATCCTACATCATTCTTCCTAGCAGAAGGCTGAGAAAATCCTTGTAACTTCCTTGAAAGCATATTTTAACAACCATCTCCAGAAGAAGTTTTCAGATATGACAAAGTATGCACTACAACAGTACTCTGAACCTTCTGATTACTTAGTGCTTTTTGGTTTTGCCATCAATGCCAGGGAGCTGGACAAAGAGAATTGCTCCAGCTCCAATTTTCCCCATTATGCCTTAATTAGCAATAAGCAATTTGGTTCTAACGTAATAGAAATTTTGACCTAAAGGAAAAACTCTCTGTCCGCCATCTAGGTATTTTTCCTCAGTTCCTTTCTACATGCAGGTTTTTATTATAAGATCTAGGCCTGAGAGCAGAGACATAGATGGGATGGTGTACATTATGGTAATAATCAGATGACCTCATTGAGATCACAGCCTCAGGGTACTGGATTCTGGCAAAAACATAGTAAAAGTCAATTTCTGCACAAAAGAACATGAAGTCTAAATACACAAGCTCTTTGGTAACTCTGGGACGGAGAGGTTGATTTGCCCACTGTCAGATTGTGGCCATTGCTAATGGCTCACTCTTGATCCCTTGTACCTTAGTCAATGGCCTTAAACCCAGCAGAATCCTTCTTCTCTACTTATAATTAATTAAAGCAGAGCCGAGATTTGTTAATTTTGGTACATCAGAGTTGTAAAATCTGTCAGCTGTGAAAGAGCGGACATACCTTTATCTTTCTTTCCCCTAGTTTCCCCTCCTGTTTCCATATCAGACAAACATACACTGGTTCCTTCCTTGGCTGGCTAAATATCGCAAAGATAAATGAGCCAAGCAGAGCTTGCTGGGCTGATGATGGCTACTAGCAGGTGTCAAAGTGAAGGCATTCCCCTGTGGACACAACCCATCATGGTTGGGCTGATGCCCAGTTAATAGGAGGGAACGTGAATCTTCCAAACGGAAAGGGAGATAAATTGCATCTAAACACTCTAATGATGATAATGTAGAGAGACAGATGTGGTAACTGAGCATTCCTGAGAGCCCATACGCTCTTTACTTCTGTTACACTATCACATCATATACTACTGACTAATATAAGCCAGATGCAAAACCAGAATGTTGCTTGAGTTTATATTCTCGACATCTCCAGATCTGTACACCTCATAGATAGAAACATTTTTCCCTGGCAAATTCACACAAAGGTCATTTTTATGAGCTCATATAGAGTGAATTGGAAAGCAGTCACTGGTGTTTGTTTCGGCTGCACCACTTCTGTCAAAGAATTCTTACTATAAAAATCAAGGCAAACACAGCTCAGAAGTCTGGATTCTGGGCAAGGAATTTTGTTTCCTTGTCCCTTGTGTGGCCACTCACACCTTTGCAAAGAGGGTGCCATTTAAAGGCTTGTAATTCAGAAGTGGTTTGGATCAGCCTTACATAAATGTAAACGACATAATGATTTCCCAAGGTGAAAGGCAGCAGAGGAGGAGACACAGAGCTCTGCCAAGTGAGGTCAAGTGTGGAGAACACACAACAACCATGCAGAACATTTATACACCTGGTACAGTACATGGCAGTTGTTAAGGCAGAAAGCCAAAGGTAATGAGCACTGTGAGAATTACCAAGAGCTCCTTTTTGGCCCAGCTTCTTGCTTGTAATTGAAGTGCTATCCTCTACTGATCCTTCAGGTAGCATCAGAACGATTTTATCCAGGCTTCAAGGGAGAATCAATCCCTACAGAGTAAAAGAAGCTTCCTTTGCATTATAGCTCTGTGCTACAAGCAAGCTATGGATGTGACTCATGAGTATTCTTAATAGTTTCCAAAGAAAGTGAAATTCCTAAGTGAGATTTTGATTTTAATTTAGAAAGTGATTTTTATGTGTGCTCCAAGATGACTAGAAAGCTGTATATATGTTTACATATTTATGTTATTAGAACATATAATGAAACGTACATTAAAGTGCCTTTATTGCATTTATTAGAATATATATTTTAAAATATTTCTGTACAGTATTAGGAAAAAATAAATCAAATAATAGCCATCTAGGAATATTCTCCATTAGTCTGTACTCTCCATCAATTTTAACAATAGGCTATTTATTTTTCTTTAACCAGATTCTAATGTATTCACAGACAAGGTGTGGTTATAAGACACTGTAATCTTACTCCTGGATAACAGATTTTACCATTTGTATATCCTAGTGAGCGCCTTCTCTACAATATTGAATTTCAAGGATTTGGTGGCTACTCTGTGATGTTGAAAATTTCTTTCTATATGTCTTCAGTTGCCAGCCTTGAAATCTTTTTTAAAGGATAATCTATACTTGAGAAAATAGTCAGACTGAAAAATCAAAGACTAGCTTGGCAATCCCACTGAAGTGCATGTAGCAGTCTTGGCTTTCCTTGCCTTCCACACTCTTCCTTCATATGTTTTTATTTCAGTTACAAACTGTTTAGGACCAACACTTGCTTTTGCGTTTGAAAGGGCATCGTGGACAATTGTGTGCTTCCTAAATAATCAAATCTATTTTTTATTCTTTTCATTTTATGGGTATGGGGCATCTGAGTTTAGAAGCATCCTTCAGAAATGTTCATTTGGGAAGAACATTCTGAGACTTTTAAAGATAGAGTAGTAAACCTGGGAAGCATTGAATGTTTAATTGAAAAATCAGAAATATAAGCAAAATAATTATTGGAGCTGCCGAGAATCTGCAGGTTTACAGAAAAATATAGTGCAAACATTGTTTGCTGATGGTTCTTTTTTTTTTTCCCCTTCTTTTTTAACTTTTTTTCCCTGGAACTTCAGTGATGTACTATAATGAAAGGGAGGAACTGTTAAATTAATTTGACACTGAAAATTAAAAACCAACAGACTTTACTGCAAATAGGAAACAGTGGAAACCCTCTGTGATTCAATCACTGAAAACCAGACTGGGAAGAGCACTACACTCGATTGCACAGCTGCAAGGATGAAGCAAACTGGCCTCTCTGTTACTGTTGATACTGGTCTGGGAAGACACATACTTAGTAAGTAACATTAAATACACTATTTCTATTACAGTTTTCTGTTTCAAATCATGGAAAGGACCTCCCCTTTGGCTGTCTGTAACTGCTAGAGCACCACATACTTCATTTTTCTGTTTATCAGTAAGGCATCCTTTGAATCACACAAAATGAGTACACTGGTAGGATAAAAAACCAAAACACCACATACAATAAAAAGGAGATAATACTAAATTATATATTAACTGCTAGTGGAAGTAAACTGACAAGTCTAATATAAAAGAATCTTTCATACTACCTACTATCTTTTTATCTTTTGGTAACAGTAAGAGAGTTTAACAGGACATTTACATCTGATTTAATGCAGAAGGCTTTTTTGAGAAACAGAAACCCAAATTATAGCTGAGAGAACTTTTGCAAAGAAAATTTATCTTTCTCAGAAAAAACAACATAAAGAAAACTTAGTAGCTGTATGATGTATCACTGCTTCAGAGTTCCTAAGTGGAAGTTAGCTGGTATATTAAATGTGCAGCTTATCCTCTTTGAATATACCGTGTCTACCTAACTCATGAGGAAAGCACAAGAACATTAAAGAACTGCTTTTGCACCTGTTATATTACGCTTTGCATTTTTAATGCTTAGCAGAAGCTGTTGGTGTTTAAAAGTCTTCACCAAATGTATCCACGCAGCATGGAAAAAGCTGAAGTGGTTAAACTGTATATCATACAACAGAATCATCTCACCTTTAATGACTGGATTTCTAAAGCAATTTCTGAATTTGGACCAAGTGCTGGCCTAGGGGGAAGCCAAGTTTTGCTTCATTTGGAGAAATTAGTCTCCATGGTGTGCAGTAAGAGTGCTGCTGTTGACATAGGCAGCCACCAGCATGTAGGATGGCAGGCAGGGTGTGTGAGCACAGACAGGCACAGTGCGTGCAGGGAGACCTCTCACGATGGAGCAGGTTCAGGTGGTGGCTTCCCCTGCCCAGTAGCATGTGGGAAGCACTGCCAAGGCAAGCTAACCTTTCTGCAGGAGGTAGAAAGAGCCAGCCTTCCCTTTTTGATTGAATACAACTTTTTTTTCTTTACAGAGTCTACATCCTTGAGTTTTCTCTCATTTTTCCCTTGTGTTCCCATGATAACTTGAGACAGAGTAAACCTAAAATTTGTTTTTAACTCCAAACAGGCATTTAGTAATTGCCAGAGATAATGAAACACCAAAAGTTTGGAAAAAATTAAACAGCAGTCACAGAAAAAGTGTGTTAAAGAAATCAGCTCATCTAATCTAAAATAGTAAAATGATCAAGTTCCAGGGCTGAATTATTCCCAGAAATAATACCATGACTTCATTCAGGAAGCATTACTCGGTGGGATTATAGCTGGAACATTTTCAACCTTAAGGATTCATCTTCAGAAACATCATCCTTGGAGTGAAAAACATCCTGAACCTCCCAGTCCTAGAATAGGTTCTCAGTTCATAACTCACATTTCTGCATATCATAAACTTTGATTTGCTTGTGAGTCATTTTGCTGTTCAAGAACCGTGTAAAATACTAATTTTATGCCAGTAAGGGTTAAGAGTCCGAGGAATTAAGCTTTCACTGAAATGTGGAATTTCCCTACACACTCTTGAAAATCCTGTCTCCAATATAAAAATATTTCATTTTTTTTCTTTACAGAAGAAAATTCCATGCAGTTATTTTTGGCCTCCCTGTAAAACGTGATAACCTACATCCAGAGACATGAGATAAGATGGCCTCCTCCCATGAAGTGGACTGTTCAGCGTGGTGAGAAAAAGAAGTTGTTTTTATTTATTTATTTACAAAATAACCAAAACCAAAACCAAACAAAAAAAAAACAAACCCAAAAAACCCCCAGGAAACTGACACTAATTGAAGCATGCAAAGCTATATGACGTGAAGAGCTTTAGACATGCTATGGAAATTTCTTGCCTGGTGGGATAAATGAATGGATTGACAAAAATACAAACTCCACCTAGCAGGGATTGCAGCAAAAGAGTCTTAGTCTAGAGTGCACTAGAGAAAACACCATGTTCATAGTATCTTGACTTTCTTTCTATTACACAAGAAATCAAACTGAGCAAGAGTGTCCTTGATTCCACTCATAAATACTGTGTAGAAAACTGACAGTCCTTTTATTTTTCTTTAAAACTGATATGGGGGTGGTGGTCTTGAATAAATATTTTCATCTGGAAAAACATCTGGAGTAATGTTCATTATACTAAATGTTTAACCTCATTTAAACTTTGGGTTTTTTCTTGAATGTCATTTTTCTATGATTGTGAAAGTGTGATGCTTCCTTGCATGATCCCTTGGATGCCCACATGGAAATTTCCATTGAAATTAGGTTAAAGTAACTCACTCCTTTAAGAGAGTAAGTCAAGAAACTGGAACTATGCTGGAGCTTTCATTGCATTCCTCTCAAAAATGCTGTTGCTGCCACTGGTGGTAGTTTTTTGTGCTGGACAGCCAATGTAAGAATTGTGAGTAATTGGAAAGCTTTTCTGTATTTATCATAAAACTGTATTTTAATGTTAGTAGCTCAGGTCACTAATCTAAGCCTGGCTCCTTGTGTACCTGCATGCAATGTGTAGCCAGCACTCCTATTATCATGTCACTGCTTCCAAGTGTACCCTTGACAGCTCACAGACAAGAATATCTCTTGAGGTGAAAGTAATTTAGTTATGTAGATCTTCCTATTATTTCAGTCCAAAAAGCTCAGCTTAAATAGAGACTATCAACTGAGTTGAAATGTTTTTACGATATGCGCTGATGTGAGACCAACAAACCTATTTCACTAAGGTGCCTTAAGCAGACTTGGATCTTTCGTTTTAGCTGTGCTATTACATTTCCTTGAAAGCTCCCTTATCCATGAAAATAAGAAGTAGGAGGGGAGACACATTTTCTTGTGACTTAAAGGCATTTGGCTGTTGGTATTTATGTCCTTCAGTTTAGGGAATAATGAGTGGGAAAGATACATGCCCTGCATCTGACTGATCAATGCTTGCATTGCCATGTGCTTTCCCGCTTGTGCGGAGGTACGAGCTGTGTGCTAAACACTAAAGTCAGGCTCAGATTCTTCTTCCAGATGCACATGTGCAACTTCTATAGCAGTGAGTGAAAGCTGCATACAGAGATTAAATTCTAAAATAACATAACATTGCTTCCAGTTGCCTTGGGTGAGAATTTTAGTTTAAAGAATTATCACTTTACTGTAATTCAGTCCTTTAGCCCTTTACCATATTCATATTATGAAAGTAAGCATAACTTTCACACACACAGTGTTAAACAAAGATTTAGTAGGAGGTGTGGAGTGGCTTGGTTGGGAAATCATGTGAATACTGTGCACATGTATCTCGTGAGTAAGCTGCTTATTGTTTCAGTTTTTGTACTTCTTCACAATTTCTGTTGGCAACAGGGTATTGGCCATACATTCACAGAGTTTTGGGTGGAATCCATTTTGGATGCTAGCTTGCATCCTGATTTTTATCCAATGGCTGCTTCAAAATGAGGATTTTTTGCACGTGGTAGTTTAGCACTTCATAAAAAGAATCAAGGTTATAAATACATTAAATTGTAGTAGGTATGCCACACTGGACACGTCAGATAAAAAGGAGCTTAGTTTGACACAAAAATTGTGGATATTAGCTAATTTACACATATATGAATACTATTCACATATGTGAATACTTTATTTTGTATTCTGGTACAACTCCGTGATGCTGGTTGTAATTTCATCTTTCATCACCAGCAGAGGGAGCAGCAGTGACTGAGCAGCACAAACCGTGACGGTTTAATCCACTCCATCAGCCAAACACCCTGAAAAACCTCTAGTGCTATCAGCAGGAACCAAGGAAAAATGTCTAATCCTTGAATACGTTTAAATACTCCTATTTTATTCAAAATAAACTCTTGTGTACCCCCTGATTAAATGAGTAGCATCACATTTACAGCTTTGTGAAAAATATATGGCACACGAGTGGTATTCGGAAAGAGATCAGAGACCTGACTACACAGACCACGGACATCACATCTCATAAGCCAAAATCATGCTTCAAAGATATTTAGTGAACTCTGTTCCTGATTTTGCAACTTAAACCACAGTTCTGTGGGAAGACACATTTCAAATATGAAAACTATAGTTACTTGAAACCTGAGGTTTTGAAAGATGTTGGAATGCATTTCAAAGTTGTCAGTTGTTGCAGTTTACTTTCAGACAGTGTTTAAAAGTATCAGAATCATTAAATCAGTCCTCATTTTAGCATTTTCATTCAACCAGTCTAGCAAAAGAAAAAAAAGGAAATTCACAGCTGTTAAAAAAACATCTAAGAGAAGACTGGATTTGAAGCAGCGTAGCCCATCTCCAAAGGTCTAGGTTTGAACACTTTTGCTGGGGGAAAGCAGTAGAGAGACCCTCTGTTACACAACTCGTAATTGAGTCCTAATATGCCAGTGAACACATTAGTTGGCCCTCTGACATTTTGCGCATTTCAGTAATCATCTTCACCAAATATGAGCACCTATACTATTGTCACTAAAGCTTCTTCTCCCATATTTTCTTACAACAGCAAAAGCATTTAATAGGAAGGAATTTGAGAGTTAAGCCAATGTACTTCTCCTACCAACATCATCCTAACATAGACATTGTAGACTAGATGACAAGATTCTGCACATGAACTCTATCTTCCTTCAACCTTATCAGCACCTCTAATGGAAGATACTCTGACTACAAACCTGATGTGCTTATAAACACAGCCAAGACAAACCCAGCAGCCCAGTTCCTGCCCTGGATCATGTCAGTTCAGCTCATCCCAAAACCAGCCGTCTAAAACTGAAAGCCTCACTACCATCATCAGCCTGACTTTTATTACATTATTTCTGATGAATGTAAAGCACTGATAATATTGGGGGAAATGGTAGTCATGGAGACTTCATATTACAGGCAGAGAAAAGATCAAGGGTTTTTCTGGTGGTCTTGCAGGAAAAGAAGCAAGAGATCTCAGAGTTGCTCTGGGTTCTCCATCACTGTGGCATCACTCACCTGGCTGTAGGAGACAGTGCCTAAGGAAGCACTACTGCAGGTTACTCTCAGCCTAACCTGCTAAGGATCTGGTCAGAATGCCTGGTAGGTGGGAGGTGGACACATGCTATCTGAAATGTTCACCGTGTTGTATAAGTAAATTATAATTAGTCATCGAAATTTCATTTATCCACTCTCATTTTCCTGACATGTCACTGTCACTCTGGAGTATTTTCTTAGCTATTGGTGTCAAGAATATGAAAAAATTAAATCTTCTTACCTTGGGAGACTTTACAATAACGGCTCACCACTCTTCAGAATCCAGATCAGCATGGTCCTCCCAGTTACTTATTTGGTTGAGGGCTGGGCGCTGACCATAGATTTTTTAATACCTGCAAAGAAAGAAATTTAATATCTTTCCTGACCAGAAGTATCTCTGATAAATGTCAGTGTTACTGTGTCCAAACAGCTTATTCAGTGGACTATACTGCCATATGGGCTAAACAAAAGTCACAAGGCTTTATTTTGTTAAACAAATACAATTTTAGCCACTTTGAAGAAAGGGCAGAGAATAGATTACAAGTGTAACTGTATCATTTCTTCTGTTTATCACACTTACAAAATAGCAGTGCAGTTTGGTTTGCAGCATGTGATACTATTAATTTATATGCATTCATATTAATAAATAATATTAAAATCACTGTCATTAATTTTTGCCATTGGATTCCTTGAAAGGGAATTTAAAGCACACTTTCACTGTATATTTAACACAGTCCATTTTTTCAATTTTTTTTATATGTGATTCCTCTTGAATTTTTTTCATCATTTTTATAATTTGCCAGAATTGTCTACCATGTAGGAAAAGAACCAGTGATTTCAGAATTCAGAAGGATGAGTAACACTATTAACAGTGATACTAATAGTGAGTCAGTAATTGGAGTTCTGTGCATCTCTTTCATGTAGCTCTAGTCACTGGATGTTGATTAATTACATGGTATTTACTAATGTAGCTAAAATGGGTCCGAGTTGTTGGATCCATAAGCTATTTTTGTCTGCATTCTGCACAGCTGATAATTTATCTTTAAAAAATACTGCTGTGCAATGTAGCTTTCTGATCACTGCGTGTGCCACTACTTAAATCAGAAACATTTTTTGCCACTAGTACTGAATGGCTAAAGTTTCCACATGCTTTAAGTGCATACATATTCATCAGCAACATGATTGCTTACTTTCCTATAGCTTAATTTGCCCAAGCATACAGAAATCTGCTCCAATGTTTTCATTGAAGATGACAGATATGCAATGGTACTGTAGGCTGTCTGGTTTCGGTTGTGATCCATAAGTGTATGTGCCATTTAACAACCAATAAAATATGACAGGCATATACAATTCTGTCTGAGCAGGAAAGGAAATTTTATTGCTCAGGTTTTAGTCACACATGCCTTACATAAAGTTGTACAGTCAGATCAGTATTTTATTGTTACTTACCATATGTGTTACACCCCCCAGGCATGGAAGAGCAAGCTCAAAAGCATTGACCTTATCTGCAGAAAAAGAAATTACTTCAAATAAGTTTATAGTCAATACAGTCTTTCTTTAGGAACAAAACAAAAAAAGTGACTTCAGCCACAGAAGAAAGGAACTACTATTACAATCTTAGTTTTACCAGCTTCTTTCTTAAATACCGTATCTCCTCTTACATGCCAAAATAATCCAGTATGCACTACTATGGATCACTGACATCAATAAGTGCTATCTGTCATCTCCCTACCCACTGTATCCCCCCAAAACTCCTGGCATTGGGGGTCTTGGCCTCACACAGAGAAAACATTGCTAATCTTATAACAAGGTCATGTGCATAAATTTATGCATACACCTATCAGAACCACCAGGTATGTTGTCCAGGGGCAGATCAGTGGTGAACAGAGAACTCAGCAGGACACATCTGCACTCTGTTCACACTTCTCGGGTTCCTTGTACAGCTCAGCGGGAGAGAGCAAAAGGAGAGGTGATGATTTTGAGGCACTTCTGCAGTTACGGAAGAATTCCAGAACAAATTCCACTGTCTTGTTATTTCAGAATGTACAGATTATATTTTCCTTAATACACATGTGAACCAGAATTTATTTTTACGATGTACTACCTGTGTTCATCTCCACCAGTTGAAGAAGTACGCTAACAGCCTGCAAAGCATTACAAGGGCAGGATATGAACCTACACAGGATATGAATTTATAAATGTCAAAGGAGTGTAGTAGTAGCAACATGTAAATCAAAGTTCAGAAAGCCAGAAAATCTTACTTTAAGATCAGCTGATGCAAGGTAGCAACATAGTTATTTTTTGGAAAAACAAGTACTTTTGTGGCACCAGACTGAGGGACTGAATGATCAGCAGGCAATGACCTGACAATGATTGATTCATGATAGAAGAAAGGCAGAGAAAATAAGTTGTATTTCAGATTCCAGCATGCAACATACCAAAAACACTGAGCAAGGTCTCTGAAAGCCAAGTAAGGAAGCTTGCCAGCTTTTCTGTTTCTTTGGGCACTTTATCTATCAAGACAAATTGAAAAAAGGAAGAGCTACAATATCTTCATTTAAAATGTACTAGGTAGCTGTCTGAGATATTTTTAAGCAACATTGGCAGAAATAAAGGAGGATCGAAGAAATAGCATCAAAAATATTTAAGATATTTATCCTGGCTAAAGTTGCTAATCTCAAGCTTCAAATAAACTAATGCAGAGCTCGCCCAAGCAGAACTTCAGTGCAAGTTCCTTAGGAAGAAGAAAAAAAGTGTGATTTTTCTCTGCAATCACATATTCACGCAGAAGTAGTGTATTTTTATATATAGCTAATGCTTGATGACTTAATGGCTGACTATAGAAGTCTGAGGATTACAGAACCATTGCCTGAAGAATGAAGGCTTGAATTTAGCCTTACCTTTTTTTTTTTAATAAAGTGATTTCGCGTTTGTGAGCAGCTACCTATAATAAGAAACAATCTATTTGAAAGACTGGAGAGTGTAAGTAGAAGGTGTTAATTATAGCTAAATGCCCAATTCCCCTCCCCCACTCTGGGCTAAACCCTACAGTTTTAGGCTGCTTTCATTTCAGTAACCATTTGATCTTTCCCAGGAGAGGATTTTGTACTATTTCTTTTAATCTTCTCTGCATGCAGTTCAAAACTGGCTTGCTGAACTCAATTTAAGTTAGTGTTTGTGTTTATGAGGAAAGGATCGCAGGGTCTACAACAAAACAAATGAAAATAATGTTTATAAATGTCAGTTAAAGAAAATTGTGTGAAGTAAAGTTAGGTGCTTATGTGTGCATCTATACAAATTTTAGAATGATGCTGTTACTCCCTCTGCTCACTATGATCTGCAGGGAAAATAGATTTTAGAAACCTTAGACCTTTAGTAAGTACAATAAGCTTTTACTACGGTGCCTTTGCAACTGGTAAACAATTAAGCAAGTAATTTAAAAAATATTTTGAGAATAAAACACATTGATGTTTCACTCTATCCACATAAGGATCTTCAGTGACTGTAAGTAATTAACCAGACAGAACAAAGTTAAACAAACACGTAAATCTTTGCAGGCTGGACATTCTATGCAGTAAATAATGCAACGCCTCCACTGTCACCAGATAATGTGCACTGTGCTAAATTCCACTGAGCCACATATTGGCACTAGCATCAGTGCCAAATAGACTTATCTTGTAACTTTTACCTCTACAGATCAAGTCTTTAGAAATCAAAATGTCTCCATTGAATCAAACTAGATGGGATTTACATTAAAGTAAAAGCAGGTCATGCAGTCAGCTAAAAAATTGCAAAATGTGTTTTCCCACCTAAAAATATTGCTCCACATCTCATTCCTTTTGTAAGAATGTTTATAAATACACGAGAATTATTTTCCACATCCATTGTTTTAATAAAGTTTCAAAGAGACATTCCTTTCCCAACTTCCTGCTAGCACTGCAATAGCAAAATATGCTGCTGCCGCTGGCCATAGTCATGTCCACAGTTGGGTTCAGACAAAGTGACAGATTGGTTGTAAGATCCAAATGCACACAGGAGAAGTTGCAGCAATACCCTAACTATGCTTACAACAGAAAAATGTGCTGCCAGAAGTACTGAATAAATACTTGGCAAACAAAGGGAAAATCAAGATACAAGGAAAATAAAAAGTAGGAAAAAAAAGAAGAAATGAGAAATCTAGCACAATATGTACTGGTCAGGACCCCACAGAATAAGGATTTCCATGCATTAATATAACAAAAACAGTTGGTAACTTCATTTGGACTGCATCTACCAGTCCAAATAAAATGTAGCAAAGCAAATTTATACCCATGCCCCATTAAAACTGACTAATTTCAGAGTTGTTGAATTTAGGAGCATTATATCATATAACTGGAACTAGAAGTTAATGTACTGAGAGTTGAGTTTCAGTAAGATGAAATATTAATTCATGTTTATTGTGAATGTTGATTGTTTTAATACCCTGAATTTAGATACAGAAGATTAGATGTAATGGGCTCTTTCCATATGTCACAAGTAATCCAGTTGCTCTCTTAACTGTAAATTCTGCAACTTTTTTTTTTCTTTCCTAACAATTCAAGCAAATGATTTAAAATTAAACCATTTTTCCAGCACGTGTAAAAACGTGTAAATGACAGAACTGGCAGTATGATGATTGTTTTACAGATAAGCATTTTCTTCATCATCTTCAAGGACATCCAGATTTATGATCTAATCACTCAACCCTTTAACAGGATGCATTTGAGTTTGATTAAAAAAGAAAACAAACAGCAGTGCGGATTTATTAATGAAATCTGGGTGACCTTTTCACATATGGAACGCTCTCAAAATAGCAACTTTAAAACTGAGTATGGTCTCCTTAGCTGCTTTAGCTTTGCCCATCCTAGTGTACAGCATGGTTTTGGTATGCTTTTTTAAATTGGCAAGTGCAAATTTTGGGAAACCGTTTCCCCCTCCCCCTCCTTGAACTTTAATTGCTTAACCTACATCCTAATTCAAGTTGCTCATAAACCTTAGCCTTTGTTGTAGGTCCGACAGCTGCATTATGTCAGTAGCAAGTAAAACCTTCACAAAGTTCCGGAATGCTGCAAGACATTTTATAGGTGCTGCAATAAAAGGCAAATTGAATTTACAAAAATGCATTTGTCACTGATTAAAAACTTACAAAGTTAATTGGAAACACAGTGTAGGTGTTGCCACACAACTAGAGGTGTAATTGGTGGTTTTAATTCAGTTGGAGCACGGGGGAGAGTAGCTTTTCATGCAAGGCTAGCAATCTTTTTCATATTTCTTTTCCCTTGAAGAAACAGGGTGTTTTTAGTGGAAGACTTGCATGAATGGTCAGTAGCATTGAGATGTTAGCTGAGGAGTAGGGGCCGCTTCCAGGCTCAGCTTTCAAGGTTGTATCAAAGTAAAATTTGCAAGTACCAGTCAGTGCCCATTAGTAATTGCAGGGTCCTTTGGGAAAGTTTCCCAGTCCTTTTCTTGTTTTAGGTTGGCAAAGCTGACATAGCAAGTGAGAAGGGGAGAGGGAGGTAACCAACAGCCCTGGCAATCAGCACCCTCCCCCTGGAGCTGAGTGAATTATCTCCACATAATCCACTTAACCTTTGCCATTGTGGGACCTGGGAAGCTGAAGGTATTTTTAAACTTGAGTCTTTTAATTGCCAGTTTATAGTGTCACTAGTCCAGCTCAGCTGGAAGGAGGAGGATTGGAAAATCGTTCCATGAGGCAATAGCTTTTCACCTCAGCTAGGAGCCCTAATTATTATTGGGTTTGTGTCTCAATGTCCTCTAAGACTGTGGGGACAGTGACCTACAGTGAAGCCATGGGTGATGGAGTTTCTTTAGTGTATCACCACTTCTGGTCAACATGGCTAAAATATCAGAGATTCTAAACTACTTACAATGTTCAGCTTGGGTAACAAACATATTGTCATCAATTCTCAATATGCAGAAAAATCCAAGCTAACACAAAATTTTGTGAAAATAGCTCTGTAACAATAAAGTTTAGTAATAGGAGAAAGCTCCTTTGCAATTTCTCTTCTTGGCAATCTCCACTTGATATTAAACTTATTATTTTATTATTTACTTGATAATAAATTTCTTAAAATCCCACATAATCCCCTTACCAGAAAAACATGCCTTGAACAAATACTGCATAAATACTACCCTGATGCTTCTGGGTAGTTTTCCAAAGACAAGCCATGGAGTATTTAATTAGGAAATTATTAGTTCAGTAGATTGCAACAGCCTGTGAGAGCCTTCTGCTGTATTTTTATTCATGGCTGCTTAAAATTTAAATACCACTTACCTATTTTATTGATGAATATTCACTGTGCTGGACTGCATGTATGTCCACATTTCAGGGATCATCAAATTAGGCAAGGAACCATGTACATGTTCTTCACAGAGACACCAAGAAATGGACACTGCACCTTTTCCTTGACCTTGACTGCATCTTTTCCTTGAATTTTCAAAAAAGCCCCAAAGAGATAGGCATTCAGCTTCTTTGTACACCTAAATTTTAGAGTTACTGGGTCATATAGGTCCCTTCAAGATCTCAGGGTAAAAGTGGGATACCAATTCCTTTTATTAATACTCATTAAATTCTCAGTCCTATAGTTTTTACTCCTATTCTCTTCACAATTTAGTTTCCCACCCCCTGGTAGAGATGAAGGGAGCATGCGGATGTCTTGCACTGCTGGGTGCACTCATACTTCACTGTGCAAGGATGTGGCAGACCTATAATGTTAGTTACTTTGCAGCAACACTGATAATCAGTGTCCATCATGCTTGTACTATATATACCAATCCAAAAAACCCCAATGGTGCACACTCCCAGAGCATTTCTGAAAGGGGATTACTAACTCAACCATCTCCTTTATTAACATTCTTTGGCGCATACTCAACCAATAGAAAACCTCTCTGTGTGATACTTCAGCATCAGTACAGAAAGAGAATTATTCTTGGAAATTCTTGTCAAAACAGACTTGCTGTTTCTCACCACGGTCTCTGTGTCATCTCCTTGATCTTTTATTAATGATAAGGAAGTGAACAGCAGTAGTCAGTACTCAGAAGCAACAGCAGGGATGATCCAAATATTCCATTCCCATGCCTGCTTCTAAAATTGAGCAGTATATATGGGAAAGTCCCTGTTACATATTTGCACTTGCAGTCTTTGAGAAGAAACACACACTAGAGTAGGAAAAACAAACAAACAAAAATAATTTCTAATTCTAAATGTATACTTTTATCTAGGCCTACTGAGCAAGAAAAATGCCCACTTTGGTATCCCTTCTTACCTTCACATGTTCATATCAGATGCTCAGCTTTCCAGAGAACTTAGAAAATGGAGAGAAAGAGAGAATGCCATGGAAGACTGTAGTCATGCCTGTGACTTAGCTAGGTACTCCACTGGGATAGTTCTGGGCTAGAATTTTGGCAGATTTTTGGAAAAATTCATTTTTCTTGACCCACATACCAAGATGACCAAACATATGTTGTAAGAAGGAAGAAATGGGATTAAATAAAAGGGAAAATTTGGCTTACTTTTCTAATTTTTCTGTTATTACTCTAATTAAGACTTTATTGGAATGATCAAGATTGATATAACATTTTGCAATGAAAGGATAGGCAGAAAGAGGGAACTACTGTCTTTGATGCAAGACCAAAGGAGCAGCACATCAGCCCTACCTTTCTTTCCACTGGATAGGTTCCAAATACAAAAAAGATTAAACAGAAGCCTGTATTCATCTTGATATTGGGAGCCCTCAGAACCAATTTAAGTATCTGCTCTGGTTTGGATGTTAATTTAGCTTTTTAAGATGAGGGTTTAGAGAGGTTTTGTGAACAAATGGAAAAGCTTCTCTTGTTTCTAACTAAACCTAATTTTTTTTAACTTCTCCTTCCCCTTTTCTGTTTTGTATAAAAACCTTGGAGGCATTTCCAGGTTATACCATAAAGAGCTGAGATTTCTCCTCTGAGGAGACCCTTTTGTGTCTGGCTATGGCATAGTGAAACTGGCCATTATAGACAGATGCAAGTCTTAAGTACCTTCCCCTGTTAATGCCATGGAAGAGACGTAGACCCATGCCCTGGTGACCTTCTCTCCCAGCCCTCATGTCCCAGACAGGCTGCTGTGGCTCCAGCCATGACTGCTGGGGTTCCTGAGTGCCCGCTGAACCACCCCGGAATTAACAAAGGGCTTTGTACTACTGCATAAATGAGGACTGGTAACTGATACTTACGGGGTACAACTCTGTATTACAACAAAAAAAATTTACAGATTTCCTCCGAAGTGTTACAGTCTCCACTCTGACCCTCTGTACTATCCCTAAAGCCTCCAACAGCCTCATGAATGGGAGATGTTTTTCTTAACAGGAGTGGCAGGTAAAACATGGTGCAATCTACATGGTAAGGGTTTTGCCACAGACTTCAGCTTCTCATCTTTCCCGAAGAGCTGTGACCATGTAAAATAGCTTACATTCATGTTTCCTCTGGTAGAACTGGTCACAAAGATGGAGAGAGAGAAAATGCTTTCAGAGCTTTAGTGGCGGCTGCTGAATACAGGAGCTGATATCATCTAAAGTGACATTTTATACAGCCCAAGCAAAGTTTCTTTTATACATATGTTCTCCTTTAGCAGCTTAACTTCACTTGCAGCTGATGAGATGGATCTTTCACTGAGTCACAATCAGGTTCTTAAAATCTCAGTTATACTGTTCCCCACAGAGGAAAAACACCTCTGACTGTCAGCTGAAGGACTGTAACTCCAGGTTAAAGTGAAAGAGCAGAAATGAAGCCTCTCTGAAGGAGCATGGTGCTTCCCTCCTTCCTGTAATCGGCTGCAGCTGACCGCACAGCAGACAGACAGCTCCTAAAATTGTACATGTGCACTATACCATAAACTAAATTGGAAGTTACACACCCATATACCCACCACTTTCATCTCCACCATGTAGGTGCATATATTGCTGCCTCTCTGAGCAAGAAGTTTTGACCTTGATGTGATTGAAAGTACCAGGATGGTGGAGCACACTGTTGGACAATTTAGCCAATCTCATTCATTCATTTTCATTAATATGAGACATGATATTACTGCTATTAATTTAATAATATTATCCAAAGCTGGTAAAATCTTTATTATTGTTGTCTGATCTCAAATTAGGGAAAAAAATAACCACCCATTTCTTACAAGAACCTTATAGTAAAGTCAGGTCAGGTTGCCCAAAGAGACCTGCATGATCCCATAGAGAGGAGCTCAAACAGTTTTGATTAATGAACCTAAGTCATAAACTGCCATCTCCTTTCTATTCCCACCACCCCTGTCATTAGCACAATTCATATGCTTCTTTTGTGTTTGCAAATGTATGTGTGCTGTGCTTGCTCATCTGCTTAGGATGAAATGTGAGGGAAATTGGCAAAACAAAAGGTTCACAGTGTAATCAAGAAACAAAGTACTTTTTCCATCTCATGATATGTTCCTTATGTCGCACTTCCTTCTTAACTGGGAGATATTGTTGTAGTGGTGAAGAGAGACAGAAATTGTGATTGCGTTTCAACACTTTAGGGCGGATACCATATTTTCACAGATACTGGTTTATTTTAATTTTCAGAAGGGGTTGTTTTTTCACTTAATATTTTCTGGGTATAAGGAGTAATAGAAAAGCAAAACAAAGAAAATAATGAAGAGTTGTGGGGAATGCACCAGTTGTTAGAAGAACAGAAAATGATGCTTGGAAAGTAGGGGCTGTGAAGATTTGGAAGTCATTGCTGAAAAGCAGCTGGAAAAGATGTCATAGAATGACAAAGAAAGACCTAATGTGGTTCTTCAAGATGCAGATGGAAATACTGGGGGAAATGTGGTAATAATAGTGATACATGTGACATCAAATCTGCTTCTGAGGCAGGGTGCTTGGCATGGGATGTACCCACCCTTGGGAAGTATGTTGACATATCAGAAAAACTCTGAGAAAGAAAAACCCTGAAAAGTGGGAACCTACCTTTCTGCAGAGATTTGGAATAAGCTCAGTCTATTTCGTTCATCCACAGTTAATTAGGAGATAATTTGATCACGGTCCATAATTATCTACAGAGGAAAACACCTGATACCTATAAACAGACACAAGTACAGGAAGATATAATGGTTGGAGAAAAGACAGAGAAGCATAAAGTGAGAATAAAGTGCAACGGGTACTTAAACACTGGAACTATTTCCACGTGGCAGATTCATCTTCATCTGAAGATTTTATATTAAGTTTGATGTCAGTCTGAAGAATCAGGATGTCTCGCCAAGAACTTAGAAGCTTGATGCATGGACTGTGAGGTGACTTTCTACTGCCTCTTTCATGCAGGAGGCCAGGTAATATCAGATGAATGCAGGGCTGATGAAGGATTAATAAGAACTTGTGATCATTGCTGATAAATGTGAGCTCCTAGAGAATGAGTATGTCTGCCTATTCATATAAAAATAAAATAAGACATTTTGAAAATGTTTATTGGTTTGGCTGAATGAGCTGTTGTTTAGTTATGTACCACAAAACTTCATTTTTAATCAGAAAACAAGGCATACAAACAATTTGTTTGCAATATCAGTGTGAAAGTCTATTGGCAGGAGCCAATTGTCCATAAAGTACAGCATATTACCTAAATCACTAAAAAAAAATCTAATTATATACATACTTTAGAATTCTTACCTTGTAGCTGGTTTTCTGGTTTAGCCAGAGCCTCTTCCGAGTCTTCATC
The DNA here is from genome assembly GCA_013398015.1 of Oreocharis arfaki. NCBI lineage: Eukaryota > Metazoa > Chordata > Aves > Passeriformes > Paramythiidae > Oreocharis > Oreocharis arfaki. The sequence continues at coordinate 317,087 of VZRR01013231.1, read as the reverse complement.
TGTGAAAGCTGCTTCAGTTTGCAGAGCTCCTAATAAATGGAAGCAAAATGAGGAACATTCATTCTGGAAGAAAAGCACACATTATTAATGTAGTTTTATGCTGATTAGAGATCAGTTCTGCTGTAACTTTTTGCTCTACTCTGACCAGAACAACAAGCCATATCCAAGACAAGGACATCAGAGGTCTAATCAGTTCAGTATTTTCTTTAAAAGTCCTTTCCAAATTATTCTTGACAGAGTTTGCTTTATGAAAATTAAGGAATACCAAGTTCATGGTTTTATGAAGCAACCCAATCTGAGATGTCTTCCTTGAGTGGCAGTAGTTTGCTTAGAGCTGATTTCTTCACACCCTTCATACACTTCACCATGTTATTTTGCCCTTACTGAATTTCAGCTACCGTTTTATTGCCCAGACAGTTATTATGACAGCTGCAGGCAATTTCTATTTATGGTTTTACATTTGACTATTCTCAATAATCGTATGTCTTCAAACTTTGTCCTTGGATAACATGCATCCTTTTCCCAGCTTAGTTGTTAATTGAAAAAAAGGGGAGAAATAAAGGGAAATATCTGTATATATATGCAAATATAGAAGAATGTACATTTAAACACCATTTCATCTGCTACTTTTCTTCTTTTAATTTCCCTCAGACTTTTTCCTGGTTTGTATTATAAAAAAATCCAATCTGTGTGGAAAATTAGTGACAGATTACGAATATTTCTTTAGTCACAGATTCTGAGTACTGGTAATATTATTTCTAAGGTGTATGCTATCTGACTTACAAATCTTACATTTTATTGGCTGTCTCATTTTGCTTTCTTTCATATTTCACATTTATGATATGTTCAGACATACCCCTGTTTTGTTAAGTAGGAATCTGTGTGGTCTTTCATACAAGGCATAATTTATTTGACAAGGAAATATGAGATGGTGCCTTGAATCTGCATTTAATTGATGGATTGAGAATTTTTAGCATTGCAACAAGACAGATTCTCATCCAATGTGTCATGGAAGGAGCGTTCTCTTAATCTGTTCTCCTGTGAATTAAAATACATGTATATGTATTTTGAGGAGTAATTTTTAAAGTTCTTTATTGAAGGTAGTTAGCAGGGTTTTCATACATATCTGACATTCAAATACTAAAAATGATTGATGCTATTATCTGTTCATAAGGGTATTTTTATATCCATGAGAAGTGAGTGCTCCATTCTGACAAGTCTTCAGGAAATATCACTAACATTGCAAATGAAGACTAGCCCTTGGTAGCACATTAAGGCTGGATATAAATATAACCTTTAACCATCAATGCAAACCTGATGTGAGTTTGTGCTTGTAATTAAACTTTCTGCCATCTAAACATCAGCCAGCCCCATTTAAAAAAATTCTCAATTGATAATTGCGTTATTCTTCTCCATGCTTTTACATAGGGCTGTATAGCACAGCAAGAGCTTTCAGAGACTTCAGTAAATTGTTGTATGCTCAAACTTGCCATCTTATACAGTCTTCTGCTCATTACTCTTTCTGTTTATCATTTTCACAGCTCTTCCAGCTATCCCTTAAACTTATGGGATGCCCTCAATCTGAGACAATTGTCTTTTAACACTTACGCATTTATTAATGCAAACGCAATGCCTGGTTACTGGTCCTTCTTGAGACATTTTCATATGGAGTATAAAGATAGGTTTTTGGTCATCTTTTCTGACAGAGTTCTGCTTCTTAAGTATTACAAAGCTATTTTAGAGCCCTGGGGATGCTGGCAACTAACCAAGCGTCTGAATATTAGGTTTGCAGTATATGTTTGTCTACTTTTTCTCTTTGTAAAGGGAAATTTTGAGTATGGCTACCTCCAGCAAACTCTACTGCCTTCCTTCCACTTCACCCAGCCATGATTAACCAGGAAAACACTACTGGCCTATGCAAACTATTGGGTTTTTACTGGTTCAGTATTTTGGCTGTTTGGAGAGTTTTTGTGCTTGGCTCCATTCCTAACCCCAAGTACAATTTTAGTGCTTTATAAAAGACCAAGTTTTATGTCCAGTGCTCTGACATAATTCTGAAAGCGAGCTAACAAACCCCCAAACAACAGAGATGGCATTCCTCAGACAGTGCTCCACGGAAATCACACATTATGGCAGAGAGCAGCTGTGGCCACATCAGTGGCACTGCAGCAGTGGGGAACCACTACTGAGAGACAACATCAGAAGGCACTCACTCACTAGCTAAACATGAAAGTCAAAGGAAGAGGCAGATAACATTTATTCACCTACAAGACAAATGGCAACAAAGTATTCTAATATCCCTTAACAGAACAATGGCAATCTGTGTTACAATCAGTACCAAGACTGCACTTTCAAAAACTTACTGAAAGGCAAATTTTGTATTTTCATGACATCTTACAGAGCCTCTAGGGCCTGAAGTGGTAATCTGGAAAGCTTGTCATTTGTCAGCTGCATAAAGATTGCAAAAATCAGACAGTATATTCCAAAATTATAATTAAAATAAAGGTGAGGCATTATATTGCAATGGCCCGCTTCAATTGTAGCAACCTCTCTCTGGTTTTTACCTTGCCTGCAGATTTGTGTGATAAAATAATTGACATTTTTCATCATTATGTCTTTATATCTTTCATGAGAGCACCACTCCTCTAGTTATCTTTATTCAGTGCTGTAAAAAAAAAAGAGATAATGTCCCTTACTTCATAACACAATGCCTTTTAAAAGCTTTCAGTTTAGAGCTGGTGTTAGGCCATGATGAATTGCTGAATGGTTGATTTCCTGACACTGTTTCTTACTAACCTTTCATGACAGCTTCTGGATTACTCTACCTGGTAATTTGCACTGTAATAATGGCTACAGTGAGATGTCTCCTAACTATTTCCTTTATTTTTAACAAGATTCTTAACACCCTCTGTAGGTGACGAAATGTAGTTACAGACATGAAGTGTCCCCTCGAGGAAGGTTGTTCACAGATGCCACTACTTTAGTAGTGCAACTGTTAAATGAAACAAAAACAAAGAATCAGATTTTCTAAACATCCAGTTCAAATAAAAATTTAATTAAAAGTTATGAAGGCATTTTATTGATTAACAATCTTAGTAATTAAATACTGTCGTTGACATTTTTTTTGGTTGGATTTGTCCTTCCTTGGAGATCTCTAATTGTGGTATGGCTTTACATTTATTGATAACTCTTTTTGATGAATACAGATGCCACCTTTTATGGCAGTCGTTGACAGAGTAATCATATTGTGAGAAATACCAGGCTTATGTAGTAACAGGTGTTGCAGTTATACATGCTGATATCCACTGGGAAAATGTGTTTGCTGCTATCATGGGTACACAATAAATGGAAGGTGCAATAAAGCACAAGCTAACATTTTGAAAATCCTTACAACTCTAGGAACTTTATTGCAGATTACAAGCACTTTGATCTCTGTCCAGTAGTTAAATCTTAATTATCAGACTAATTGCACAGACTATGTTCATTTTCAGTGGTAATTCTTTTGTGAAATGCTATGTCAAATGATGTGCTACAGAGGAAAAGGTTCTGCAGTTTTGCCCAGGGCCACTGCAATGCAACTGTTTGAAAGACTACAAAGCAAATCCAGAGTCATAATGCCCAAGTGTGTAGACTCTGCCAAAAAGCCAGATGCTGTTATGGGAAGCATTATGTATCTTTTCTAGTTTGGCACCTGGGTCCTGCTATGAGCAGCCACATCTAATGTTGGTCTGTAACTTCAGATTCTACTGGTGCCTTAATAACAACCTTTTTTTTGGTAATGTGTATAGATAAAGACTCCCTTCTAAGCCCTCTTCCCCACCATTCACCATTCAGATTGCTTCCAAAGCAAGACACACACAAAGGTCTAAAATGTGCTCTCCTCACTCACTCATGTGGTATTGCGGTACCTGTGCTCACTCCATGTACATCTTTCTCTTTTTCCTGATTAAGGTGAAGGAATCTGATCAAATGACACTTCTTAGAGACAATCTTCTTCACTGAAATAGTTTCTTTTCTATACCGCTAGTTTGGGGTTAAGACGTAACTTTTTGTTTCTTGATAGTAATGAAGGCTAGTAACTATTAAACAGCTGCTCAAAAGACTCACAAATTGAAGAGGAAAATTTATCATATCCCATCCATATTTAAGGCAGCAACAATACTCTCATAATTTTATTTGTATTAATATCTCACTTTCAAAGAAAAGAGTAAAATCCTTCTTTTTAATGTGCCCCATTCTAGAAATTAAGATCAAGCAGCATTGCCTCTATCTAAGAGTTCCTCCAATGTGTTCCTTTTGATACTCTTATGATGCACACAGTGAGGGTGGCCCAACCACACTCTTTCCTGAATGGAATGGAGATAAAAGCAGTATTGTATTTGAAATCAATAGAAGTGACTTGTGGCCTGTGATGGGAGTGTCTGGCTCCAGAATTATTAGCTAGTGCTAAGTGCTGACAATGCAATAGGGTCTTTACAAGAAATAAATACACTGAGGGATCTCCAAAAGCCTAATGCTATCCTGGGAAGCAAGTCTGTCAAGACTGCTTGTATGGAGTATGATGGGAAGAGACTCACACCCACACTTTCAAGAGACAAATGAAGATCCCAAACGGAAGCATCTCCTGTCACATATAGAATGAAAAGCTGAAAGGCTCTGCATGAAACTTTACACATGTGCTGTTCTAAGCACTTTAATTGACAGCATATCTGACTGAGTTCAGAAAGTTGTGAGTGGGCCAGGGATTTGGACACGTTTTCTGAAAGTTACTGAGTTTCATGTATTGGTGAAGTTGAAGATTACCTTGCATTTAAATATAGTAATCTGATGATTTTTGGTAATTCCTTGTTTGGACTAAGACTGCCGATATTCATTGTTGTTTACACTGTCATAGCTAGCCAATTTTTAGCTGTCTGCTAAAAAAAATTTGAAAACTCAAGGCATGGCATGGCTGGCATAGTCACTTAATATTTTGGAAAACAGGGACTGTATATGGAGGAGACCTGTCCCTTTTCACTGACTGCAGAGAAAGATGACCCTGCCTGCATTAAAGATGGTATCTCTCCCCAAACCCCTTGCTCTCTCCATCCCTGTGTATGCTAATTAATTTGAGTAGCTGCACAGAGCCAGCTACTCAGGGAGGTGACAACCCAGGCAGGAAGCTCATAGGTTCCTTTTGCTATTCACAGGGAGATCTAAAAGCAGTAGGAAAACCATGACGTGGCACAGTGGTATGAAGGCCATCACCCAGTCTGTAGTTTGAGTCATGCTGGACATCAGTGAGCTCCAGTAATGCAATTAGGATAAAAGAATCATGGATAGAAATGAGCACATCCACGTCACTGAGAGACAATTGCGGATATAATTATGGATATGAAATGCTGCCAAAGCTACCTGCCACTGGAATTACCAAACCACAGGAGCAAAGAGATCTAGTATAGCCTCCAGCCATGCACATACAAATAAAGTACCAGAATGCCTGCAGTCAGGGAAACAGATGCTGTGCTGCCATCTTTTTCTCTTGACAAAGTCATAGAGCACTGGGCTACCCAGCACAGCTCGTTCAATCTCGCTAACACCGCATGCAGGGTCCAGAGGAGCAGTGGGAACAGAGGACAAAAGAATGCTCCAGGAAATTCTGTCAAAGCAAAGGCAGAAGATACTACATAGTTATTTCCCTTAAATCATAAAGTCTATTGAAGGACATTCCTTATTACTTCACTGTGACCTTCCCAGGAAAATAGTTTTTTCCCTGTATATTTGATTGTGGTTTCACTTCCTCCCTTAGTCTGGGTCTTGAGGTAGTAAAAACTATTATACTCTTGAGCATAATGGAAAAGCCTTTTCTTACAGAAACATTTACCTGTTTGTGAATGACAAAAAGCAAACATTCTCAGCAGATGCTGAGACTACCACAAAAGACATTGCAATGCTATTAAGAAAACTGGAATCTCCTTTTATACCTTCAGTCATGACAACACTGTCAGTATCTGCTGCACCTGAGTGGCCTTGGAATGACCCATTGCAGTCTAATCCTCACCTCATCTATTCCACAGTTATCTGAAACTTCTGATAACGCACAGAAAACAAATTTTTAAACAGAAAACAGCATCCAGTTTTGTTTTTCTTGTCTTCTGATTGGTTTTTTGAGGGGGACAGTGGTGACAGGGACAGAAGCCAGAGGTCTGTTAGAACAGCAGATTACCTAGGTAACACAACTCAAAATACTCTTTTCATTCCCATCATAGGCAGATTACACAACCATTTGGTTCTTCCTTCTCTCTTACCTAGCTGACATCCTTTTAACTGTTCTATTCACTCTGCAGCACTATCCTAGTAAATCAGCTGTTATGTTTCCAAGGCCCCAGTCCAATATTGTTCTAAGACCATTCCTGACTTTTACCATGAGTATGAATCTACAAATAAAGCTTTGCTACAAATCTAATAACATTACTGTACTGAGTCAAGACTAACATCTTGAGAATATCAATGCATTTCAAATGTTAGCACAAGAACCCTAAATTCTTATGAGAACTTTAAAACCACCGTGAAATACAGTTAAAGCATATCAGTGCTTACTGTGCCTTTAAAACTGAATAAGGGAATTAAAATGAGTGGAGAGGTTCTTATGTGGAAGTAATTACTGAAATCCTGACCAGAAATATGCTTAGGCTCCTATTTAAGATAGGACATATTGATAAGCAATTGTGCTATTTATCTATTGAAGCTGAAAAATAGCTGAACTCCATGTTAATGGAGTCTGGATGATAATCAGATATTTTCATCTGGATGCTCCCACATTGAAAGAAGCTCCTGGATAAACAGGAGCTTTTGTCCCTGACTGAATTCCAACTGCCAGTTTTAGATGGTTGGGATGTGGCTTTCTCATCTGCACCAGAGCAGACATAGCAACCTATCATGTTCCTGTTGCTGCCAGCTCTTTGCTAATTTGTACAGTGATAAGCACCTATTTCCATTGCTCCTGGTAATCTTGTCATTTCCATGATGTCATCAGCACAAGTCAGAAGAGAAAAGGTCAGTGGTACAATGATGAACCGTATATAAAATGAGCCATTAAAAAAAGAAAAATGGCTAGACATTTAAAGGCCCAAGCTTGCCATAGCACAGTAATAGCTATCCTGACCATCTCAGAATGTATTTCTTATGTTATTCCCATCATAAGCAAAAAAATTCCCTCTGCACTGCATTTTCCCAGAGTGGTACTTCATTTACTGCACAGGGAGGCCAGTTATGCCCAGGGAGACCACTGTGACTCTGGATGAATGTACTTTTAATAACAGCCCCTATGTGTATTTACTGAATTTTTTGAGCATCCACATACCACCTTTTATTTTCTCCAGTGTCTATACTACAGAAATACATACTTAAATGGTGCCATATAGATTTTTACTTCCTTTATGTTAAGAAAGTAACCGAAAGCAGTGTAACAAAACCTTTGTGAGCCAGAAACGAAACAGGAAATAAAGTCAAAATTCAGACAAAACCCAATGGTATAAAAAACTTTTGAAATCAAGTGGCTGTGTTTATACATAATGGGGGGAATAAGAGAAGGGAGGGAGAAAATAGAGAGACAAGGAGCCACGCTGAGAGACCACCACCAGGTAAGTTGTGCTGTGTTACTGCTCAGCCTGCAGCCAGACCCCATGACAGGCACTACTTGAGGAGTCCTCTGTTGCTCTTGCATTACTGTTATCAGTGAAAGCAAAGCTGGAGAAAAAATGATGCCATTTCAGACGGTAACCAGCTGCAGGATTTTGGCTAAAAGTAGAAAGCTGGGGATTGAAGTAGATGAGCTGAAATGTTATTGTGTCCTTGGCTGCAGGGACAAGGTCCAGCAGATCACAAACATCATGTGCAGAACAAGGGAAATGCCTCTTTGTCAGAGCTTACACATTGTTAGGAACAGAGAGCTCAAGAAATTTCTAATATCACTGGCTCCTTTTCTTTGTCCTTCTCTCCAGCCTCTCTCTTTAGAATTATGATTCATGTCCTTTCAGTTAACTTCAGAGCACATCACCCTGCCCCACTTAGCCTGCAGCTCTTTCCAAACTGACAGAATCAGCAGGATTTGGTACGCATACACAAGCATATTATCTGCACTTTATAGTTACAGTACTTTGTGGATTTCCATCACTACTGCTTACAAAACCAGTGATGAGATAAGAAGAATATGAGATTTAATTGTTTTCAAGTAAATATTTCAGTCACTGATTCATTGCTACATTTCTATGAGATGCTGTTGCTGAAGTGAGGAAGTGAAAGAGTGGCAAGCACAGTGCTGTTCTATGCCAGAACCAAGGGATGATCAGCAATATGCTGTGGATAAGAGCAAACAGACGCGTGCCCTCATGGCTAATGCTGGCACAGTAAGGCAGCAGACAGTACTGCTTGAATTACAAATTCTATTGCTTTCCTTGTATATCCGTAATCTTTGACCACAGGTGAACACTGAGGTGATAAAAAGCACAGATTACACCGATAAAGTGCACTAAATTATTCAGCTAGGTAAAGACTAGGGAAGGCTGTGAGCTTGAGAGGAACTTAACTAAGCCAAATACAAGATGTGCAACAACGTTTGAAACCCACTGCCAACCAAGGGGAAGTAACACATCCAAGAAAGGACACCTCAAGCTTCTCATCTTTTAACTCCAATTGCTTTGGAGAAGGGCTTGGGCATTGTCTGGGTGAGTGTACTACTGACAAGCTGACTCTGCGTGAGAAAAGCTAAGGGGCTTCCTCCACGTTGTCTTTTTAAACTGCCTTACTCTGAAAGTCTAGGTTTTGGTACCTCCTACAACATGGGTATTGGCAAATGCAGCAACCAGCTCCTTTCAGGAGTGCAGTCCCTATATTCTTCAAGTTAAATATAGTTTCATACCACCATTTGTACTGCACTTCTGCAATTTATTGTTTTGTTTTTGAAATATGGGGAAGTAATGTGATTTTTATGAATCCTACACCACCAGTCCATTTGTATGGTATTTTTAGAGACGTTGTATTGATTGAAAGGGAACTGGCTAACCTGAGATGTAAACAATGACTGGCATTTGCCTTAACCCGTGTGGTTAATATCACTGATTCGTCATGCTGAGTGATGTGAGAAGAGGAACGATTGGTTGCTGATTATTGAACAGCTCAACACAGGGCACATTTGGCACCTCAGATGAGAGGCTATTCTAATGAGCAGCACTGCTGCCAATTACTTAAGGACCAGTGCCTCCTCTACAAGAGATTTTGTTCATCTTCGAGATGTTTAGCTAAATTCCAGCTCAGTAACAGATTGCAAATAAGATGGTTAGATTTGAGGCTCTATGCATATATATCCCTTTAACATCATCTCACATGCACCTGCCTGCTAACGGAGCCCTTCATTCTCTGGTGATGGCTAATTAACATGCCACACAGCAGTCAGTTTAAGAAAGGTTTTGTTCTTCGTATAGGTTGACAGACTTGTGTAATTGAAATATCCCCTTGTACTTTTTATTTACTTATTGGATTCAGCCTTGAAAATTTTTTTAAGAAGTAAGTCTGGAAAGAGACATCTCTGATCCTGTATGGCCCATTATAATGACACTGTCTACTTTCAGATCAAAGCTCCAGGCATTAGAGAACCAGTAAAATATAAATATTATATCCCTGATTGTATCTCAGTACTGAGTGTGGTGGTCATAAATATCTGCACTTCAGTATCAGACAAAGTTCCCATTTTATTTTTTTTCTGGTTGTGAAATTAAATTTTTCTTTTTCCAGTAGCATAAACAATATCCAGGCTCAGACTATCTGTAAACATGTCTTAAACCAAAAAAATACTCCAGCCATGCCCATCCAGCTACTTGACTCACTCCCTCTGCATAGAGCATATATGTGGATGTGTGATCACGTAGTCAAAAAACCTGGGATCAACACTATTACCCTCAAATATTTTTAGTTGCTGCTGGTCAGGAATTATTTTCTGGCAATTAACAACTAGCTAACGCATTTCCATTTCAAATATGATTAAGTGATTTAAAGCTGTACCCAAGTTAATCCAGACTTTCTAGAGCATCGAGTCTGCTCATATGACCATGGGCCCTTTGGTGGCAACAACCTATGCTGTGTGCACAGGTAAGGACAGGAGAATGTTTTCCACTTTCCCATGTGTTGTGTTGGGTCAAACCAGTTGCTTATTGCCATGGTACATGTTAGTAATGTTAAAGAAGCAAATCACTTAATGGTCTATTTTTGACAGAAAATATTACTGAGAAATACATATGATTAACTTTATATTGATGTGGGGACACATACCTCTTCTAATAATGGGACAATGAATTTTGTTTAAAATAGATATTTAAAGTTCTGACTATTTATTTAAATCTGAGTTTAACAGAATCAGTGTACTTGTCCAGAAAACTCCAGAAGTTCCTTTCTTTGTAGTTTTATTGTGCTATCTAGAAAGTCACAACAACAACAACAAAAATCTTCATTCAATTTATGATTTAATTTGTGGTCTGCATTATTTACACTTAAAAGATTCTTTATAGGATCTGCCTGTAAACTGGATATTGAAGAAATGTGAGCTTTTGTCGGCCTGATGGCTCTCGATAGGTTTCCAGTTGTAATACATATTTGCTTTCATTTTTGTGCAGATTACCACACAGCATGCCCTTCAGCACATGTGTCCAGAACAGAAATAACACTGCAGTACCCCAAATTTCATGGTCACAGAGCCTGACTGAGTGAAACCTTACTGCAAATGCAAGGTATCTTTAGATACACTAGCACCATAATTTATGGGTGTTAAAATTAATCATTTTCTTCTAGTTTTCCTCTAGATATGTAGGATATGAAAGTCTCCTAAAAAAAAAAAAAGGGGGTTGTAATAATATGTTTGGGGTTCTGCAGTTGAAGCACCTTTGTATTTTTTTCCTGATGAAATATTTGCTGTTTTCAATCACCTGGGGGACATTATCTTGATGAAGCCACTGAAATATGCCCCATCAGTCTCAAAGGGTTTTCCTAGCCTACTTTTCACCCTCTTCTTGCCAATTAAGCTGCCACATTATGTATGATAGTGAGGGTCACTTGTTTTTTCCAAGTGTTATTCTGAATTGGTAAAGATGACAGCAGCACACCAGTCCAGTGAATAATTAGAATGTCTTAAACTCCCAAATCCCCACCTTGCACTGCCACATACTATTTTTAACCTCAGCTCCTGTCTTCTACCAGGCTACATGCATTTTTACCAGAAAAATTTAGCTGTGATATTCTGTGCTGCATGCCTATACTTTATACTGAAGACCTACCAGATAAAATAACTAGAGAGATTATGTTGAAAAACAGGAAACATTTGAAGTAAAAGAATATGCAACGCAGGACTTGCCTTCACAGGGTAAGACACAACATTGCTCTAGGACCTCATAGCATAATTTACACTATATCTCCTAAATATCCATAGGCAGTCCTTCAGGTTCTGAATTTGCATACATCAGTTTAAACATCGTAAAAAGGCAATTCTTCTCAATGCCTTAAAACCATGAAGTGCTATTCTAATAATCCTAAATCAGTAGTCTCCACTGAACTCAATCAGAATTTTATACCTAATGGCAATTATTTATTATTTTTTCGAATAATCATTTCAGAATTTCTATAGAGCAGCTTTGCCACTGCGCAACCTCAGAACAAACTGGAAGCAGAGGACAGCACAGGTTAGTATGTTTCCTGCAGTGAAAGACTTTCATGAGCCTAAACCAGCCTTTCCAAAAGGGAGACAAATATCTTAAATGTTCAGGCTTAATCCACTGCCCGAGACATTTAACAAATAGGCTCAAAGGAAGAATTACTGACACTGGGTGAAGTTTTTTGTGAAAACGCAGAGATGGTTCAGCTTGGCTAGCTTTCCTCACATAGCTATTAACAGTGATCACTAAAAACAAAGGAGAAAAAGGTACAGTAACAAAGAGATGAGTAGTGACTTTCCTCCCTCTTTCACCTAATTTTTCAAGTTGAGGCAATGATGCATCCTGTGACCAAACTCCTTGATTGAGCTCTAATTCTGTACAGAGGGTGAGAACTAGATTTGCAACACAGATCAAACATTTAAAACCAAAATAAAAAAGACTAGCCACCAGGCTTTCAGGAATCTTTTTCTTTCAAAATGTAGCCACACAAGTATAACTTCCCCCAACCTCACCCTCTTCTTTGTTACGCTCTCTTCCTGAATCTCAATTCAAGGTAAATTGTTTTGGAACTGTAAATTATTCTTAGTTTACCCAGCTCTGGCATAATAAGATCCCTTATATTGAGAGGATCACTGGACTCTTATCTCAAATATAAGTAAATATCCATAATTTATTGGAGTTGTTCCTCTGAAATGGGTGCAGCCTGTGATTTGTTGACCAAGAGGCAGGCAACATGTGCTAAGGCAGAGAACTACAGGTCTCACTTTTGTAACGCTTTGGGTCACCATGATCTTTCAGCTACAAGAAATCACCTTCTTCTCAACTCTGCTGGAAACAGGGCTATTTGCTACTTGCAAAAGTGGCTGGAAGTGAAAAAGAGATGGCTGATTTCACAAATGGAGAGATTCTGGGCAGCTGACAGAAGAATTACATCTTAAGCAATGGTCTACACCTGTTACAAGCTATTGAGGGTTACATGGACTCACTCAGCCCCAAATACATAGGTGAAAAGATCCTCTCAGCCTTTAGGGTATAGCTTACCTTATATTTTAGTGAGTTTTCCCTTTCCCCTAGTACATGAAAATTTTTCAACTCAGCATCCTCCCAATAAGAAAATTTCATCACCGGTTTCTATGAGTGAGTTTGCCTTCTCTAGATAGGATTTCAGCTGGCAATTCTGTTTTTGTTTTCCTCCCTTTTGCTTAATACAATTTGGAAAAACACGTGGCAACAATACTAAAACAGAGTGCAGGCAAAAAAAACCCCCAAACCCAACAAACCCACATCAATGTTCATATGCTGGGTCTTTAAGATATTCTGAAATGGCATAGCAAGGGCAGTAGCAAGCAGGTAAGTTGGATATAATGTTTATTTTAGAGTTAGTGATAAATCACTGTGAGATAATAATGGGAGCATATGTCTCCAACAGCTTTTCAGAAAAGGTGTTCTATTCTAAACATAAACTAGTGGACTAAAGAGATAGTGAAGATTTATTTCCTCTTTCTTGGCAGAAATAGATTTCTTTCCTTAGCATATTAATGATGATACATTAAATGTGTTTACAAAATACCATCACTTGAAATTATGAAATGAATGTAATTAGATTGCCTACAAGCCCTTAGGGCTGTGAGCACCAGCTTAAGCATTAGTGAGACAGATTGCAAGCCAGGATACGAGTTGTTTCCCTCACGCTGAGGAGAAATGGAAACAGTAGTGCAACTGGGAGCTGTACCACTGCATGAAGTGTAAGTCTGGAATACGGCAGTGAAGCAAATGTCCAGCAAAAGCTAGCACCAACCTGAAAACCCCTCCAGATGAGCAGCACTGGTAACTTGCATCCCTGACCAAGGTTATCCTGGAGAACATTCCCTGTCATCTATTTGCTAAACAGTTCACTTTGGACTTTGATAGTTAGACTGAAAATGCCATTGTTTGGGTAAAACAAAAATAAAATAGGATGCAGACCTAAAGGAGATCTTGGCCTGAAAAATAAGTTTTCTCAATGAATGTCATCATCCTCTTGGCATACAATTGTCCTGAGGACGGAACCAAGCTCTTCCAGCAAGGTTGTGTGACTGGACTAAAAATGATCTGTATTTATAGATTCTGGAGTCACCACTCTCATGTGGCTCCTCTGGGTGCTTATTATCACCAGTATCTGACCCAGCTTCTCCACAGGCTGGTGGTTTTTTCAGTGACTGGTTCCCTCCAAGTTGCTTGCCTGTGTCCTAGAATGTAAGCCGAGATCCTCTATCCACCACTTGTCAGACATGAGTGCTTGTTAACCTTGGCTGTAAATAGTGGAAACAGCCAAGTGTTCCAGGCACCAAGGAATGGAAGGTGGAAAGAAAGTCAGGAGATGAGACAGGAATGGGGATGAATGTTTTCAAAACAGAATTTACTCTATTAAGACCTTATTAACGAGTCAACTTCATAATCTACTTTTATTTTCCTCCAGCTTCCACCCAGAATATTTTGGAGAATACCATTGCAGAGGAAAGCTATGAAACATTGTTTGAATTCATCTTATAATGAAGAAATTTAAACTTGTACTTATGTCTGTATTTGTACTCTAAGACATCTCTGCAGAACTGCATGGTAGAAAATATTCAGAGGATCTCTCATTCACTGCAAAGTCTGAATACAATTTTCTAAACATGTGTTTGGGAGAATGGTCTCAATCAAGACAGTTGCCTATGGTATATTCCACCTCAGTTTGATGGTTATCTCAGCAACAGTGCACGTGTTGAACAACTCATTGAAGAAAAAAATTTCCACAAGAAAGGACTAACTGCTGATCATAATTTCTCTTTTGTTTTCCCCCCAAACCCAGTCTGGCAACCATGCATATTTCAAACATACCAATCATACATGCATTTGGAGTCAAAAGATCTGTAAAAAGAAGGGTAGGATGTGCCAAGAAGAGGAAGCCCCAAACTTAAAACTGAGGTTGCTTCGGGCTTTTTTTTTTGCTATGTACTCCTCTCAGTAAGTAATTTCCTTTTTTTTGTATTCTTCATGTATAAATTGATGAAAATAAAGCTTATGAACCTGTGCTTCATAGTTATCATGCAGCTTAAACAACTGATGCTCAAGCAGTTCTTTAAACACAATCTCAGTCTTTCCAAAGACTTGCATTTCCAAAGCAGAATATTTAAGAAACATCCAAAATTAATTGAGATTTAATCTCCCGTTTTCAGCTTGCCTATCTGCCTATTCAGTATAAAGGCAATTTCCAAAGTGAATATGATAACAACACCAAGCTGTAAGTCTGAAAAACCCTTGTGGCAATAATTCCTTCATTAAGCACTTGTCCCAGGTCTTGGAAAACTCCCATCCAGTGGGATTGGAGTTTTGTGTAAAAATTACGTAAGGTAATGTAATTCTGTTATATAGGACGTCCCAAAAGGGATTTGAATAGGAATAAATAATCAGTGAGAAGTTACAACTCTATAAAATCCCTATGGCAATGTTTCCTTACCTAGCTCAGGAGGTTAACACCAACCAGACTGGCATGGACTCACATGGTGAAGAGAATTAAAAGCCATGATGAAAAGTTGTCTTCCTTCTTGGGAATCATCCATCCAGGGAAATTTGGGGGTTTGTAAAAGGTTTGTAAGAAAATGTAATGAAGCGTAGGATAATGGCTCTATTATGTGTTACAGGCTGAAAAAGGGTCACATTTACAGTGCAATGTGAACTTCCAATTTCATGTACTAAGTCCAGACATACATGAGCAGCTGAGTACTGCAGACAAACTCTCTAAACAGGAGGAGCATACACTCCTACAGGAGTTACCTTGTGTGCAACAGGCTTTTTTTATGCCCAGTGCACATCAAGCAGGAAACGCCTTCCTGTGCATTTTTGAGAGGTTGCAAGTACCCTTTCTCCCCCCAGGCTGCAGAGTTGTGTCCCTGCACTGCCTTCTCCATGGGCAGGCATCGCTCAGGGACACCGATAAAATGGGGTTTTAGCAAGTTTGTTGCAACTACTGAGATACAGAAGACACATGGCAGATTCTACATCCACCTGGTTAGCGTAGTTCCCACCTGAAACTGTATTCATCACTGCAAAGCAGAGCATCCAAACAAAAGCATTGAACTTAACACGAACAATTGCATACTGAATCAGAGTTTCTGTGTTTAGATGTGCTACCGTGGACAGCCAGAAGACAAAAGCAGAATATTTCACCAGAGAAAGTCCACAAACAAATCAGTGGATCTGAAATGTTCTCCCACAACCCACATCACCGGCATCTTACCTTATGCTGCTCCTCTTGGACGCACAAGAAATCCTCTCAGCAGTTATCAGGGTCATCTAACTCAGCAGCCGAGTCCAGGACTTAGTTTCTTTGTGCTACTTATTGCCACCTTCCTGAAACATTTTTACACTTAGTTAAAGCCTGCCTCAAAACCTGGAGCTCTCCAAGCTGAGAGAGACAAGCGTACTGAGAGCAAGTCCCAAAGGGCTCTTTCCAGTTAGCATGGACACTTGCCACAGCACTCAAGGGATGGCTTTTGCTGAAGAATGAATGCATCAGCCTAGAGTTAGTGAAAACAGAGCTAAATTAACACTAGTATTTAGAGGATTTCTCATGTAAACAACAAAACTACAGGATGAGGAAGTCACTTTGCTGCTTTGTTAATTCAGTGTTCCCCTTTAACCACCGTTTAAAACCCATCTTACTTTCCTGTACCTTTGTGGATTGTACAAAATCTCAACACATCTGGTTTCAGAGAACAATCTCAAACAGCCAGGCTTGCCACTTATTACAGGTCTCGAGTCCTAATCACATTAAAACCAGACTGATGTGCAAGCCCCAGTCTTCCTGCTCTGACCTGATAAGGTGGTCTAGCTGACTGAAGGCCACAGGGCTATGGCCTCTGAGACAGAGCACTGGAAACACTTTGTATTAAACAAACTGGGAAAATATATTGTTTATCTGCTCCAACATGGAAAGATATCCTCTTGCAACACAAATTTAGTTAGTTTCAGATCAAATAACTCTTCATTTCTGCATCAGGCTCTTTTGAGGGAAGTCAGGACACCCACTTAGGGTACCAGCATTTGACCATGTGCTTTCCTCAGGTGACTGTCTCCTGCAATTCATGTTTCCCCGGCCATACTGATTCAGCTTTGGCAGCTGTGGAGTTTCAGGCCTCACCCCTAGAACTGTATGAAATATCTAGGGTAGCTCAGTCCAACATATGCTGCCTCTTGTTGGAAGTTCCTCAATTTCCATCTTTGTACACCAGGATGTGTTAGGCCATCTCTTGTACTCTCCGAGCAAGGCAAGTGGGCTGGGCTGGTCCAGGGCTCTCGGCAGCTCAGCTGCTGTGAGTCTCCTCTGTTCTGCTTGGAAAGTCATGCCTCTTCGTGCTTTGGAGTATCTGAAATTCGAATGCCAAATGAGATGTGGAACCAGCAGACAATAGTTATCTCCTGCTGTGTAATGTGCTGCATGGAGTAGCAGCAGCAAATACTGAAAGCAGCTCATCTTAGAATAACCTTACTGTTGTGGTTTGATGCTTTCCTGGGAAATATTTAATTCCTGCATTCCAACAAGGTAACTTAACTTAATCTCCAGTGAGAACTTTGTATCTCCTGGTTTATAGGAATAACAAAAAAAAGGAGAGCCCCTCCTCCATTTTATGAACTTAAAATGAAAACACGGCTCGTCAGAAGTATCAGAGTACTTAAAAGCACCAGAGAGTGTTTCAGTTCACCTGGAAAATCTGTTTTAAGAAAGAAAATAATTAACAAGAGCATAAAAAGATACCCCCCACCAAGAGAATGACATGAATTACAGTTACAGCATATATATTTCCAAATTTGAAGGATCCATACAGAGGAGCTCTGTAAGCAGGCATCTGTATTTTCTGAGCCTTTGGATATGTATTTTTTGACCAGAGTTGTATCTTTTCTGGTTTTGTGTTCCAATGCTCCTCTGAGGCTACTCATGTACCAGACTGGCTTGAAGTGGTACATCTGTTCCTTCATTATGCTCTGCTCAGGTCTTTAAATACCTGGAGCAAACCCCAGACTCCAGATTTACCTGCTATTTTAATATAGCTGAACTATCTTTTCTCTACTTGGCAGCCACTGTTATTGCACAGGCTGTATAGTTGAAGATCATAAATTTTTCTTTGTGTCCAATAAATGCATTCTTTCAATAGGCTAATGCTTGTATCCTGCAATTATTCCAAAGGGGTGGGCACTCTGACACTTGCCATTAGCCAGTCCGCAACACACAAATGTATTGATCAAGGCAAAGATGCACTTCTGACTTGTGCTAATCAATGTATCAGTTCTCCACGGGTTTTTACAGTGTAATGAGCAGGAAATATATACACCACTCCTAAGTTTCTCTCTCTTCAGGGAGTACCTGAGTGCACTTATAGAAGAGCTGATGTACTGATTCGCAGTAAAGTGAAATGACATCTCCAAATAAAATTTTAATCTTAAGTACGTATGTAAAGTTTTGAGGAAGACTGATGGGCAAACTTGCAAAGTTTGCAGAATTATAGGGCTTAATACATAGCTATGGAGCTCCTGTGCAATTGTACCTTTTACTGTGAGCTTTCCAAAGTTAACTAGAGTTCGACCTGCTTTTAGACCCCCCCAAGGAAGCCAAATGATGCCACAGGAAGTGGGTTTTTTATGAGGAATTAGTAGTTTCTGTTCCCACCAAGTGTGTTCTTGAGCTTTCAGCTTTCAGAGGTGATATTCTCAAACTCTGTATTAGTGGCTGATCTTTAACTTACCACGCTTTGCCTTCAGCTTTGGTAGTGCAGCTCTGCGTTAACAGTGTCAAGCAACAGTCACACTTCGTTTATTCACCAAAATGAGCAAGTCAGTTCTCTGCACACAGCCATGAAACCCAAGCTTGCTGAAGACTGGCATCATAATCACACTGCATTCAAATTTACAGTTAAGATTGAAGACCTCTTATTCACATTAGATTTGTTAAGCCTCTCTCCATTGGTTCTTTCATTCAATGTGCAGAGAATTGCACGACTTATCTCCAGTTGGTGGTGTGATTTGCCACCTTCAGTAAAGTTTGATGTGCTGTTTCTGGTAAAGCAGCAGATAAAGAGCTTTAATAAGCTGCACTCAGGATTCTGAGTCAGTGCAAACCAGTGTTGACTCTGGGGGAGGTCATGAAGAGTGTCTAAGGTTACCTAAGGTTTAAGTAGCACAGCAAAAAACAGCATAGAGGGAAAAAAAATCACTAAGAGCTTTTGTTTACAGTGAACCAGTTAACCTGCAATGGATGATAAAAAGTATACTGCAAGCAATCCCTGCAGTTTTTACTGTAGTCTCATAGTTATATTCTGCTCATAATGGCAGGATGGGAATTCAATAACTCTCTTTTTGTCTGGATCTCAAAGTCCATACACCAAATACGCTCATTTGGCTCTTAAGTATTTCTGAACCAATGGTAACCAAAGCAGACATTTTTATAAAGTCTTTTGGTACTGGAACACTTATACCAGTTTTATGTAAAAATATAACAACACTATCACTAGCTGACCCATTTCTCATTGCCTACTCCTTTCAGGGGGCAAAACTCCTTCTGAGAGGCACAAAAGGAACCTAGGAATTCTTAATCTCAAAATTCAATGTGTAATCCACCAGCACAGCATGAGTCACATATTTTAATGGCCAGTGTACACAGACATAAGTGTACAACTGCAAGCAGTTAATGGGTTTACTCTTTTAATGGAGGAAGTCGGCAGCTAATCTGAGGGCCTGGCGTTCAAACTCTACCCATGACCCAACTTAAATTATTGTTTTGTTAAGCAAAGACTTAAATATGATTGATATAGTGTAAGCTATTTAATCTGCCATTATAGAATGATTAACATTCATCCATCTGTTCTATAATCAAAGATGTTAATAAAGTTATGAAGATAATAGTATACCAAGTGTTTGTTTTTGCTAATCCCAAGTTGTTGGGATAGTTCTCATCTGGGACCAGTGAGGGACACAGCAGGGGTAAGAGTCCATCTCTATTAGGAGTGATTAGTACAACTTTAAGCTATAATTCCTTGGATACATTCACACAGGAGACTGCTACCCAGCCATTAAGTATCTTTAAGAGGATGATCTTTTGTACCAAAAGGTTCAGCAGTTTTTCTGACTTTCTGACAGTTGGGAAGTTTATCTCCACCGAGTGCCTAAAGGGTGACTCACACATACAAAATGCTTCGGAGGTGGCTGACAATTGAAAAAAAAAAAAAAAGTTGATATATCATCTTTCCAAGCATATTTCTCTAAGGGGATGCCCAGCAGTTACGTGGCATGAAGGTTTTACAGAGCTGAAGGCACCTTGTGCAGCCTACCATCTCCCTTGCCACCCCGGAGAATCAAGAGCAGCCCTGGCTGTTTGGCATTGCCAGCTGCAAACCAGCTAGAACTAAATCGATGGAAAGCATGTGAGATCTCAGGGGAATGTCTTCTTCCCTTGAGTCTGAAAACCACGGTGTACAACCACAGCATGCCATTCTTGGGTGCCTGCCAGGAAGAGCTCCAGGCAGGAAGGGTCTGGCAGCTCACAGGTATCTATCGATTAAGCAGCAAAACAGTGACACCTCATCCCTTCCACTGTGCTCGTGCACTGTCTTCCTCAGCCACGTCATGCTTGCTGTTAGATTGCCTAAACGTTGATGAAAAGTATGCTGAGGTCTAGAACTCAGGAAAACCTTCTTTTCTCCACACAGTTATGCAAATAGAGGATTCAAAAAGTAAGACTGATATCTCAAGATATCAAGAACTGCATTTCCAAGACTGTGAGTATCAAGAAAGTTAACAACACAATGCGCAGATGAAAGCGTTTTGATAACCTTTTCTGGATACTGAGTTTAATGGTCAGTTTTGATTTCTGAGAGGAGCTGAAGATGCACCCAAGGGTGCTACTGCAATTTAGCCAAACTGTCAAATGAAGAAAACACTGCTCAGAGGGCTTTGAAGCCATAAATAATCATGTCATTGTAAGGGATCCACAGTAACAACCACATGCCACACACTCTGCTTTCCTTAAAACTCTGGTTTCTGGTGAGCTGGATGGACCTTCCCTCATTTTCCATCTAAATTTTAAATTGGCCTGAAATCAGTCTTCTGCTATTTGGCATAAATTTTTAAATGGAATCTTCTTCCTTTCTGTTTTTTTTTTTCTTTTTTGCTATATGCAAAGCCAGAATCATATATCCTTGTCATCTTTACTGTATAGCAGACTAGACAAACCTTGTATGCCTGGAGCTCACCCATGTTCTGAAATACAAGAACATGCAGAAACATAGAGGGAGCCCTGAACACTTACGTCTTCACTACATCTGTTGCATTGGTGGCTTGAACTTGTACATGCTGGCTGATTAAAGGGTACTTTCACTTCATCTGATGTTTCTGATGAAATTTCTGATTACCGCTAGAGTTCTTTTCAATGTTCCATTTAGTTTTATTTCAAACTTTTATTTCCCTAAGTTCTGACAATATAATATTCCAGACATGTTCCAAACTATCTGTGCCTTCAAAATTTGCATCATCTGCAGTGTTCATTAACACATCTGTTTTGTGTCAAGGCTTTTTCAGCCCTTTGTATTTGATCAGCCTTTGAACCAATACCCTCCTTCCAAGAACTTTCCCTTTCAGCTGAGCTAAATATCTACTGTTTAGCCAGTTTCTTGCTCATCTTATTCTTTTGCCAATGCTTTATTGACATTTCTGAGACACTTCACCAAAACCTTATCTGAACTGCTCCTTCAACACCTTTTACTCACGGTGCCACATTCTACTTTTCAGGCATTTTACCTTCAGAGTTCTCAGCTTTTCGTAAGACCGTATTCTACTTCTTAGGCATTAACAACCAGAACTGAAGGAGAGTGAAAGGGCAACAAAAGAATGCTCATCTAGGAGAAAAAAAAAAAGACAGGAAATATTTATTCTTTCTTCAAAATTCTGAAAGTTTTTAGAGCTTAACTCCAATACAAATGCTCAAAGTAGAAGTGGAAATAAGGAATAATAATTCAAATATGAAATGAAGACATGTAAAACAGAAATATTAAATCTAGAGTCATCTAGAAACTTCTTCAGTGCCTTTCCAAGATTACTGCCCTCTGCTCATGTCCTTATAGGCTTTAATGAGTTTCAAACTTTTTATTCAATGTTCCTAAGGAAGAACTGAACAGAAGCTGAGCCAGAACTACAGTTAGTTTTGACATCTTATTTACTCAATATTGAGATAACTTTCAAAGATCAAATATATGTTTTAGTTTTCCTCCTGAATAAGTAAGCTTTGTGGTTTTTTTCCTACTTGCCTCCTTTCCTGTTTGCAAGCTGCATCCATTACTGCTGCAAAGAGGGTTTATCTCATGGGCAAAGAATCAACGTTAATGTCTTTACCTACAAAGGGAAATAACGGGGAATCGGTTTTCTATCTTTTTCCACCAACTGTGGAATCAGCAAATAGACCTTACTTTATTTTATCAAAAAGTCAAATATATTTAGATTTCTATACTTACCTTAGTTTACATTTTAAGTCACTTACTCTGGTAACTGTTTTGTTACATTTGGAAAGCATCTCTAAGCTGCAGAGTTCTTGATACAACTGCAAAAATTAAGCCTTTCTATTTGTAAACAAGTGAAACCAGATAACTGCAATACAAGCAAAATATCAGCCTCTTTCTCCTGCCCTACAAGGAATAGCAAGTGCTCAGATCTGTGTATGTATCAAAGAAATACACATGCATGGATTGAAGTGAATGCAATAGAGGGGGTAACGTGACACCCAGTTCAGATTAAACAAAAAGTGCTGCTGCGGTACAGTGTTGTTTCTACTGCTTTGACTGCTACAGAAAGAACACTTGTTTCAGAGGAAAAGGTACTATATGCCATAAAACTGCAAAGCCTTCCTACCCCGCCTTTGCAAGCAGGTGGTTATGTCAATCACTAGGTCTATACACAAAATGTGCCATAAATTGTCTCTGCAGTTAGATGCTGTTGTTTCAGATTTGTAGAGATTTGTGACACACTACATCAGGTCCAGCTTAAACCCTGTACCTCCTAGTAGAAATAGCCTGATACAGGAGTGTAGCCTGCATTCTGGATCACCATTGCTAAAGCTTTCTGAAGGTCTTATCTATCTGCCTCATTGCAAAAATCATGAAATGTCAAGTGTTCGCTGTGCCTCTGTGCACTGAGTTACAGTCTGGATTAGAGCCTGAATCCAGAAGATGATAAGTAGTCTCATTGCTGCTCTGTTTAGATAGTGTGAGATTGAGACCTTTTGTTTCAGCTCTTCCATAAAACACAGAAATAAATGGAGCAGTTTATTCTGCAAAGATCCTTGAATTCCCAGAGCTTCCTGCATCATCCCTGGGGTAAGTATCATGCCTACTCCCTGCTGTAATGTTCCAGCCTTAAAGATTTGGGCTGAGCTGGAGCAGTTAAGATGCACAGTCCTTTTCAGTGTTTGTGAGTCAGCCAAGGTGACAACTGCATACCTTTTCTAAAAAGCCAACTGGTCAGGTACAATGCCTATATACTGACAAACCGGAGTGCTGTGGCCTCCTTAAGACCAAATTACACTCTTAACAGTGATCAGGAGCATCTGATTAATTGTAAACTTGAGGTTTACAAAACAGTTAATGGTAGATATTGGTAGTATTCAACCTGTTCCCATTTCTTCATCTTTCAGCAGAAAAACTTCCCATTGCAGTGCATTACAATATGAGAAATAAATATAACCTCTCTATCAACACAGCTGTAGAAACATGTCAGAACCACTCTGAACAGGAAAAATTGCTTAACAGTTCACATTACAAAAACTGAATATCAGACCAAAACACTGAACACTTTGCAGAGTTTTCACTTCATTTTACAAAAGAGATTAACTGGATTCAAGGTGGGCTTGCAGTCAGACTATTGTAAATTGGACCAGAAATCATCAGCCACCTACAGTCTGAATTTGACCCCATTATATTAAACAAAGAACCCTGAGAAATAATTGAGCTGGGAGCTGCACAACAGCCTAAACCCCTGCTGGCTGACAGTGTCCAGCAGAGAACAAATGAACCCACTACTAATGGTAGTCAACAGCTTCTTCAGAAGACTGAACTTATCAGCCTCTAAAGAAAAAACATTATTCTGCATAGTCCTTAAACAACCAACATGATATAGAAAGCTGGCCAAATTCTAGGCTCCTGTAGATTGCTAAAGCTCTTCTGAAATCAAAAGACCATTGAGAATTTAGATTATGACCTTGTCAACTTCTCCTTACCAAAACAAGTATGTGAAAAGAGTAACAAACAAGCTCCAACATTATTCTGTGCATAGGACCTCACACCAGCATTACAGATGGGACGATCTCTCAGCAGTCTGGGTGCAATGACAGAGTCCCCAGAAGCACTGATGCACGATTATCATACGTTATCATGCACGTGGGCTGACTGAGCAGGTGTGCTCCTCCCCAGGTGAACATGTAGGTCTCTAATGTGCCAATAGCTCATAAGAAAACACTGTCACAGGCTCTGAAGTTGGTCCTTCCCAATGACAACAGCTGTCAGAGAGATGGAGGCAAGATCAGTTTTTTTTCACTTTTGCATTTTTAACATAGTTGAGCATTAAGTAGTTCCTGTTCTAGAATAAATAGTGTAGATCCACTACCATGTGTTTTACAGGCATAATAAGGAGTACTGTGAATCTACAAACACAAAAGTGTTGGTGACTTTCTGGCAGTGGTCACTGCTATCAGCTATGGTTGGTGACATTCATGCTGCAAGTTAATGAAATAAAAACAAGCTTCCTACCTAAATTAGTTGGAATACAAAGCCCAGCTGCTATGTAGAGAAAAGAGAATTAAATAAGCCATGCCCCGCTTAAACTCCCCAGCACACTATGATTTCTGTCTGAACCTGCCACATCTCAAAAAATGCTTCCATTCTTTTGCAGAAGTCAAAAGAGCAGGTAATTAAACCAGAACCTGAAGGTGCTTCCCAAGCCAGGCCTGACCTGCTGCTCCCATGCTGCTCAGGCAGCTTCCCATGGGGCAGGACAGACACAGACCCCACATGACACTGCTCTCCGCTGAGCTCTTGACCAGGGACAGGGCAAACCCTTCTGTCTAGTCAGATAAAGTGGTGGGGATAACGTCCTCTCTTCCCTCCCAGAGCAGTTTCAAGCTTCACTCATTCCTCCACAGAGGCCTGAGCTGTCTGCAGGGCTTGGCTTTTACAGGGTTTATACTGGGGAAGTGGGTGGCCAGGACAGAAATCTTAGTTAATTCCTTTCTGTTTCTCGTACTTGCTGGGAGTGTCTTGCATTTTGTGAGAAACTTGGTTTATATTTAAAGTTTCACAGTGAACATAATTTACTCGGCAAATTGATCAGTTAAGGTATTCTCAGGTTCTTCCAATCACCCTTCTGAGTACTGGAACTTGTGGCGAAGGTCTGAATCTCAGCACAGTCAGATGCAGAGACAGTATATCGTCTGTAGCACATATATAGGGTACGCTGATAATTCTGGTGCCACGTAGTGGGTCAGTCTGATTAGAACTCTTTTGCCATATTCTGTGTTTCGTCTTTTTTTCCTGCAACTGATCAGGGAATCTCAGAATTAATTAAATCTCTTGATGTACTCAGACAGCTTGTGGAATAAGTGGTAAGATGTTAGAGATACTGAACTTGTTCATTTGATTTCATCTCTGTAACCTGAGCTCCAATTTATTGCTGTACTTGTACCCTCTTGAAGATTAATTACTGCATGAGTTAGCAAGTCGTCTCACCAGCTTTCATTTGAGAAGAGTGTAAGTCAGTAGAAATGTAATTCAGGTATTACTCTAGCTTTGTACATGACCGGTGAAAACTCAAAGATTTAGCAGTTAAAGATATTTAACACTACAATACTCTTTTCTTGAAGCCAACTCTAGGGCCAACTCAAGCATGGTTATAGGTGAAGGAATATGACTAACATTTAAACTCTGCTTTCAGTTCTCTCAGCACAGACAAACTCAGCCACAACTCCCAGTATCAGAGGATTTTTCAGGATTTACACTTGTGTAGTGAAGAGATGGTAATTCTTTAGATTTCAATTTTTTTAAAACATGTCACAGCTTTGCAGAAGTAACAGCCTTAACGTCGGCAGGAGCGTCACAGGACTGATTTTATAGTTATAGCACGTGACTGTCCTGTTCCTGCTGGCTCTGCAGTGCTGTGGTGAAGCAGCTCTGAGCTCCAGGGTACCAAGGTGTCCTGTTCACAGACACCTCTGCTCTGGACCCTTCATGTCTCTAAGATGAGGTACATGAAGAACTTAGTGAGACTCCATGTTCTTATAGCTCTGCCATGAGGACACTCCAGTGAAGTGGACCAGCTGGCATCAGGCTTGTGCTTGTGCCAGAAGTGCAATTCTGGTAGCAAAAAAAAGACCAACAACTTGAAAATATAACAAGGTAGAGACATAGGAAAGCAAAGTAGTGCAGACAGGCTCTTCAGTTTAAGAATGACACATTCAAGAAGCTTTAGATTGTTGGACAGTAACTTCTTTGAAAAGCTCATGGCCAAAATAATATTAATTCCAATTTCTCAGGCACTCAGAGAAGCATATTTTCTTGTCAAAATGAAATTGATTAATCTCCATCCATTTTCAGAACTCCATAATAGGTGCAAATCTACCCTTAACACAGCTGAGGTTTTAGATTGTCTTGGTTAATGTACTTAAGTCCAGCAAAATCAAGCATTAGCCATATACAGAAAGGTTCAGAAAGATGTTACATGCAAGCCCAGGTAAACCTGAGCCTGCATTGCAGCTTCCACAAAGGTCCTTTCCTTGCTTCCAAGAGCAGACATAGCTTTGTAGACAACTGCTCCGTGTAATCTTGACACTTGTCACAATTATACCTCGTACAAAAAAATAACCCTCCAAACCCGTGCTTCCTGATGTGCAGAAACCTGCCCCAGCCCTAGTGGGCACTTGTTTTGCCAAGGAAACACTTACCCATCACTAGGATCGCCGTAGTTCTCACATTACTGTCAATATTCCCATTGCCCCTTGCAACGCCCGCTAACCTTGCTGTTCTGCCTAATGGCACCAACATTCCCACCCTCAGTATCTGACACACACATCAGTACTTACACAGCCCGTTCACAACACAGACATCAGTTATCCTTTCCTAGAAGGCCTCGTCCCAGGGGGGCCAAAGGTGGCTTCTCGATTTATACCCCTAGGGTTAATGGATTTTTCCAACAGATTGTTACCCCTGGGATTCAATCTCTGCATTGTTTCTCCATACACCTTCGAAAGGATTGCTTACAGCACCATTAAGAACCCATAGCAGCTGCCTCCAGGAACACTATGACTAGTATTTGTTTCCTTAAGTTTCTTTTAGATTCCTTCAGTTATACACCTTAGAAATGCATCCAAGCACAAGCATCACTGTCTGCTTTAGCAGGGCACCAGGTTGTCTATTACACAAAACATGCAACAAGTCTTGCATTAATTCAGACGTCCATCCCTTATCTTGACATCTGAAAATGGCACCTTCTGGCAGCTTCCCCTTTGGTATTGTCTTTCTTTTAAGGATGATGTATAGTGGCAATTTTGCTTTATCTACTAAGACCACCAGCAAAGTGACAAACTGTTTTTTTCATTGGCAGTGTTTTTGATAAGTCATTTGGGCTGCTTTAGTGCACGGTAATATGATGTCTAAAAAATCCAATGTGTTTCTAAATTAAAAAGGGGATGTCTGATCTGTGTTGCCTGTGTGCATTTGTAAATATTTTTGAATTTTCTATTTTGCTGCGAAGTGTTGTAATTCTAATGTTTTTTCATGCAGTTAAAACAAACTTCATCCTAGTGCTGTTTTACATCTAATATCTTGAGTATTACATCATTTTTACATACCTAAAAATTCATGGTTTGACTGTCAGTTCAGCAAGACCTGTCCTGTGAAGTAATTTTTAATTGTCATGGGAACCCTGAAAGGACCTCTTTCTAAAACTAATGAGAAAATTTTGTTAGAAATTCCCTGGTCTGAATAACCCATCCAGAAAATCATTATTAGTAGAATAATAATTTTCTTCTTCCTATAAAACTTTTAGAAAAAAATGGCCATGAATCTACTAAGAACTTTTTGTATTTCTCATACCACAAAACATAAGGCTTCTAAAGCCTCTTCAAAAGGCATGGATCTACATCTTAAAGCACTCAGTAGCAATGGGAATAGAGATGTTTCAGAGACAAGGGAGAAAATTACATATATTATAAAATATAAACTATATTATATGCAAGCTAGGAGTAAGCAAGTAGTAGAAGGTGTTCACGCTGTTCTCAACTTTGAAGGAGCCAGTGGCTCAGAGCAGCTGCTTTAGCTGCTTTTGTTTGTCACATTGAAGAGGAAGAGCAGGAAAGCAGCAGCTCTCAGGGCTTCTCCTCCCTGGGGTAAGAGGTGGAGGTTAATTAGGCAACACTGCTAGTGAGTGGCTACACTAGAGTACCTAAAAAAGATGTCTGTCATTTTTTACCGTCTTAACAACGCACCTTCTTATTTCATCTTTTCCAACATCTGCCTGTTTCTGTAAATCTATGCTTCCAAATGAAAAAGAAATTCTATAGCATAAAATCTCATCTAGTGCTGAAATGGATAAAGTATTTGATATTCCCAGGGCTGATATCCTTAAACTTGGGTACAAGGCTTCTCCCTCAGTATCCAGCATCCTGGTGTATTCTTTCAAAGTATTAAGAGATGAGAAGACTAATAAGTCTTCTCCCCTGAATGATATAGCTCCGTTTATGAGCTGGAACCATGTCAAAAGAAGCTTTTACCTGCTGTCATCACACATTGTTACACCATATAATCTCCTTCCTGGTCTGCAGTGTCCCCCTTGAGCTAAGGCAGAGAAGACAATTACAATTCTTTATTTTCCTGAACAAAAAAAAAGAAAACCAGAGTCCAGCACTATGTCTTGTCCCTCCCCAGACTGGCAGCTCCTTTGCTTCTTGCTTTGGTGCCAGGTTAAACTAATGATACTTGTTCCCCTTTTTGGCTAAGAGGATCCACACAGTTTCATCCAAGAGTCTTGTCTGATCTTTCCTACAACAACACAGTTGTCACAGGGGCCAAAGCAGAAGTCAGTGTTTGGTCACCACATTAAATTGTTCATGTTTCCTTGTCCATGGTTTCATCCTTCAGGCCTGATACTCTCCAGGGGTTTGCAGAGCTTACCTCTCTAAGATTGTTCTACCAGATGTCTTACAGCATCTTTCACTTAAATTTGTAAGCCAACAGACATTACTTACTGTCTTGACTTCATTTTGAAGACCAGTAGCTTCCAATCAGCCAGAAAAATAATCTTGATAAATCTTTTCTTTTATTTTCTTGTCTTCTCATTCCAGTAAAGAACTGAAAAAAAAAAGTGAAATATCTGAATTTTCTACAAAATGGAAATTCTGGCTACCCACTGACACTCTAAATGGGTGTTGAGACTTGCCTTCCTATCAGCAAAGTGGCTTTTGACTTTTCTAAGTGTGTCACTTTGTGTCATTTTGTGTCACAAGCTGATAATAGTAACAATCAGAAGGCACCTGTATTTGGCATCTCCACACCTGCCTTTTTGGGAAGTTCATATTTTGATATGGATCCAAACTTTGCACCTGAGGCCCACAGCTAGGAGATGTGAGCAGGTTTTGGAAAATAAAGCAGTGCCATGACAATGAGCATCAAATTAGATCATCCTGGAAATCGCAGCAGTGATGACTTCAGCTTGTTTAAAGGTGTGAGATTCTCAAGCACAGACAAAATCCAAGGCTGAGGAAGTCATCCAGCCTTGCTAGAGCTGAGTAAAGGCAGGGGTCCCAAACCTGGAGCTGAGATCATGGGGAAAGCCAACTTTCCTAGTGCTGTTACTCCCCTGCCAGCCTACACGTCTGACACAGAAGGAAGGTGACAGCCAAACTGCCCCACACAGTAAGAGCAGAGGCTAGAGAGAGATGTGGAGGGGACCGCAAAGGCTGGGAACAGAAGATGGTGTGAGCTGGGTGGGAGCCCCATCCCACCCCAGCAGACATTCCAGGCACCATTCTGAAAACCTGGAACCACATTACAGGATACACCCTGCAAATAACTGCACTGTCCAGTCCTTCAGGCAAAAAGCCCATTTCCCCACATTTCGGGCTCAATTCATCTATATGTGGGAGGAAGTGCTTGCCATCAGGACTGCGTAATGCTAGCATGGGAGCACTGGGCTCGTGTAGGGGAAGGGCTCCAGGACTCTTCCTTACAAGGCCAGTACTGTCTGGATGGGATATGTCTTTAGGTGATTATGGTTGAGAGCCATTTGTATTTTAATAAGGAAAGTTGGCACAGTAGGAGTTTTGCCTGAAGTCTGAGAGACTGAAGGTCCGCAGAGCACAGGGTGTGCTCTGCCCTACAGCCAAAGCTCAGGGGAACTAAGCTGCTCTGCACAGTTAGCAGGTACAGTTGGGAAGGCTCTTAGGTGCCTTTTTTTGGCAAACAAGTATGTCCCCCCACCCCCTTCCACTTACGCAACACAGAGCATGACTGTTTTTATTATGGTTCTGTCACTTCACACAGCCCAGCTTTACTTCAATAATAAAAATATAGAAATATAATTAGCATCTTTGTTTCAAGGCATTGAGTTTTTAAATTACCATGTGTGACAACTGTTATGGCAGTGAAATCGTTAAAATCATGTAAATACTTAAACCATGTAGGCCTGGGAGATTATAGTTTCATTAGAGAAAAGGCTATAAAGTTAGACCTAGGTAATTACCTTTCCCATTAATGCTCGAAAATTCTTTGCTCCACTGAGAAGTGATTGTGGTGCATCATGCCTTCTGTGCTTTTACATTCAAACTGCAGGAGCTTTTATTTCATCAGCACAAACTGCAAGGAAACAGCAGCAGCCTTCCAGGTGTACTTTGCAAATTGGGGTTTAAATGTGGAACACATCAAATTAAAATTCAATATTAATTATTTTGTCTTGCTAGGAGCCTGAGTAGTTTAAAGCAGCAAGGGTAATTGTCTAACTCATTGTATGTGTCTACAGCGAACTTAATCATTATGTCAGCTTCCTAATAAAAGGTTATTATAGAAACAAAGATCCCAATTTTACATATGGTAGGCAAGGGAGAATTCGAAGAGCTAGTCTCCAAGGTAGACTTGAGGTTCTTGACAAATGATGCCCATGCTGTGATCAGATACTTAACAAGAAATCTCGTTATTAACTAGGCCTGTACAGATAATTAGCACTTGAGCTTCAAATTTTAAATCTGGCTTGAGATGTATAATTTATCAAAAGCTCTAGCTCACTGTCAAAGTCCTATAATAAGGCAGTGTTATTGATGAATTGAGATTAAGAGCAGATTGAAGAGAAAATTAGGCCACTGGTTAGTCTGAAAGGTCTGATTTCAATATTTGCAGTACTAATTTGGTATTATTTTGGTAAATGGATGTGGTCCCCAAGTGCTACACGGTATAAAAGAATAAACTGTTAGCCATTATTCTAACAAAAAAAGTATTGTTTACTGTATGCTGAATTTTGCAGCACTAGCAGTCTGCTTAATAAGCTTCTTTACAGGATAAGTGTACCTGTTTTTATTGCATTAATTTATTATAACACATAGAGAATGCTGGGCCTTTATTCAGAGTTAGAAAATGTAGCTTCTTTACATTAAAGATTGTGTTACATTAGACTAATGATGACCATGTATGCCAATTCCTAGCTTAGCTGTTTCATTTATATCTTTGAATTGTCTTTGAAACATTCTTCACACCAGAATGCAGGTAGTAGCATTTCATCTATTCAAGCTACATAAAAACAGCAATCTTTTTTTAATGATCGCCTGTAGCAATTCATTGCAAGTGGTTCCAAGAAAAAAAAATGAAAGAGTGACTGTATGCAAACTATCTACAGTAAACTGCAGCTGCAAAGGTGTTAGATACACATTCACGACCCTTAGCATACCAAGTCTTTTTGATACACATAATAAAATGACATTTAGGGCAATATCTGATATCCAGAATTATGTTGGGTAAAACATAAGGTGGGGACAAGTTCTGTTTGTTTTTCTCAGGGTTTAATTGCTAGCCAAAGCACATGGATCATATCAAAAAGGTGCTGTTTTACTGTATAGCCTATCAAATATTTCTCAGATGCAACTGTGTATCATTGCATATATCTTATATATCACATCAGTATTCTCCAACAAAATAATAATGTCAGTCACTGCCTGTTTCCAGGAAACTTTGCACCGACAATCCCCCGTAACCCGTTATTGGCAGCAGCTCCTTTTCTCTCAGTTTCCAGCTGTCCAGCAGGGTATGCCAAGTCACAGCAGGACCTGAGGAGCGTTTGTATTCAGCTGTGGCACTGAGCTTTATGGAGATTTGCCTTGTATATTGTGCACTTGCAGACAAGCGGGATTTCCAGGACCCAGCGGGGGCTCCCCAGTGTTTATGCTGAGGTGGTTTGCTGGTTGGCAAATTGCTTTGGGCCAGAAACGTGTGACAGAAGAAAATGTATTGCATTAGCTTTTCTATCAATAACATCTTAACACTGACTTATAACACAATTGCTTTCGTGCTGATCCAGCCTCCTAATTTTAATTTTAGCACTGATTGAATTTTGCAATCAGGCATCTTTGGCTATACTGGAAAGAAAAAGCCTTTCCTCCCTTCCTTAGAAATAATATGCTATTAAAAACATAAGCAACAGAAATGTAAACAACTTCTACCACTCTAATAAGTCTTTGTCTAATGCGTATTTACACAGGTTTGGAAAACGTCTAACCTTTTATATATACATTAAAATAATTTTAAGAAGATTTAAAATAATTTATTCTTTTAGCTGTTACTCAGCTGTACATACTGGAGTATCATTTTGCAGAACTGTCTGAGTCTCAGTAGATTTGTAAGGGATCCAAAAAAGAAGGGTACTGAATTCTCAGCAGACAGAAATGCTAATATATACTTTTGTGTGGGTTTTCATTCGGTCATTTACATTTGTTACGCACATATTATGGGCTGATCCTGATCTTGTTTATGCTGATGATACTTCTGAAATTTGAGATCAAGAGACTCTCCCGATTGAACTAAGACTTATATCGGTGTAAGATGTAAATCTGAAGAGCTTTAAGGATAATTTAAGATTAAAGTGATCAATAAGCTCCAGTTTAATGCCAGTCAGAAAAATAACTTAGGAAGTATTTTAGAACTTTAAATGACATTTTCAAGCATACTCAGAGGTAAAAATATTTAGGTATCTCAGAATTTGGGAGAAAAAAAAGTTAAGTATATGCCAAACAGAAACACGGGGCACGTCTCGAGGCTCTGAGAGTTTTGGACTTTTTGTAACTCATCAGATAAGGCTACTTTCTAATAAGTTTAGCTACCCAATTGCCTAACTTTGAGGTCTTTTTACATGAAACATTCACACAGCTTATAAAGGGAGCTGCATGCAAAAGCGGTGGTAGAATGTACATTTCTATACTTGATTATAGTCATATAGCAAATCTCATAGCAATATAACACTTCTCAAGAATTGAGGTAGGAAATAACAGCTACCAAGTGATCACAGAGTAAAAGAATGGAAATGTTTATAATATGATACCTGGCATCGTACACTGCCTCATTAAAAACAAATGGGTTTCGTACCCAGGTGGTTCGTACTGTCGTTCCTGCATCCCCTTTTAAGTGATTTGCTTAAAAATCACTTTTGATGTGATAGCGCTGTTGTAAATGCCATTGGTGTATGAAGAGCAGTCACTATGTGACTACTTAGTGCAGCGTGGCACACGAAAACAGGATTTTGCCAAGACAAATTCCTTCAGCCAGCCCAGACACACTCAATGCTATCGGCACTACTGTCATCCCAGTTGCAAAATTCCAGGCGGAGAATTTCCTGCGCTTGGAGATCGCCAGAAGAAAGGCAGAATTCTGCCTTTTCTGTGTACCCCCGGCAGCAGTGGCACACTAGGCTGGCGTTAGGAGCTCAGGAGCGGGGCACAGTGGGCAGCGGCCGGCGGGCGCGCCCCCGGCGGAGCGGACCCGTGTGAGGGGCAGCCCGGCCGCTCCCGGCGGGAATCGCGCCCGGGACCTCCCGCCCGCGGCACGGCTCNGGCCGGGGCCCGCCCGCTGCTGCCGCTGCCGCTGCCGGGCCGGCGGGGACGGGCTGGGGGTGGTGAGCAGCTGGAGGTGGCGGCGCCGCGTTCTGTTTACATCGGGCGGAAAGGAGCGCGCTGCGGAACTGCCGAGTTTTGGCTTTTTCCGTGAAAAGGGCGAGAGCGGCCGCCTGGGCGGGAGGGCTGGGATGCGGTGCGCACCCAAACTTCGGCAAAATAAAGCATTCGGGATACAGGCCGAGGCAGAATAGCGGCCGGCTGTCACCGATCGGTCCCCGTTGCGTTTGCATCACCCAAGCAGCCCTGGCGCTCTGCGGCGCCTTAGAGGGGGCAGCAGAAGCCGGAGCAGCCCGGTTCGAACAGGCGATACTAAAGAGCAGTGCCTGCTAATACAGAACTACACATTGTCGGACGGGTTTTAAAACATACGCAGTGTCTGAATTCTCTCTCTCCCCCCTCACCTCCTTTTTTTTTCCCCCCCTTTTTTTGAAATTTAATTATTCCGGAAGACAACTGTCCGGGAACGCAGGGCATCTTCCAACTGGAATACAGCTCTATAGCCTGTGACAATGCACAGTGGTTGATGAGTTAGTTCTAGAGGCTTCTGAATTTTAATGATGTTGGAGATGATATTGTGTGTCCTTCAGCTTGTTAGAGTGACACTAGCACTCCATAAATCATAATACCTGTGTATTGTAAAATCAATACAAAAGTGCTATCTCAGCGCTAAACCTTAATAAGTTTTTCAGTGCTCTAGCAGCCTAAACTTTGCTGTAATGCCATTGGACCTGCGGGTTGGGATCAGAGCATGCTTAATTTGTTTTGTAATAGAGACTTTTCTTTAATGAAGGACCGATTAGTAAAGCTTTGGTTGCCACTCTAGTGATCAGTTGGCAGAACAGCCTCTGCAATTAAACTCGTGTATCTCTGTCCTGAAGCAAAAAAGCAGGCTTAAACAGTCAATAAATGTTAATCCAGTCAGAACCTGTCTGTGCCTTTGAAGGCTGCCCATGAGGGGTTTTTCAAATCACATTTTTTTCATCATTTTAAATATGGAGGTCCCTATAGAGCTGGTACGTAGCGTACAAGGCCTCCCACTGCTCTGTAATAAGACCTGGCATACTAACAGCTTTCTGTACAGATCTGTCATCTTTAGGTTTGTTTGTCCCTCCCCATTCCAGCATAACTATCTGTATAGTTACTGGTAATGAAAAAAAGCATTTTGCCTTTCTTGCACATGAGAGCAAAAAGACTGCTTCAAAAATCTTTATATAAAACATGTCACTATGGATGCATATGATTTTTATAATTTACAAGCATCTCCCTCAAACTTTTTTCCATTGTTATTTGTTTCTTTGTGGGATGATAACCAGGGGAGGAAGTTTACATTTATGCATAAATTGCAAAGTATACACGGGAAGTACGGAACTGCCAAACTGTCCTTAAAACAAGCACAAAGAAAAGTTGAACCTTATCTAGATTGTTGTTGCTCTCTAGGATATGCTTCTCATGAAACACTGCTAGATACTCATCTAACTGCTTTCCAGTCTTGTCTGCTTGCTTTCTTTTCCTACAAACAGGATAACAAAAGTAAGCTGATAACTAAAAGCAGAGTGAGAGTTAGCAGAAAGGTGTCAGAGTTGGGAGGGAAACTCCTTTAGAGTAAAGGGAAACTCTTTTAAAGTAAAAGAAAGAAGCAATTCCCAATCTTTCTGTTTGGGAAAACAGTCTTTGCCATGAATTTAATTTTCTTCCATTTCCCAGCCTATTTTTCTATCTACCCCTTTAGCTGCATGTACGATGTACATAAAACATTAACATACATGGGAGAGTGTATTAAATTTAGCTTAATCGTAACTGGCATCTCCCTTATGTTGTTTTGTAGGATTTAGCTTCCGTTCTTCATTGTGAGGCTGAGAGCTCCACACAAAAAGATGAAGAGATTTGTATGGATCATTGGATTGGAAAGAAGAATTTCCTGCTGGAGAGAGAGAGAAGGAAAAGAAGGATATCATTCTCTTTTTACGAAGGACCAAATTCATCAGTAGCACAACATTCTGATTTCCCTGGAAGTCACTGTTCCCTGCCAACGTGACTTGGGAGTGTTTGGAGAACACAGACTGAAAAAGGAAACCTGTGATGGCCCTCTGGACAATGCAACCAGTACAGTGCAATCATGCAGGGTTACAGCAAAGGCAGTTAAGTGCCAATACTGTGATGGGATGTTCTGTGTTTTTTCCTGTTGGCTGCCGAAATGGTACAAACCACCAAATTGGCTTTAGTTTAAGGAAGAAAGCCAAAGAAGTAATAGCTAAGTGTTGTACTGTAGGCATTATTATTAACTACAGTCATATTACTTACAAATATATACATAAAACCTTCATATAATTATTTAAATTATTTTTAAATTTTAGATTTTGATGAAGAATATTATGGGGTTTTTTTAAATACAAATATATACATTTGAAAAACTACCATTCTCCCTTCCTGTTTTTTCAACCCCTGCCCTGGTGCAACACCAGTCACAAGCAGTGACAGAAGTCATAATGTAACCATCCAGTATACATCAGGTTGGTCAGGTTTAGCCTGAGGTACACATATTCTGGTAATTGAAACTCAAAAAGCAATAGGAATATACTTTGTACCATCATTTGCTGTACTTCCCTTTACATTATACATGGTTCCATCTTTAGTTTTGATTGTTTCATTCAGACTGGTTTATGATACAGGTGCTTGCCCTGACTTACCTCTTATACCACCTTTAATTTTAGCCCTCTGTATGTATTTCTTCCAGCAGCCAGAATTATGTAAGACCAAGCTTGAGCTTTATCTTCCTCCGCCCTCCTGTGTTCTCAGCAGTCACTGGCAGCAGACCTTGGGCTACCATTCAGTTGGGTTGTATGCAACGTTGCAGAAGTCATAGAGGAGATTCTTGTAGAAATACAGAAATCAAAACTGCTGGGAAAAAGCAGCCAGACAGTGCCTTTCAGAAAAAAACAGAACAAGCACGGGGATTCCAAATAGGCAAGAATATCTTTAAATATTAGGAATTGCTTATTCAGCATCTAGAGGCCATATAGTCCTAGGCAACAGCAGCACAATAGCATGGATATTGATGGCCTGAAAGTCCTATTGATCCACAAAAGATTATGTTATTATGTTCCTCTACTATAATACATGAATTTTTGCATGTAAAAATCTTTTTTTTTCTTAGTGGGATGTGCTAAATAATGTTCTTACATGTTTGTGACTGCATTTGGCTCATCATGTAGTGTAGTCAGCACATCCCCAAATTTAAGAAAACAGGACTTAAGCCAGCTGTCTGTTGAGTACTCCCAGAAGGGAATCAAAGGGAGAAAACACCTCTTAAGCAAATTAGTATGTGAGATATTTACTATCACAGAAGACCTACTAAAGGATGAAGAAACATACAGCATTTAAAGAGAGAGGATGTCTTCATGCTCACAGTGTCTAATAAGACAGGCAAAAGTGAACATGAAGATGGACAGAGACTGGCTGTGGCCTTGGGGTTGGCCTGTGGCTGTGTATAAAATCTCTCTAGGCGTTCTCCGATATGTCTGCTCACCTAGCCCTGCAGTCTATTTAAGAATTAACTAACCTTGCAAGAAAACAAAGCTCAGATGAGCAGAACTGATGTTCATTTCTTAGCTTGGGTCAGTGAAACTGGCTTCTGACAACATCTGCTTCATGTGCTTTTCCACTTGCACACTCTTGGGTTGCCCACAGGTGTAGGTCAGGTCAAAGTCACACCAGCTATTCTGAGTGGGTGCTACCTCAGCAGCTGGAAGGAGTAAAAGAGAAATTTGGAGCAATTCTCCTGTGAGCCACAGTGATCTGGGCAGCCTCTCTAATTCTGAGGCAACTCAAAGACTCTCCCAGAAATTTAGGAGCCTCTGTCTGTTGTTTCAGTGGACTCCCAGGGTCAACTGCAAGCGGCTGCAGGAGGTGAAACTTTAAGCAGACTACAGCCTTATAAAATTTCAGCAGACACATACTTGAAAGTCTAATGATCAGTTTAGCTTGGCTTAATTGGGTTTATGTGTTCAAGGATATCCTGGCAGCTACTCTGGGAGAAAATTAAAGCTGGAACAAAATTTTGTTGATCTAATGGAGAACCTGAGCCTACCTCTGCATGAAAGGCTGCTCTTAGCTGACTCCTTGTAGTTGGGGAGATGGGCTGAGCCCAGATTTTCACTGTTCATCAGCCATGAACTCTGTTTTGGGGGAATGACAAAGCTTTGTGCTTGGGAAGCTGGTGAGTTGGCTCAGTGCTGCTTACTCACTTTCTCTCCCTTTCAAGTCTCATTCACCCATTGCAAAAATGAGTCCATGATGAATAGACTTTTGAATTGGCTTATAATTGGTTATTCTACTCTATAATATTAATTTTCATCTTCAACTGTTCATTGATCGAGGAATACTGGATGTGGATTGTTAGTTTTCTTCGTGACACTTATATTGAAGAATGATTTGGAGAGCATGTTACTGCATATTGATGACATTCTCCATCTCTTATGTGTTTTTAGTGTCTTTCTCTTTGCTTCTTTGGAAGAAGCAAATTTAGCTTCCCAGGCTTGCATATTTTACCTATTTTTATTTAATAATCAACTATTTTTAACTTTTAAAAATGCTGAAGAAAAATAACAAAACATGCAACTGTATTAAAATGAAGAAAACTCCCCTGAAAAAAGAACTAGTCAGCTTTTCCCCTCTTACCAGAGTTTCTGATTTGCTTTCAAATACTTCCACTTCTCTGTCCATGCTGCAGTGTTTTCAGGTGCATGGTAGTGTTCTGACTTCTTGGGCATTCTTACAGACCTGCTGCTTGCTGAAACAGAAGCATTTATAGTCGAGATTATTTATGCTAGTCAGCTCACTGCAAAATGTGTGAATATAACGGGTTATGTGAACACTTAAGAACTAATAATGAACTGAGATCATCCATAACATGGAAATTCAACGAACAGCAGTTTGCCACTCACAACTGGAAGAGATGGCTCAGTTCGATCTCTGGGAAAGGCTGACAGTGTCATTGCTACATGCAAAGTGGACAAGGGCACTGATGGCTGCTCCATGTGAGCGTTTAGTGGCCTGGACACTCCTGCAACTCAGAGGACACTGATCCTCCCTTTGGCACAGCTGTTCCACGGGCTTCAGGGACTATGTGCCCTAGTGTGAGTTGCTTTTGTGGGGAATTTTTCTGTCAAAGCTGCTTGGTGGCTTTCATGCAGTCAATCACACCCTGTGAAATAAGTTCATCATGCAAGTGCAATAACCTGCGTTCAAGCTTCCCTTGATGATTTAATTTCAAACAAAAAAGTATCACAAGGCTGTACTCTTTGCACCTCAAACTTCCATACTTTTAACAACTTGCTGCTAGAGCCTGCCAAATAATGTAACTTTGTTCATTTAAAAATTTGTTTATTTTATCATTGTCTTCCAAGAAATGCCAAAATTAATTTTAATTACAATTTCTACTTAGGAAACAATCAACAAACCACACACATAACCACATGCGCAGCTTGATTTGCTGCTGGGGTGAACCATGGTATGCCAAGCTTCAGCCTGAAGCTAATTTTTTACAGCCAAGTTATAAAGCCCTGAAAAGGGGGTTTTATTGTGGAAATGCTGACAGAACCGTAGTGGTGCTACTAGCTGCCTCTCTAATTAGTTTAAAGAATGGAAAGTTGTATTTTGCAGTATGTGGTAAGCCCTCTTTTTCTGGTGTTGCTGGTTTATCCAAAACTACAGGATTAATTTGATGTTATTACAAGTTTGAAAAGATGAGTTTTTTGCTGTCATGAGGGGTTAGTACTTTCAGGCAGTAAACTGGATTTGTACTTTCAATTATATAAATATTAAATGGTGCAGTTTTGATTTGGTTTTGGTGACAGTAGCAGATCCCTGCTGTGTTCACTCTACTTTGAAGAAGATGTGGAGTCCACATGGTGTTTCTTGCATGTTTTCCAGAGACTACTTTTAAATTCCTTCTATAAAAGTTGCTTTTATTCCTGCTTAAGTGTTTTGTGGTAATGTTTACAGACAAACATCCTGCCAGCAGACTAAAGTAAATAAAAGACAGGACACCAGTAACATAAAACACATCATTTTACTACTGTTCTCCCACCACCTGCACTCCATCTTCTCCAGAGCTCCCCATTTGTAATTATGCCTACCTGCTCTGGCTTCTACTGGTTTCAACTTTTGCAGTGTACAGGGAAGGTGGCAGAAGCCCTTTACCCTCCCACTTTCATTGTCTACTGCAGGGTTGCTGTAGTATTACTGGAGTCAAGCAATTCTGTAATTTACCATCTCTTCAACAATAAGTAGTTATTTTTTAACTCAGACTGTGGCTGTGCATCCTATTGCAGTGCTTACCAGCTCCTGCTAACAAGCCCATGCCTGGTATGCCAGCTACCCACAGCCAGTAACAAAAGAGCATTCTTTCCTCCAAAGGTAGGGCAAACATAAGGGAAATGAATAGCTGCAATTATAAGATTACACAGTCTCATGACATACCAAGCACATCTTAAAAACATGCATAATTACACAAAAATGAGTCAACCCACCGATTTAAATGAGACAACTATGTGATTAAGTGCTGTGCTATACTTTCATTTTGCTAATTTGTTTGCTTGGGGTTTTTTTTCTCCTAATACAGTACCCACAGTGTCTGAAAAATGTTATTCACCTATAGTTGCTATGTAATTGCTGTTTCTGCTATTGTTAGTGTGCTGGGGCTAGGCACAGACTTGTGCATCAGGGAAGGGCTGTAGTGAAGGTCTAAAAACTCATGTATGTTTGTTTAAAAAATACAGCTATTCCTTCAAGGGCCTACAAATCCTCGTTAGTTATTATACTGTCAGGAAAAAGTGTTATATTTACACCTGAAAACAAGCCATTGCAATCCCTCTCTCCTTTTTGGATAAAACTGTGACTTCCTAACGATGTCTTCTGTTGTAGTCAACATTATGCTATTTGGCACTACAAGGATTAATTGAGAGACGATAAGAAATTAATCTATTCTCTTTCTTCCAGTCCCTGCTTTCTGCTCCCATCCATTTGCAAGGAGTGCCTATGTCTGGTACTTGACAGTACCTGCAAAGGCTTTGACACTGAATTTAGTATGTCTGCTGAGATTACACTAAAGGGAACAGTGGATTATTTTCTAAGTGCTAATCCTTAATGCAGAAATTTGTGCTTGTTCAGCAAAGCAAGCTCTCCATTTCCTTTATTCTTTGTATTTTATTTGCTGCCACCTAGGTGGGAGGCAGCCCCTCAGGAACGACCCGATGGGCTGGTGCATTGCAATTTGACTCAACCAGATCTGACCCAAGAAACAGTGCTCAGAATTAGATCACAGTTTCTGCATGCATTAAGATCTGCAATCTACAGTAGCTCTGCTAGTCTGCTGAGCAACCAGACCGGCTCTGATTGAAATTACCATTTTGATGCTCTGACCTTCAAATCTCTTAATAAAGCAGAAAACGACTTGTCCGCTTGTCCTTCTGGCTCTGGGAGGCAGAGTGGCACCAGCTGAGTGAGCCAATACAAGATTTAACTTAATGCATGCTCCCAAATACAGCACCAAGGCAAGAAGGAAAAAAACAACTGAAGAGGCTGATCCTCATTTACAGCAGGGGCTGCTCCCACTGTCACACACAGAAGGTCAACAGGGGTCCTGCCAGTGCTTTGCTAAATGGGCGGTAACAAACACCTCTTGCTTCAGCTCCAGCACCTGGGTACAGTTTAAAACCCACC
The DNA here is from genome assembly GCA_013398015.1 of Oreocharis arfaki. Classification (NCBI taxonomy): domain Eukaryota; kingdom Metazoa; phylum Chordata; class Aves; order Passeriformes; family Paramythiidae; genus Oreocharis; species Oreocharis arfaki. The sequence continues at coordinate 275,492 of VZRR01013231.1, read as the reverse complement.
ACCAATCACACACTGCAACATTCACTCCAAGTACTTTGTACTTACATAACCATGTACAGATGTCTGGCCACTCTGGAACTATGAGCTCCTCTTCACAGCTCGGAGGAGAAGGAATGGAAACGAGGGGTTTCTTCAAAGGTGGTGATTTTAGCAAAGGGAAATAACTTCTGTGCTAATCTGAAGATCACATATAAGGTGGATAGAATCAGAGATACCCCCTGCTAGGGCAGTTGTACCCCAGGAAGCCTGGAGGAAAAGACAACCTCATCTCTGAAAAGAAAATTTTTCCTTTAAGTGTTGTGTCACCATTTGATGTTAAGCAGTAGGTAAAAGCTAGTAGTCTGGTATGTGCAAGAGAGGATCCAGTGAAATAAACTGAATTATTTTACATCTGCTTGCATTGATTGCATTTCCAGAATAAATACAGGAAAATACCAAGACAACAGCTCTCAAGGACAGTAGATTGCAAGATTCTTTTTCAAACAAGAGATATAAAAATAATTATGTCACACTCTACACAAAAATTACTGGAACAAGCTACACCCACTTCCCTGCCAGACTTGCTCACAGAAATAAATAACCTTTCTGCATGAAACTACTCATCCTGAAATTCAAAGCAAAAGGAGTAAAACAATTTGCCAAGATCTATTGTTAAAAAA